>OX123185.2:3201691-3801691 GCA_944739405.2 Euclidia mi
CAAACGAGTGACATTGTTAAGAAATACTCCGAACAACTGAATCTGGACGTGAAATACTTAATACCATCGTGTGCAAAACCTCCTCAATTGTATGGTCTACCGAAAATACACAAAGAAAAATGCTCCACTGCGCCCTATAGTCAGTCAAATAGGGGCACCAACCTACAGATTGGCTCAACACATTGCGAAGATTCTCTCGCCACTCAGAGGCAAGACGAGAGCGCATGTAAAGGATTCCTACCATTTTGTCAGTGAAATAAAACACCTACATCTCTCTGACAAGGAAACTATGGTTAGTTTTGATGTACAGTCATTATTTACATGCTTACCAGCACATGACTGTATTGAAATAACTAGAAGGAAGCTAATAGAGAACAACATGCCTGAGGAATATGCAGAAATATTGAAACACTGCTTAACAACTGGCTATCTGTTATGGGATGAGAAATACTACATACAAGTAGATGGTGTGGCAATGGGCTCTCCAGTATCGCCTGTTGTTGCTGACATCTTCATGGAGGACTTCGAGGCGCGAGCCCTGCAGACCGCCACCATCACACCGAGGTTCTACAAGCGGTATGTAGATGACACTTTTACAATTTTACCAACAGATAGTGTTAATGTATTCCTAGACCATCTTAATTCTATTCATAACCACATCAAATTTACAATGGATTTAGAGGCAAACAATTCTTTAGCTTTCCTAGATGTACTTGTTATCGCAACAATTAAAAACAACTCTTTGAGCCACACTGTGTATAGGAAAAAGACACATACAAATAGGTACTTAAACGGTGAATCTCACCACCATCCTAAACAGTTAGCTACCGTGGGAATGTCTTTGTTTCAGAGAGCCCGGGGGATCTGTGACAAGAAACACCTGGACGCCGAGCTTCAACATGTCAAGCAAGTTCTGCAAGACAACAAGCTCCGACCGCCGCGCCAACGTCACAGATCCCCGAAGAACAAGCCAGCCACAGTAGAGAGACAACCTGCTGTCCTCCCATACATCAAGGGCGTGACCGACAAGATTGGCTACATCTTGAAGCGAGCTTCAATCAAAACATTCTACAAGCCGCCAACGAAGATAAGCCAATTATTACCATCTGTCAAGAGTCAGTTACCCTTACAAGAGGCCGGGGTTTACAAGATAGACTGTGAGTGTGGGCTCTCATACATTGGACAAACCAAGAGAAGCATAGGCATTCGACTAAAGGAACATATAGCTGACATTAAACACAAACGCTCGACGAAGTCTGCTGTGTGTGAACATGTAGAACAAGGAACCAACCATTACCTGCGATTTGATAAACCACAGATACTCGCAAAAGAACACCGCTTTATTCCAAGAATGATACGTGAAGCTATTGAAATTAAAAAACATCCTAATTTCAATAGGGAAGATGGTTGGAATGTTCCTCCAGCTTGGGACCCTGTTATCAGGCTAATGAAACCCAAGAAGGACAAAGTCACCAGAAGACATCAAGACACAGTGAGCACATTCTGCGTAGATAGTAACACCAATAGTTGAAAAATGTTCAGGTACTTTGAGATAACTTATAAATTCAAGACAAAGACAAATATCACCTCAGTCTGCCGTGAACACGAATCCTGTAAAGAATTCGAAACGTCGGCTAGTAATAAAAATGTAGTTTCTAGATCTTTCGGTTTAAATGTAATAACAAATAACCAGTGAAACCAATATAACGCGATAAAATCCGTAAACTGTAGTTTAATTTCAATTAGTGAAACCAATACAACGCGATAAAATCCGTAAACTGTAGTTTAATTTCAAAGTTTTCCTTCTCTTACAGTGCTGTTCTCTGCATAATATGCTCCCTCTGTCGGCTCTTACGACACCCATGGGATGATATGGGGTGGTGACAATTCGTATTCCGTCACCACACGGACAGTTAAGTGGATAATTTCCGCAATTAAAAGTCACTAGATTGTTTTATGTACAAAATAAGCTATAATTAATAGAAACTGTAAATCTATCTTTATTAACTCGTAGGTACTTAGTTGGATGGTGAATCCGAGAAAGCATTATAAGACTTATAGATAGAATTACTTTCGCTTTTACAAACATTTGTATGTATTTATTAACTAGCATAGGTGATGTTGATAATGTTTGATAAACAACGTCGAATCCTAAGGTAGGAATTCCAAGGATCAGTCAGCTTGTATAGTTTGTGTGTGTAACGAGCTACTGGATTCGTGGATCGCATGCCCGCCTGGCATCTCAATATCAATCGATGGACCCGAGTCGTTACCAGATTTAATGAGTGGAGGACAATCCGACAGTATTCCACAAGGTAGGTGGTACATGTGTGGTGCTTAGAGATCAAAGGTAGTTTTTCAGTCTATTAACTAAGTGGGAAGTGAGTGTTGAGTGACATTAAAAGGATCGCAGCGTGCGAGGTGGAGAACGTTTTCATTCTTCTATAGATAAGCTGTAGCTATATTTAAGCTTAAGAGAAATTAGTGGTTGGGTTGGATTATAATTGGAAGGAGGTATAAACCTACAATTGAAATTAAACTACAGTTTAAGTTTTTTTATCGCGATATATGGGTTTGACTGAGTTAACGCTTAAACTGACTCACGCCTGTATCCCCGAAGGGGTAGGTAGAGGTGTAATATTACACCCACATTTCGCCATGATTTTTGTAGGTCCCACGTAATAGGGGTCGAGCCTATTGCCGTTACTGGGTACATCACCAGACTCCGTGCTGCTACTGAGAACTCGGAAAAACCCAGTAACACTTTTGCCCGACCCGAGAATCGAACCCGGGAACAGAATTATCTAGAAACTACATTATTAATATCCGATGTTTCGAATTATTTAAAGAAGTCATACCTACCATATTAATAAATAAAAGTTGGTAGTTTGGTAGAAAGGTGGGGTACAACGATTGAAGCTTTTTAAATTAGGTACAGTAGCTGCATTTTATGTAATTGTAGTAGTTGACCCAACAAACATCGTCCTGTCAAACGACCAAAGTGATAGGACGCATACGAAATACCGCATTTCGCCTTTTCATTTTTCGGCTCTTCTATTGACTTTTTGCAGATTTTCTTTTTTAACAACATCAATATTGGGGTCAAAACACGATGAAATTGGTGTTTTTGCGAGATTAACGAAAATAAATTATTTGTTATGTATTAATATATTACGTCAGAAACCAAAAATGTGTGGAAAAACCAGATAATATCAAAACGTAGGAAAAGATAATGTAAAGTTTTCAGAAAAAATATGTATAAGTACTAAATATCTATAACTTATTAACCATAATCTGATGCCGATGATTAATAATTATATCTAAAGTCCTATTTTCTTGTTAGATTTTATATTCGATTCCTGGGTCGGGCAAAAAAGTTACTGGGTTTTTCCGAATAATCAGTAGCAGCCCGGAGTCTGGTGATGTGCCCGGTAACGGCAATAGGCTCGCCCCCTATTACGTGGGACCTAAAAATTCATGGTGAAATGTGGGTGTAATATTTACACCTCTGCCTACCCCTTCGGGGTACAGGCGTGAGTCTATAAATAAATAAAAAAAATATGTATATAAGATTTTATAAAGAAAAATATAGCTGCATACATAAGGCTTAAGGTATCACCAGTGTTTAGCTTAAAGCAAAAGGTAATGAACAACCTAACTCAAAAACATTGACAGCGATAAAAGCCGTGGATAGTAGGTTAAGTTAAAGGAATTTCGATTTTAATGTTGCAGATTTTCTGAGTGGTACGACTACGCTGGTTTCAACCAGTAGTACCACCCTCTTACAGAAGACTAGCAACATTGCCACTGTAACGTTTTGATTGGTGAGTGACGACGTCGGTTATCACAAAAACTGGAATTACTGCAAAAATTATCATGCAATTTAATTTTTCCTAATGAATTCGTGTTTTATCAGTCGTTATTTTAATATTTTTCTATTAATTAATAAGTAACTAAACATTTTTTTTTAATATAACGAAAGAAACAAACGCATTTGTCTATCAAAATGGAATGTACAGATTGAATCGGTTATACCAAACGTAATAACTATCCCACTTGACATTTTTATTAAATTGGCAGCCCCGATGAAAGTGATCGGGCCCGGTATTCCCAGATCAATATGGAAGTTAATTGGAATGAATAGGACTTGAGTTTGTAATTGAAATATTACAGGTTCGCTTCCTCGTTATAAGTACAGCAGCATAGCCAAGATTCTGAGAAATCGCTGAGAAAATTAATGATATTTTATGAGAATTGTAAATGAGAAGAATCTAATTAATGAATTTACTTTTATACAGGTGGAATTTTAAATACTTAATGCCGGTGTTTACCAGGAGGCTGTGGCGAGAAACTTTTCACCAGTTTAGGTGGTTCTAGATGAGGAACATGCCATGCAAATATAGTAAAATATTCTTCTGAGTCTGTCTCCACAGCTGAAACTAAGTATCAAAAATATTTTTACACTCGGAAAAAGAGACAAGACCTAATAGAGTATGTATAATAATATCTATGTAATCATTTAGGAGAAGCGCTCACTTTATCTAAACTGATCTCAAAATAGGCAGGGTCTGTACCAAAACAATGGGACAAATGATAAACATACTAATATATTGAAATAAAACTACTTTAGTTTAATTTAAATGTGTAACATTTGTGTAAAGCAAAGAATCACCGTAGGTACTAATATATTCTACGCCACATCCAGATACATCGTGATCATGTCATAATTTCATATTTATAGGTTAAAATCCAACCCACGATCACTGGAGGAGTAGCAGTTATGATCACTAGAGCCAGATGTTAATACTTAAATTATTCTTCTTCTTCTCGTGTCGATGGCAACACTTTTATTTAATAATTGAGCCGCAAAAAATACAAAACTAGCTTCCTATAAGCTTGTATCAAAAGCAAGTGTTACTGAGAAATAGATGCGCTCGCGAGTCAAAGCAAAAACTGCCTTTGATGTTAAAAACGCCACTTGAATGGTGTCTCATGGCGCACAATGCGATATAGCGCCGACACTCGGCTTTGCCTGCTTCGTATCGCCACCACAACTAGGTAAAGTACCCATTTTGTACTCACCGGAATTTTTTGTTCCTATATTTCGTATTGTTCTCTGTTGAATAGCCATTGTTCTATTGCTGTTAGAAAGGAAAGACGGTTGAGTTGTTCTCTATATTTAGCCTAGATAAAAATATTCGTTGCACTTTAGAATACTAACGATATACCGAGTACTAAGCAGAATAATTGTTCTATTAAAATTTGTCTTTATGTCATATGTGTATTGCGTACTTTTGTTTGTTTCACGCCTTGGTTTCACGTATTTCAGCACTGTTGCAAGCTCTATCATCACGGATGTAGTGTCTGAAGAATTACAGGTGCATAGCAAGTAAAATTCTTCTCTTATTCACTTTCCATCAGAGCTCTGATTATTTTTGCGGGTTGCCTGCGTGATTAGGTATATAACGTAAATGGATGCTCCTCTTTCACCATGTCTATTTTCAGGTGGTTAACTAAACGAACATCAGAATTAAAATTAAGTATTATGCTTGAGTGTTCATATGTAAAGAAGAATTAAAATTAAGTATTATGCTTGAGTGTTCATATGTAAAGTAAATATAATATACACAAGTTTTATAGAAGGTGTAACAGTTTCAGCACCTTACTAAATGTAAATTATGTGTAAAAAAACCTGGTGATGAAAAAGAGTGACTGTGAGTTTTATTGTTCGTTCTTTCTCATGGTTCTACGCCCTTGTTTTGCGAACGTGGCAGTAAATGTAAATGTAGAATCTAGTAATTATTTTATAAATTTATAATTTTGACGTTCATAAACGTCACCTTGTGACCCAAATAAATAAAGGGTTTTGACTTTGTCTTAATGTTCTATCTGCTTTTTTACTTGTTAATCAAGACCTCTAACATTGAAAAATGATCTAGAAGATTATGGATATGGTTGCAGCGAGATATAGCATGTTGTAGATCTAACATTTCTATGTGATGTTGCTGTTGAAACTGTATGGAATCTCTAGTACCTATTATACTTAATAGGTTTTTAATATTCAGCTCAAACGATGAATTTCAAACTATGTGATTAGGCAAGCTATGATAACGCTAAAAGCATGCCATGCTGCGCTTTCCTGTCGCAACATGCTGTGTTTGTGTCCGGTGCTTAAGTCCAGTTGCTATACGTCTGTAAGACATAAAACAAGTTATACTTGACGTAGTTTCGAAGATAGATTAATGTTTACCGTAGGTGCGGCACTAATCCATCTTGAAAAATGCCGTGTACTGTTTGTTTTAACTTCCCCATCTGAAGTTAGCGAACAAGTTCCACATAATTTGATTTTGAAATGAGATGAAAAATTCTTTGAGAATAAACTAGAAAAAATGCCAAAGATAAATCACTGTTGTAATATAGAGAATGGATATTATAATATACAGCCTGTAGTCTATAAATAAAATATGCCGCAAATATCTATTTGTACTGATTTGAAATCCGGACTTTTACAAAGACTTTTTCGAAATTCGTTTTGGTTGATGCATTTTATTTCTTAAAAAACGAAAAACACGTATCGGTAGATATTTATATTAAGACCACCGATGTATCGACATCGTACTATCAGGTACAAAAAGGATTTTGAACTAGCTATTGCCCTCGGCATCGCATGAAGGTGTAAGGTAATAGCGAAAATATCAAAGAATGATTTATAAAACCAAACATATTTGTGTTAGTAAGTTAAAACTAATAGTTTCATTAGCCCTCGATTTCAATCTACATTCATTTCAAAGGTGTGTTAAATATTAAAAAATAATTATACAAGGTGCTGCTGTTAAAATGAATATACATACATAATTTTAGCATTTATAATATTAATAGGCATTTTCAGGGTTTTCACCACCGTTAGTAAATTCTAAAGAAAATCAATACAGCGTTGTTTGTAATATCTTAACTTATGTGGCATATGTGGATACAGTAGCGAACAAAAAAGCGTGGATTATGCTACAAAACACTTGGCGCATGTCATACAATTTATAACAGTAATATGTCGGGGCGTCTTTATACTTTTTATCGCTCAGCCATTTTTCTGCACTAACGTAAACATTTTCTAGCACAAGAACTATGGGAGAGGTAATGGAAGATGTAAGTCTTCACTTACAATGTTAAACTTAAACTTTACTATAGTAAAGTATTTGATGTTGGCCACAGACAAACTTAATTAATTCAAATTACTGTATATGACATGTATAATAAACTCTCAGGTATATTTAGTGGTAAGTAAACCTGATTGCGAAGCTTGAGGACATGGACTTAGTTTCTATTTCGAATAAATCTTATGTGAGGAGAACGAATTATTACTAGGAAACCTATTTGATGACCATTTAACGTGTATACAACTCTACTGAGAGACTCTGTAAGCACCACCTGTCCACCTCTCTCCTCTGGTAGAGTGCCTTCGCCAAGACTTATAAGGACATCGAAGAATTGTTGAGCACATGCATTGACGCCGAGCCGAGCTCTCATATTAATGGTCAAGCGTAGCATACGAACTCGTGACCACAACAAAGATCATTTCAACGAAGCACTCACCTCGTCAGCCCTCGATCCCCGCGTCACCACGGGAAGCGTTTGTCGGGAATCGTCACTGAACAGAACTGTGACCACCCATCAAATGTTCGTTCCTGCGGATGTCCTGCAGGGTTCTGTGCACGGCCTCAACTGCCTTCCTATTGGCCATCGTACGCTCATCCCATACGATCAGAGAGCAATCCTTGAGCACGTTTTCCTTATCACTGTTACGTGACACACCACAAACGGGTGTTACGGCGCACTCTAAATCGATGGGAAATTAAAACATGGCATGTGCTGTCTTGCCACCCGGAAGCAGTTTGGCAGCGATTGCCGATGACGCTACAGCAATGGCAATTTTGCTTTGCCTCCTGACCTCTGCAAGTATGCCAGTAGTAAAAAATGATTTTCCAGTTCCACCAGGAGCATCCAAGAAAAACATTTTAGCCTGGTTTTGCCCAACGCTTTCAAGTACGGTGTCATAATATTCGTATGGTGGTCATTTCAAATTGTCTCAGCGTTATACTCCCAATTTTCACGGTCTTGATGCGGTGATGATTGGTAAGCTGGTAACCAATATTCGACTAGTGGATAGCCGCCGATAGAAATGACCACGTCTTAAAGTGAACTGACACAGGTGTTCAGCACGCGGTCATCAGTTACTTCGACTTCGTCTCCAGTAGCACGCCTCAAAGCTCGTAGAAAATCTTCAGACAGATGATGACGATACTTCTCCCACAAAGCTACCGGGTTCGCGACTCCACAAAACACCAAGATGACATGTCACACAACAAGTGTCATCTGTTTGACAAGATGTCAAACAGATGACGCATGCGGCTAGGACTGTCACTGACGCTCGCCTCCGCGAGGGTGTCCTCCCAGTATTGGTCACCGTCGAGAAAGTGACGTACTACGCAGGCTGTGCGGTAAGTGGGATACTCCACTTCATCAAATGTCCTCAGAAAGGCGAAAGAGGTTGGGCCTCGGACCGTGTGAAGTAACAATCGCAGAAAATAGCATTTTTATTTTATTTATTTATTAACTTTATATACACACATAGCGTATAAAGGTGGACTTAATGCCTTAGGCATTTTCTGCCAGTCTACCTTAGAGTGGTGCAGAGATTAATGGTAGGTGTATTTAAAAGTGGAGTTTGACTTTATTATATTATATTTAATAGATATGATGGATGCGCATACATTACATAACATTAAATAATAATAATATTACATACATACATGGAATATAGAAAAGCATACATATACTTACATACACATACATATTATATATACATATATAAATAAATACATATAAATGTTACGATACTTCTGCTAACTTAGCCAATAAAAGCTGCTTTACCTTTGTCTTAAAGCAATACCTAGTAGTGGACGTCCTGATTTCGAGAGGAAGGTCATTCCAAAGAAGAATAGCTTGAGTAGGAAAAGAAGAGTGGATGAAAGAAGATCTATGTGAAGGACAAAGAAGGAGAAGGTTATTAGTTGAACGAAGGTTACGATCGTGGTTGCTGCATAAGTACTGGAAGTAAGAACTTAAATAGTTGGGAGTATTGGGAGACATAAGGATAGAATAGAGAGTAGTGAGAGCACGCAGACTGCGTCTTTGACGAATAGGAAGCCACTTCAACTGGGAACGATAAGTAGACACGTGGTCATACTTGCGAAGATTGAAAATAAATCGAATGCAGTTATTGAGAAGACGGTCAAGTTTATTAAGAAGATCTGCATTCAGGTCATAGTAGCATACATCACCATAGTCGATCAAGGGAAATACCAAAGTTTGCACAAGCATTGTCTTAGTTTTGGGTGGTAGGAAGTTCCTTAGGCGATAGATAGCACGTAGAGTACCGGTAATCTTTTTGCTAGTTTGAGTGACGTGGTTTCGCCAGCTTAACGTACAGTCCATGTGTAGGCCAAGGTTTTTGACTACTGGGCACATATTTATGATATTACCATCATAAACTATTGGTGGCAAAGTTGAGACGTCCAGTCTTTTAATTAAGCATTGGCTACCAATTACAATTGCTTGGCATTTGCTAGGGTTCACATACAATCCAAACTTGTTTGACCAGCTCTGTATGGCGCTTAGATCTCGGTTAACTTTGAGAATTGCGGATGACACGTCTTCAACAGATGCCTGAGAGTATATCTGCAAGTCATCGGCATACAGGTGATAAGCGCATTGAAGATTTTGAGTTAGAAAATTAATAAAAATTGAAAATAATAAAGGAGAAAGAATACCGCCTTGAGGAACACCAGAGTTATTGTCACGCCACTTCGACGAGGACTCGTCGAGGCGGGCAGACTGCTGGCGTCCTCGAAGATAACTTGAGAACCAATCCAGAGCCTCGGATGAGATCTTAAGATGGGTAAGGAGGGATAGTAGGACATCGTGACTGACGGTATTAAAGGCATTCGAAAAATCAACCAAAGCCAACACAGTGACTTTGGTGTTCTCCATGCCCTCCCTAATATCGCCAGTCACTTTGAGAAGGGCCGTTGTAGTACTGTGTCCAGGCCTGAACCCAGATTGGTAGGGGCTTAATAAGTTATTTGTGTAGACAAATCTAGACAATTGCCTTTGGACACAGGACTCAAGGACTTTGGACAAGAAAGGAAGAATAGAGATAGGACGAAAGTGATTCGGGTGAGAAGGGTTTTGGACTTTAGGCAGAGGAATAATATAAGCTTTACGCCACAGGGCTGGAAAGGTGCCAGAAGTAAGAGAAAAGTTTATAACGTGGGAGATGGCTAGAAGGAGTTGGTCTAAGATGGCAGTGATCATGCGCCGGCTGATGCCGTCGCATCCTACCGCATTAGACTTTATAGAAAGGATTATCTTCTTGATCTCATCCGGGGCTAGTGGAGAAAAGTGGAAGGATTCTATGTTGGGTCGGGTTAGACAAGCTAAGTAGTTTACTGTGAGACACTCAGTCTGTTGATCTAATGTAGTGGTGGTTGTGAAATGTGTATTGATGTCATCCAGACTGAGTGTCCCAAGACAGCTATCACGTCGCTGTTTGCCGATACCTAAAGTTCCGAGGAACTTCCAGATATCGGCAGGGGAAGAGGAAGAAATATTATGCAGAATGTATTGGCGTTTAGCATTGCGTACCATCTGATTGCACCGATTCCTTGCAGACTTGAACAGGTTCCAGTTATCATCGCAGCGATCCTTTTTGTAGATCCGGAAGGCCCGGTCCCTACGCCTCATTGCCATGCGTACACCCCTGGTAATCCAGGGTGCCGGTGGTCGTTTTAATTTAACTTTCCGTATAGGGGCATGGACATCGTATAGTTCACAAACTGTATCATTAAAAATGCGAACTTTTTCGTTTATTGTCGAGGAACCTTCCATAGTTGCCCAGTTAAGATTCGCCGCGTCTTCACGGAGTTTGCCTAAATCCATACGACCAAAACAACGCCTGTGCAAAACCTTAGGCAAGGATTTGGGGGGTTTTAGGCGGTATGAGAGGAATACAAGGTCGTGACGGGAAAAACCAGGAGCTGGAAATTGTCCATGGAGGGAAACTAGGGCAGGAGTAGACGTGATTATCAAGTCGAGCCACGTATCCTCCCCATCAGTGTTGTGGTGAGTGGGTTGTAGTGGCAGAATGTGGAGGTTGGCTGACTCAATTATATCAAGGAGTTTACGGGAACGGCTGGATTCAGGAAAATGGAGATTGGTGTTGAAATCGCCCATGATGATGTGATGTTCATACTCTGACCCTAAAGATTCCAGTATCGGTTCGATACTGGAGAAATAATCAAGAGCCGGTGGACAATACACAACGCCAAGAACGGCTTTAGCCCCTTTGACGTCGATTTCCAGAAATAAGTATTCTGCAGGTGAAAAAGCCGGTGAGGACGCAATAATTTTAAATGAAATGGCACTGCAGAGATAAATGGCGACACCACCCCCTCTCCGGCCAGTACGGTCATTCCGTATTAAAACGAAGCCGGGTAGAGAGTAAGACGTAGAGAGTAGTTTTTAGCCAACTCTCCGAAATCAGGACGGCGTGTACATTTGTACCAGTAAATGTCTCCAGTAAGTCATTGTGATGACTAGGTATGCTTTGCGCATTTATATGACAAACATTTAGCAATGGCTGGGATTGCTGGGTAACAAAGCATTGTCGCAGGCAGTCACCTAAAGTGCCTTCAGTGGAACAAAAACTGTCGTTAATACTTATGTCAGCTGATTCGTTGGCAGACAGATATGCATCGTCATCCGAATAATAATCCATAATAGTATATAATAATTAATATAATATATATAAAATTATACTAATATACTTAATAATATATACCTAATTATCAAGAATATAACAATAAAAAAGTAATACTAATTAACAAGTGAGCTACACATCTCTGCACCACCCGCCAGCTCACACAAACTAAACAAAACAAAAGCAACAATAAAACAGGTAAAGTATTAATAAAAACCAAGTGAAATGAAAAAAAAAAACAAAACGTTTCTGAACGCAGAATGCCTTCATACCTTTCGCGAATTGACATTATTGACAGCTGTTGTCACACTTGTCATAGTTGTCATGTCACTCTTGTCTGTATAGCAAAGTAAACAAAATTAAATTTACAAATTATAATTGTGGGTAACGGCGGCTAATGAGTAAACAAACTAAAGAAATCTTAAATTGTTGGAAGGAAACACGAGTCAATAAATGTAATTAATATTAACACATTAAATAAATAAGGACGTAACAAGACAAGACAGATTTACTATTTACGCGGTTTTGTGCTTGTGTTGGACGTACCAGCACTCGCAGAGTCGCTCCTGCTCGCCGATGATGAACCGCTTGCAGCCCCGGAGTGCTTCAGCATCGCGGAGTCTAGCTGTTCCATGGTGGTTATTTTAAGGCGGCTACCATCGGATGCTTTGGCCACGATAACGCCGTCCTGTGTCCAACACGCCCGCATCCCGAAGTGTTGACGGGCCTTTGTGAAGATTGCCTGCCGTGGTTTCGTCAGGAACTCCTTGACTGATACAGCTGATCCCTTCAGTTTGGTCTTGGCCTTCCACACAGCTGTTCTGACATCCCCATTGGTAAACCAGGCTAATATCGGTCGCCGTTGATCTTTCTTGAGCGAACCAATTCTATGGCAAACATTGATGTCCGGTGCCGCCACAGTGGGAAGTGCCAGACTGTGAACAATTTTCAGAACCGAATCCCTGCAGTCCTCTTTCTCATCCTCTGGTACCCCGAGAAATACAAGAGCCTTGCGCCTGTGCCTAGTCTCAATGGCATCAATGCTATGGCAGCATTCATTAATTTGTTTGCGCAGGAGGCTGAGCATTGAAAACATAAGTTCTCTAAAGGTGCGGAATTCCTCCGCTACCTTCGCAACTGTTTCCTTTGCCGGACCAGCGACTTGAAGTTGTGCCTCCAGCTCTGCCATCCTCCTTGAGAAGGACTCCTCCAGACTGTTCTGAGCCATTTTGATGTTATCAAGCTGTGACATTGTTGCTTCTTCAATATGTTTTTTTTTTTTGAGAAATGAAGTGTGTATGTGAAGTGCTGGCAGGTGGTGTAGTTTATTGGATGATGATTATTACATAAACAATACTGTCCATGTAAGTACTGTATTTTGTGAAACAATACAATAATAAAAACTCACTTTTATGGTTTAAATTAATTAAATAAAAACTTGGTGTTTCTTAACAGCTGTTAACTTTTTGACACCTACCGCCAAAAAAAATATATATATATAATATAGCATTCGAAATTATTTGTGTGTACGGTATAAACTCTACAAAATGCGGTGTCCTTGAAACTTCCCGGAAAACCTTCCACAGCACCTCCTCGTCGACGTCGGTTAAATACACTCTTTTGCTTGTCGTAAAAAAAATGCCAAGCGACACCTCGCCGCTTGCCAATGCCGAGTGTTGTGGGTTCGATTTCCACACGAGACAAAACTTTGTGTGATTCGTAAATTGTTGTTTCAATTATGGGTGTTTATTGTGTCCGTTCATTGTATGTTTGTAAAGTCCCCCGCGACATAGGATTTAGTCCTAGTGCGGGAGTTATATAAAGTGTAAAAAATAATTATTATTTGTGTTCCTAACTAAAAACTTATACCGTGGTAACATTAACCCCCAATTTAAATTCCTTTAAGTTTTTTCCTTCTCCTTTTTGTTTACTTAGCAATAGGTATGACCTATGGCCGTCTCGAAATTCTAATGTATTCGTATGCCAAAATTCGTCAAATTTGGTTCAGCCACTTTGACCCTCAAAAAGGAAAAAGTGTACATTATGATAAATGTACTGTAGTCCATTGCTAATAATATTAATAGGCATTTTCGGAGTTTTCAAACACTGTTAGTAAATACTAAAGAAAAATCAATTCAGCGATATTTGTTATACCTTAACTAAAGTAGCATGTGTGGGTACAGTAGAGATCAAAAAAGCGTGGATTATGTTGCAAAACACTTGTCGTATGTCATACAATTTATAACAGTAATATGTCGGGGCTTCTTTATACTTTTTATCGCTCAGCCATTTTTCTGTACTAACGTAAACATTTTCTAGCAAGGAAGATGTCAGTCTTCTCATTTACAACGAGGAAGTTTCCCTAGGAAAGTATTTATCGATGGCCAGAGACTCAAATTCTTACACATACTGTGTAATATATTATCTGGTGTAGTAGTTAGTGAACTTCATTTCAAAGTTCAAGATCGTTGAACACATTGCCCTATTAGAAGAAGTCTTATGTGATGAGCACGAATAAGTATTAGTGAACTATTTAGAACACCATTATAAGTGTATTTAAAAGTACGAATGTATATTGTAAAAGTGATAAACATATCCTCTGAAAACTCTTTACAAAAGCGAAAAGAATCAAAGCCGTATAAGATGTGGTGAGTCAATAGCCCTTAAATATAGTGACACTGGTTTAAGCCATGGAATACCATCCCTTTGGGCTGCGGAGGACGGACGGAAGGCGCTCTTTCTCGGTGATGACGATGATGATGTGTATTTTTAACTGTTATCAAATTAGTACTAGATGTGTCTATACATTTTAATGTACTAAGTCAGTATTTTTTCCTGACAAAATGTTCTCTTTAATAGTAAAAGGAATAAAATTGCGAGCACACTTATTCCTGTAGCATTTTTAACAAGAAGTTTGCAGCGTAAACGGAATAGAGAATATGAATATTATACAATATAGTTCAAGTACTTTTATTTGAAATCTTTATAACGTTATTGCATAAATAACTTTATCTTTGCTTTGCATCTCAGAGTTTAATGAATAAAAAGTGTAGAGTAAAGTTAAGCGCGCTATTGGCTATTATAGAGTATAAAATGGAGTTCCAGGTTTTGATTTATCAACATAATCTTGGTCACAGAATGCCTTCATATTGCATGTGTTTCTGGTGGTCAAATACTGCATGATAATAGTAGATATACGAATTCTTAATGTTGGAAGTAGAGTTCTTTAAATCGTAAAATTAATCGAAGTTCTTTAAAGACAGTCAGATAATCTCCTTAAAATATTTCTGTCGTGTAGGTGGGTCAGATTGAGGTACGCAAGTAACCTATTTTGAACTCTTATAATTATCTAGAGGATGCCCGCAGCTACGCCCGCACTTTGTTATTTAATTTAACAGTTTCTGCCCGAGGCCGTGGGTATTTCGGGCAATCCCTTCTCAGTGCACCCCTACGGTTCCCAAGAACATACATGACAAATTTTAGCTTTTCTATCCCAATAGTTTTGGATGCAGCTTGTTTGTCAGTGAGTCAGTAATGTAATAATTTTGTATGTGTAGATTTTTATTCAGGTCATGTTTAAAGTTATTCGGATTAAGCAACTCAAATGTTAAATTACATATTTTCTAAAACTTTCATTATAATTGTACTGTTAACTTGGTTAAACACGAGGCAAACTTATAACAAGTGGTTGTTCAAAGAGCCTCAATCTTCATTCAATCAAAATCAGAGTATCTCTCGCAAATTTAGCATAATACAACTACAAGGTCGGCGATCATTTCAACAAGGGCACAACTTAATAAATGATATCGTTAACCTAGTACAATCTAATCACAGACTGAAATTATGGAATACCAATAACTAATCCCTGGGAAAGCTCGGTCATTTGGTCCTCTGCTCCAATTTGTGTCCCAGGAATATTAATAAGAACTACCCTCGGCCCGCGGAGATGTCTAAGTGCTTTTTATTTATTTTATTTTACATACAATTCGCAAAATGTAAAATAAAATTGTGTCTAAAAATTCCTCAACTCAATTCACAAGCGGCTTAAAATAAATTAAAGTAATTTTGTCTGTGACAAATAGGTGTAAGAATAATCAATATTTGTACTAAGTATAAAAAAGAATGTATCATTAAAATCTTACTCTGATCTTAATTCCATGCTATAGTACGTACTTAGTAATGTAGTAAATGAGTAAGTCGTACGTAGGTACATATTGACGATAAACATTTCAATTATAGTGTAAAATACCACTAAGAAGCTTAAAGTAAAAATAATTGCAATACGTTAAGTATTCTTAGTTCGAGATTGTTTTCTCGAAAAAAAACATTAATTTTTACTTAAATTGGTACCTATATTTACATGGAAACGCTTTGTCAGATAAGAAATTAAAATGTATTACGAGTATATTGAACAGTATTATAGCCCGTATTCATATATGGTCGTATTTTACATGTGTAAAGTTATTTGATTATCTATTAATATAAAATAAAATATTTTACATTCATATCTTATAATATATAAAATCCTTGCGTTACTGACTGACTGACAGACACGCTACAACCGAAACTATTGAGCGCAGGAAGCTGAAATTTGGCATGTATGTTCCTTGAAGACCGTAGGGGTGCACTAAGAAGGGATTTTCCGAAATTCCCACGGGATCGGCCAAAACGGGTAAATTAAAAAAAAATGCAGGTGTAGCTGCTGGCGTCCTCTAGTCTGAAATATTTTATGAAAAATGTTTACCTTGGTCAGAAATCTATATGTAGTTGACTATAGATATATTTATATAGCAACACTAGTAACCAAGTAAGTCCAAGGAAGAATAACATCCTGTGGGTTACGTTTGCCACACTCCACTGTGACACGTACATAATGTGGCAGAGACGTGACCCTGCCAATAAAAGAGAAGTCGAGGACACCTTGGTTTTTGGTACATAGACCCAACTAATTTCGGTAGTCCCTCTGTCAGGCTCTGATCTCAACTTTAAGAGAGAGGGAGATACAGTAAAAAGCGTTACCACCACACAAAAAGAAAAACGAAAAGGAAAAGCTAGAAATCATTGTATGGTGGTGATAGGTTATCGGCTGCCAGAAACTATCAATTGTTCCTCGCCACAAAGATGGAGCCAGCGGTCTCACAAAGTTGCAAACAGTGCTTTGGCTGCAACAATAGTTTGAGAATTAACTGTGACACTGGTATGACAAACTGACATTTGTTGGAAATAAGTTTTGAACTTTAGAAAATCGACGTTGTTTGCTATAAAATCGGAACAATATCTGAAATATGTTTATGATGCTGTTTAGTGAGGGCGTTGACCCTTAAATAAACGAAATGTATTTTTGTGACTTCGTGCAACACAAAGCACTTTATGTAGATGCATGTTATACTTGAACTGTGGGTTAACCATTATAAATAGATGGATATATAAATAAAACGGTCATTTTTGTGGAGACGAGATCAAACAAAACAAATTCACTTGAAACTTGCTGTACTCCATTTAGCCGCTGTAACGTAATATTACAAAGTAAAATACCTTAATTACGTCAATTTAGACTCCATGAAAATGACAAAGACCACTAGGAAACCGTTCAAAGGGAATTAAGCCACGGGCCTTCTAATAAAATTTGATTAATTATGTTAAGGTATTAACGAATAATCTTCTGAAGACTTTCTTTGAACTTGTCGTGCTAGTATAACATTTTAACTGCGTTTTAAGCGAAATTAATTTATGTAATATAGTCAGTTGGAGGTGGTTTCTCCAAAATACATTAGGCATGTGATTGAGTTAAAATATCTTTTGATGTACAGAAAAAAATGAAAAATGCAGTGTTGTTTATGTACATGACGACAAAATCGTAAATGCTGCTTGCTATGCTGCAATGTGCTAGGATAATGTGAAAACAAAACAGTCTGAATTGCACCCTCTACTAGTTTCTGTATCAACATGAAAATTTACAAGTATATGTTGATTAGGTGAAAATACAATACTACAGTATCACTTAGAGGATCTGATGACGAACCTCGTGAAAGACGGAATCCTGAAAGCCAACTAGTAAACCCATCAAGCTTAGGCGCATTAAATTACTCTTTAAGGACTAATTCTACCCATTTTTCTGATGATATGCGCCTGATAAAGATCTGAAAAGTGTTTGATAGAAACCTGGACTGCGTACAAAAGCATAAATCGTGTTTTTTTTTTACCCCATTATACTTGTTAATTAATCTGTATGTATAAAATTCTAGTTTGCCAAAGCTATTGAGCACAAGGAGTTGAAATTTGGCATGTATGTATGTTCCTAGGGGACCGTAGTGGTAGTGGTGAACTAAAAGAGATTTAGTAAAATTCCCACAGAATCGGAAAGAAATGGTTAAATTAAAATCATCATCCTCCTAGCGTTATCCCAGTTTAACTGGGGTCCGCTTAGAAGTCTAACCGGATTTGGCTGAATATTAGCTTTTCCACAGAGCGACTGCCTGTCTGACCTCCGCAACCCGAAGGGATCGCGATTTTCCATGGTTAAGACTAGTGTCAGTTTATTTTAGAGGTACTGACGCCCTATAACGACTGTCAAAGATCTTCATGACCGACGGCATAAAGTGCACTCCGAGGCACGGAACAAGCGATTATTGTCAATTCAATACGCACATAACTCCGAAAAGTAATTGGTGCGCGTCGAGGATTCGAACCCGATACCCTCTGCATGGCAGTCTGTTGGTAGGTATATCTACTCGGCTATCGCTGCCTCAACACGAATGCGCCAAATATAAAAAGAAAACTATGGTGGTACGAAGTTTGCCGGGTCAGCTAGTTTGTAATAAAATTAAACTTTAACAACTAAACTATTAGCAAGTAATACTGTGTACGATTTATTGGTACATGTAAATTGATGTTAACAGTAAACCCTGTATTCGTGTCAAAGGAGAACGTAACAGATTGTGTTTCGTTTGTATGGGCTTCCGAGTATGTAACCAATTACGCACTTACCTAGAACCGTGTGCAATTCATAACATTCCCAGTAAATTATTAATTACATCTCTTTGTAGTATATATCAAAATACCGACTAGTTAATTCTGCTTAATATTTAAAGTAGAATAATTAAAATAATAACAATATAACATATTGATACATTTAACCAACACATTCAAAATGAGAAAAAAGTGCAAAAAATGCCATCGGACTTGAGTAATTTAATGTTATGAGTTAACACTTATTGGTATAATTATATCGTATCATTAGCGGGTAGCGCCGATAGCAAGACTCGGCTCGCCGTTCATAATAGCAGTTCGTTAAAGTTAAGCACAGGTTGTATAGGTCACCACTTGGATAGGTGACCGGACTGTTTGTTGTGGCTACCGTGCTTCGGAGGGAAAATAATCATTAGGCCAAATCGGAAGCATGGCAGATGGCAGACCATGATAGACACAGACGAGATGTGTGACTTTCTTCTATAATAATTATAATATGTATGTTTGGAGGATGTAATGATACATGTCATGTATGTGTGGAGGATGTATTTTACATGGAGGATGTAAAATTTGACTGCACGGTTGGCGTAGTGGTTTAAGCGGCCGCCTCGCCGCTTGACACTGCGCCGAGTGTTGTGGGTTCGATTCCCACACGAGGCAACACTTTGTGTAAGTAAGTAATGTACAAATTGTTGTTTCGAGTCTGGGTGTTCATTGTGTCCGTTAGTTGCACGTTTGTAAAGTCCCTCGCGACACAGGATTTAGCCCTTGTGCAGGAGATGTCTTTAAAAAAGAAATAAGCACCACTCCAGTGGCTTTATTAGAAAATGTTAATTTACAAGTTACAACACAGATTTCGTTTGAAGCGCCCTAAATACCCCTAATTTGCTGGTAAAATATTTTACAATTCCAAAAATCCTTAAAAACACATGTCGTTAGGGATCGATCGCTGCCACGACCTATATAGAAAGTGACCCTGTTTATCTTGAATACGGCTATTCTTAAAAGCTAATGAGCGAGAAAAACGCAATAAAGCATCAATAGTGTATGAAGGGTTGGCTGACGTAGCACTTTCCGACCCTAAACCCATACACTGGACCCCACATATGAGATTACTCCGACAGAAGAGTAAAAAATTATGTGAAGGGTAGCATGCTCTTCCTTTGAATAAAATTAGGTATACATAAATGCCGAGAGTGATTATATTAAATGGGGTGTCTAGTGGAGCCTAGAAAGATAAACTCTAATATAAAATGAAAGCTACAATTTATAAAAACGATTTTTCTACGTTTCGATTTTTCTACGTAGCTTTGCATCATTCGTCAGCACATATTCCCTACGCAGACCTGATTATTATTCCACTGCTGGACAAAGGCCACTAGGGTCACCACAAGGCTCTACAGGCGCGTAGACCGATCTTGAGGCGCCTGCATCCATCCGGTTCCCGGTTCCCACAATATTGTCGGGCCAATAGTAAAACAAAACTTGCGAGAGGCCTACCTCTGCTTCAACGACCTAATTATTGCGAATAAGAAAAATAATTCTGAAATGTTGGCACCAATAAACAACAGTCCATACTAGTTATAGTTCCGATACATAGTTTAAGTACAATGTAAACGAGGAGTTTAAATACTTGAACTTCTATAAAATAGTCATAATACCTATCGATATTCTCTTATCAGACAGCAAGATGCCAGGCTATGGACCGAAAAGTATCCTCCACCCTCTAACCATAAGCCACAAGAATCCCTACCACCTGGACACAACCTGCCCTGGCCCGTATGGCAGTCCCTAAATAGACTGCGCACACAGGATGGCCGCTGCAGAGCAAACTTGTGTAGATGGGGGTTCAGGGACCCCGACCTTGCCCAATGTGAATGCGGTGAGCTGGAGCAGGCAATGGACTGAGCTCTGGGAGGCTCCTAACGCAATAAGAGTGGCCGAATATTATGCAGGTCTGATATCGCTGAAACCATTGACACGAAGAAGAAGAAGAAGACAGCAAAACATTTATGCATGTCGGGTTCACATCTAGTAGATGTCAATCATCAAACTGTGTTTAAACTTGTCCTAATTGTTTTTGTGATTGAACATCAGTTTTGTGAATTATAATAAAAAAATAAAAAAATACAAGTCGACATGTACTCCTACAACATACAAGTATTAACAAGGAAATTTCCCACACGGAAGGTGTCGCTCATATCTCCTAAAATTGCTTTCGACATAACACATAGTTGTTTGGTACTTGACTGATGACGCGTCACACAGCAAACGTATGGCGGCGCGTAACATTCTATTCGCCAATTTGTTATTTTCACTTTGGGCCGTGTTTGAGAGGTGGGGGAGATGTGTACAGTATGAAAATTTAAGAACGTCTCCATACACGTTGTTTCCTGCGGATATGACCGGGGCACGTGTCGAATGCTGGATCGTAAGTGATGATAGAGTTCATTGTCCTGGAAGAGGTAAGACTGTGCTTGGAAGTAACTGATACTTGCGTGTATTAGTTAATTATGCATTTTCATGATTCAATAGTTAACATGTTCTGTAAAGGTATTTAATATATAACAATGCTTTTTAATTATTGAACGTTAAAAAACACCTTAACAATGCCTTGGATCTTGTCCAAGGTCCAATCTGATGGTAAACGGCGCATCATAGCCGTTAACTCTAGTGATGTTAATAATTCAACATTTGCACGTTGCCTCCTAGTGAAAGGGAGAAGCAAGAGATCCTCTGCTAGCCTTCGTTTTCTCTCGCTCCTTTTTAGGCTTCCGTAGTCAAAAATGGCAATAGGAAAATGGATTCGATATATCCATGCCTGTGTCACAGCAAATTTTCTATTATAGGCTTGTGTGAGAATTCTGTAGGTGTAGTTTTTCCACAAAGAAACTGACACAATACATGTTATTTAACTTTTTGTCTCTTCCAGTATTGTAGTTCCGCGGCATACAATTTCGGTATACGATACATCGCAGTCAATATATTTATGATCGTATTTTACTTCTGTGTTTATGTGTGATTACCTGCAACTCGTAAACCTTTATTTACTTTGCCCCATCGATCTTTCAACTGTTGACTTTTCTTATAAACGATATTTGATGGCGAATTTATGTAGACATTGGCAAGTTTGCTTTTTTGGAACGGGTGTTCTTTCGTTCAGTGTGATTTTTGTATTTACTGTCAGGAAACATGTGTATTTCTTATATTTGTAAATAATTTTTAGTTCCAGTGGTTAAAGACACTAACTAAAAAGATGCAGGTCGTGTGTTTGATTCCCAACTAGTACAAATTTTGAGTGATGTACATAAATATAATTATCTATAATGTGCATGTTTGTCAGAATATATAAGTAAGTATGTTTATCAGAACCCGCCTAGTTTGGCATAAGACGACTGTGTATAAGTTGTATTGTCGTATTCAATTCAATTCTACAAGCTAACGTAGAGTTTGGTAGAAAAATTAGTGTGGAAAGGAATAAATCTCATATTTCTAGACCAGATTGTTCATTAGCTACCGTAGTATATTATTATCCGATGATATTCGGTTATATATACCATCTCAATAATAATTTCATTCAGGTATATCTCAGTGCGAATGGGAAAAATCTCATCTTCCTAATTTGACAGTCGTCAAAATAGTCAGAGTTCTCAGTACTATTGAACAAGACATCTCGATCATTGAATTAAGTCTTTTGAAGCGTAGCTCTCGGTTTTAACTTGGTAAAATGAAGATAATTTTCAATAAACGTGTCGAAACTTAACGACGTTGAAATAACAATGTTCAAAGTTGTCTATAAATAAATTGACTAGACTTCTTTTTCGGCTCTGCCTGCATGCATTAGAGGTACACCTATCCTTAACCACTCTAAAGAGTCACATTATCAGTGCAAATCGTACTAAAATCCGTTCGGAAGTTACTGAGTTCATCAGGTTCGTACAGACAGATGCGGTCTACACATTATAGTAATTTGATTTAAGAAAACAAATTTACAACTAACCTCATGGCTGGAATAGATAAATAGCTATGATAATCTTAAACCCGAGTCAGTATTGCACGCAATTATGTGCTTGCAGTTATTGCAGACACACTTGGCTAAAATGCAATATCGTAATACCCACTAGTCTAATAAAATGAAGTTACCGTCTTATACGATAGGTATTTTATACGAATGGTAACTGATAATACATTTCAAATATACTGCTTTGTACGGTCTCACCGCCGTACATAATATTTTGTCACCGCGTCAGCAAATATGTGCTGCGCGTTTACTTCAACCTAATTACTTTTCATTTTAGCAATCAGTACACATTTACAGCCAATAAGTGAACGATGCGCCAATAGTTATATTTTTATAACCTTTATACAATATATTTTTACGTACTCTAACAATAAACTATTTTACAACTATTACGGTGCAGTGTTTGTGTGTACTCCAACAACCAACAACAACAACAACTACTACATAATCAGTGTAGGTGCTTAACGAGTCCCTACATTAAATGTCAGTGTAGGTGCTTAACGAGTCCCTACATCAAATGGTCCTATCGAGCTGGATCTCAGTGGTAAGTGTCTTTATTTAGCGAATCGGTAGCGAATCGGTTTGACTGGCCTCCCACCAGCGGGTCTCACCAGTTGAATTGAGAAGGCGCACATATCGTAGATAGAGTGCTGACTCACTGGGTATTTTACGTGATCATTCCAAGACTCAACGGAATACGCATAACTCCTCTACAACTACGAGGAAGCATCCAGAGATTTGGAATAAGATGTCGAACAAAGAACTTCGGGTCAATAACAAACGCCTAACTCTTCAACTGCAGCGCTCTGTTTCGGTTATAGACATAGCAAGCGATCTGTTTTTTGAACTTCATCTCTTATTGGTTACTAAACAATTATATAACCATGGAGATGTTAAAATTGCAACTAGAATGCTTTGAAGCTATCAAGATATTGTGCACTAACTATAAGAAGGACAGTGCATCAAGAAAAACTGTGGAATATCTAACCAAGCGCTTGGAATCTCTCGAATCAAAAAAGATTTCGGCGAACGTCATGAGATTCTTGTACAAAAGTTTGAAGATAAAAACATCAACTATTTTGTAGAAGACGTGTATAGCAAAACTCAAGCTTTATACGAAACTATAAAAATAGATATGCTAGAATTGCTCAAGCAATTACAGGGTCAGAAGGTTGTCAAATTCGACTTGACTGGTTTGCTGAGTGAAGGAACTTATGATAACATTACTCAGCCATTGATGAGGCAAGAGTGCAACTTTAAAGCTCTTGACCGAGCCATGTCTAAAGTGAACATCAACTCGTTAACCGAAAAATGGGAACTGGAAGACCATTTGAGTATTTTGAAGTCGAAATGGGATTCCATAGATAAACAACACTGGGTATTGGAAGCTTTGCTCAAGGGCTCTGATTCAAACTATTACAGCACGTTTGTCGAGATGGAAGACAAATACGATGAACTAAGAAGAAATCTCAACAGCAAAATTTGGTCTGCTAAGGCAATGTCCAAAATTCCTCGACATGGACGCAGCACAACGCAATAACATAGTTACGAAACTACAACTATGCCAAAATTGCTTATTTAGTCACGGCGCATCGGATTGCAAGTCAACCAAAACATGCAGAGACTGTAATTCGAAACACCACACATTATTGCACAATTCTGCGAAAAATACCACAAATTACAAGAAATTTGGGAACCATACTACAAACTCGGGTCAACGACCTCAGACTTCAACCAACCAACAAGTCACCAATCATCTGTCAAACAAGGAGATGGAGATATTGTTGACCACGGTGCAGCTTAAAATAAAATCTTCGAATGGAACATATATCATACTGCGCGCTCTTCTGGATCAAGGCTCCCAGGTCAATTTGATAACAGAAAATGCTGCCCAGTTGCTGCGCTTACCCAGACAAAAATTAAACGCGACAGTTACGGGAATAGGCGCTGTGTCAGGTGAATGCAAAGGACGTCTATTGCTAACCTGCAAATCGATTCACACCGATTACGAGTTTGAAACTGAAGCACTGATCCTGAAGAAATTAACGAATAACTTACCGCACACATCATTCCAAAAAGCAAGCTGGCCACACTTGGAGAATCTGAAGCTGGCGGATCCGGATTTCAACATCTCACGTCCCATAGACATACTACTTGGTGCTGACGTGTATTCAGATATACTGCTCGACGGAGTCCTCAGAGGCAGTCTTCAGTCCCCCATCGCACAACAAACGCACTTCGGTTGGATATTGTGCGGTAAACTCAAGACCTTCAACTGCCACGTAATTTTAGTGGATATGAACGAACTGAGAAGATTTTGGGAAAGCGAAGACCTTACCCCGAGACGTACAGAAGGTGCACAGGAAGACCAATGCGAATTGTATTATACAAATACGGTACAACGAGCTTTGGACAACAAATACATCGTAAAAATGCCTCTACGTCCCGACTACGATCATATGATAGGAAAATCAAAACCTATTGCAGTCTCTCAGTTTTTACAATTGGAAAAGCGGCTACAACGCAATAGACAACTTGCTGTTATGTACAAAGAATTTATGAACGAATACATTGACCCGGGGCACATGAAACCAGCACAATCATCTACCGCAATAGAATGCTACCTACCCCATCACGGTGTACTACGGGAAAATGCTGCAACCACTAAACTACGAGTAGTGTTCAACGCGTCCCAGAAAACAACTAGTGGCTACAGTTTAAACCATGCACTTGAAAAAGGGCTGAACATGCAAAAGGATATACAAACTCTTGTATTAAAGTGGCGATCATACAAATACGCTTGTACTGCTGACATTGAAAAAATGTACAGGTGTATTTGGATGGCAGAAGAACAACCATCGCTACAAAAAATAATATGGCGCAATTCACCATCTGAAAATCTACAAGAATACCAACTATGCACTGTTACCTATGGGACAAAGTGCGCGCCATGGTTGGCCATGAGAACTCTCAAGCAATTGGCGATTGACGGCCGCCGCTCATATCCAGATGCAGCCAAGGTTGCAAGGCTCGCTAATTCAGTTATTGAAAAGCGGAGGCATGAATTTACGCAAGTGGTCAGCAAATCACCCAGCGTTGCTTGCAAATCTAACTGAAGAGCAAATTTCATCACATAACGTATTCGATTTCAAACACGAAGAGTCACAAAAAACTTTAGGTCTTGGATGGAACACGACTACCGATACATTCACCTTTAACTGGCTGTTAGAAGATAACAAAAACTGTCGATATACAAAGAGACATCTTCTCTCAGAGATTTTGAAGCTGTACGATCCACTGGGATGGCTGTCACTCATTACTGTGACAGCTAAATTATTATTTCAACAAGTTTGGACCAGCAATATCAATTGGGACGACACATTGCCGTTGGAGATATCAAATGAATGGACTAAACTTAAAACTGAATTGCCGATGGTAAAAAACGTTCAACTTAAGCGATGGCTTGGCGGAACGGATTCGAACCTGGAACTCATTGGATTTTGCGACGCAAGTGAAAAAGCTTACGCTTGTGTTGTATACAGTCGTACTAAAAACGATAACGACACACCTATAATAACTTTACTCGCGGCCAAAACTAGGGTTGCCCCGAGATCACAAAAAGTTTCTTTACCGCGGTTGGAACTATGCGGTGCGTTTCTACTTTCTAAACTGGTAGAAACCATCAAAGAAGCTTACACTGGATATGAAATAACAGTACAAGCATGGTGCGATTCAAAACTGGTATTGGCATGGCTTCAAGGAGATATATCCAAATGGGATAGATGTGTGGCAAACAGAGTCACAAAAATCATTCAAATCATCCCAAAACAAAACTGGAACTATGTGAAGTCTGAGAAAAATCCCGCGGACTGCGCTTCCCGAGGGATGTTCCCTGCCAAATTCTTAGGAAGCTAGCTTTGGTGGAACGGTCCAGACTTTCTACAATCATTAGAACAAAATAAAGCACCTTGCGATTCGAGTTGTTTATATTCAACAGATAAAGAGCGGGCCCAACAAACAGAGGCAGCCCTAACTACAAACAAAGACGAACATTTTATTAATTTGCTATTAAATAAATGCAGTACATGGACACGAGTAACAAGAGTCACCGCATGGATTATGCGATTTGTCGAAAACACACGTCACAACAAGAAATTCAACACCAACTACCTAACTACACTCGAACTGTTTGCAGCAAATGAGCAAATTATAAAATGTGTCCAACAAACAGAATTTTTACATGAATATAAACAACTACAGAAACAAGAAATTGTATCGAACAAAAGCGCTATTTATAAACTTCATCCTTTCTTAACGAATACGGGCATCATCAGAATTGGAGGTCGTCTGAACTACTCAAAGTTAACGAGCGATATGAAACATCCTGCTATTGTGCCTCGAAAAAGCCGATTTACGCAGCTGCTTATTGAACAAGCGCATATAGCAACACTTCATGGCGGCGCACGATTAACATCGGCATACATCAGACAACGATACTGGATCGTCGGCGGCAATAGAGCAGTTAAGGCGATGCTGCGCCAGTGTGTGCGGTGTCATCGCTTCAAGCCCACTGGAAACCATCAACTCATGGGTGACCTACCGCACCAGAGAGTTACACCGTCGCGCCCGTTTACCCACACTGGAGTGGACTTTACGGGCCATGTAGAAGTGAAATTGAACAAGGGACGTGGCGTGAAAACATCCAAGGGCTACATCGCAATATTCGTATGTATGGCAACAAAGGCTGTACATATCGAATTGGTATCTGACCTCAGCTCTGAAACTTTTCTTGCTGCCTTTCAAAGAATGTGCGCTCGCCGCGGTACACCAAAACATATGTATTCAGATTGCGGCACCAATTTCATCGGAACAGCGAAAGTCTTACGCAGCGAATTTTTGGATTTCAAGCAGATCATGCCAGCTGATTTCTTTGATGAAATTGGAAAAATGGAGATTCAATGGCACTTCAACGCTCCAGCGTGGCCGAGCGCTGGCGGCTTGTGGGAAGCAGCCGTAAAATCCATGAAGTACCACCTTCGACGCGTACTGGGTGAACAGAAATTAACGTACGAAGAGTTTTCTACGTTACTATCAAAAATAGAGGCCTGTATGAATTCAAGGCCGCTGTGTCCACTAACTGAAGATCCGGACGAGTTTTACAACTACTTGACTCCAGGACACTTCCTCACTGGCGGCCCTGTACTATCACTTCCACTTGCTGACTACTGCGATGTCAACAAAATCGATCTTCGGCGACGATGGCAATTGACGGAACATATAATACAATTGCCGTGTGGTTGACGGCATAGAATACAAGTGTCACCACCCCCTATCTTCCCGTGGGTGTCGTAAGAGGCGACTAAGGGATAACACGATGCAAATACCTTCTCTGCGTAGAGACGGAAAACTCGACATCAAACCCTATACGACTGCCTCGTTGGTCTCGCGGCATAAATGTGCGCGTGGGATCGGGAGGTCCCGGGTTTGATTCCTGGGTCGGGCAGTGTTATTGGGTTTTTCTGTCACGAAATTCTCAGTAGCAGCACGGAGTCTGGAAATGTGCCCGGTACGGCAATAGGCTCGCCCCTTATTACGTGGGACTAAAGTATATCTGGCGAAAAGTGGGTGTAGAAATACACCTCTGCCTACCCCTTCGGGGATAAAAGGCGTGACTATATGTATGTATGTATGTATGCTACAACAATTTTGGAAGCGATGGTCTAACGAATACTTGAGCCAACTGCAAATCAGAAGCAAATGGAATAAACCAACACGGAAAATTAGAGAAGGAGACATAGTGTTGGTCAAAGATAACAATTTGCCTCCTGGTCGATGGGCCATGGGGCGTGTACAAGAACTACACCCCGGTGAGGACGGCTATGTGCGAGTGACCTCGGTCAAAACGCAAAACGGCATCATAAAGCGTCCTATCGTAAAACTGTCGCCGCTCCCGCTACAAACCAATGAATTACCAAAAAGAGAAGAAAGTTCAAGCCATAGATCTGATAAGGAACCAGCACAGTCAAAGAAGAATGTAAAACATTCTGGATCGAAATGTTTATCTACATTGCTTATAACATTAATATCAATGTGTATCATAACGACCGGAACATACGGCACGGGCAGCGAAACGACACCTAGCGTTCATACTACAAGCCTCGAGCACGAGCGCCCTGTTTATTATGACACCGTGGGAAAAGTGCAAACAATTCATAAGGAATGGACATTGTTTTTATATTATAATTTAACTGATTACTGGAATAGCTTCGGTAAAATTACAGGCTATCTAGATGGATTAAACGATCTTTGTGAAAAGACTGACCCAAGATACTGCAAGAATACCTTAGAACAATTACGTCATGAAATGTACCAGCTTTCTCACTACAATGATATTTTGTTGACACCACATAAACATCTGTCAAGAAAGCACCGTGGACTGATAAACGGGATTGGCAACGTTGCAAACAGCTTGTTTGGTATTTTGGATCAACAGTTTGCAGATAAATACCAACAAGACATTAAAGAAATACAAGGCAATGAACATTACCTACTTGAGTTGATAAAAAATCAAACTTCTATTGTGGAACTGGAAAACAAGATTTTAAGCAAAAACGAGGATAACATCAAACGTCAGTTTTCTGTGATTGATAACTTCATAAACGAAACTGACTGGAGAGTGGCTGAGGTCAAGTCTGCAATAGAAATCCTAATGGCTACGTCCTATTTCAATTCGATGGCACTATCATCATACTTGCTTATGGAAAATCTCAAGAAAATGCAAGAAATGCTATTCGACAGCTTCACTGACATCTACAAGGGTCATATGGACGTGCATTTACTTACACCGGCGGACTTGATCAAACAACTAAACATAATTGCCGGAAACTTGCCAAAAACATTGACATTGCCCGTTGAGAACATCAGCAATAACATGAAAGAGATATATAGTCTTCTATATGTGAGAGCTCGGATAACTGCGAATTACTTCCTGTTTGAGGTGCAAATTCCGCTAAGTTCTGATGAAGATTTCATGCACAACCAAGCAATCCCACTTCCCATGAGAACAGAGTCGGGCACCACTACAGTGCAGCTAAGTTCGAAGTACGTTGCCGTAAACTTTAAGAAAAGCACATACATCTCTTTCAATGATGAAGACAAAGATCTGCAAACAACTGAAGTCGCACAACTACATATGCTACAAGAATCAACCTGTGTTCAATTTGCACGATGATTACGCCCCCTGTGAAGCAAAACTGTTGAGCCACAGTTTGAGATTACCTTGTGACATCACGAAAGCTTCATGCAAGGACCAATGGATTGAACTTTATGCGCCTAATACCTGGCTGGCGGTGTGTTGTGCAACTTGCACTTTCCGCACAATATGTGAAAGCGATGTTACGACGCATTCCCTGTTTACATCTGGAATCGTAACGCTAACGGAAGGATGCATTTTACAGTCAAAGGAGTTTACAATATATTCCCACAACCACTTTCGTTCGTCCATGAAGTTACAGGGATATAAGGTCGGAAGGATGCCACCGTTTAATTCGACTGTAAACAGCATAGTTGCTATAGCTCGTCAAAACTTCTCCTTGACCACTGAACACAAAAATCTTACTCAGCAATTGAACAACATAGATGAGCGATTAGCTAACCAAAAGCAGCATGAGTTTCTCCCTAACACGATAACCTCTCATGACATACATCAATACACGATCTGCTACACTCTACTGGGAGCCATCATCATTGCGATTGTTGTACTGATCGTCAAGAACCGATGCAATAAACCAAGGAAAAAGCAACGTATGTCAAAGACTAGACACGAAGAAATTGAACTTCAACCCATTCAACGAGTGGAGTCTTATTCTCCAAAGGAAGCAGTCCAAGGAATGGCGAGCCAGGCACCGGCGCAGCAACCGGAGCTCTCTCGGCGTCTACGTACGGATGCTGATAATATTGCATTTGTGTTTTAACTTTAAGCCAATTGTAATGGCGTTTCGTTCACTTATTTCATCCTTAACTTTCACCTTTTTGGGTGGCCAGCATGTACGGTCTCACCGCCGTACATAATATTTTGTCACCGCGTCAGCAAATATGTGCTGCGCGTTTACTTCAACCTAATTACTTTTCATTTTAGCAATCAGTACACATTTACAGCCAACAAGTGAACGACGCGCCAATAGTTATATTTTTATACCTCTATATACAATATATTTTTACGTATCTAATAATAAACTATTTTACAACTATTACGGTGCAGCGTTTGTGTGTACTCCAACAACCAACAATAACAACAACTTCTACATAATCAGTGTAGGTGCTTAACGAGTCCCTACAGCTTCATATTGTATTTTTACAAAATACCTTTATAGTATTTAGTATCCAACGTGTAAGTTATCTGAGATGAACTTTTAAAACAATGAGGGAACAGACTAGTTCGGTTTTATCAAGAAGGCCAAGTAAAACCGTTTGAGAAACTTATTTTATTACTGTAACTCTGTCTTAGTTCTACAACTGTTACCTAGCGCACGAGATTTGGTGTTTTCACTGTTCCTATCTCATAATAAAGTTCATTCCTCTCACATATCTAATACTTACCTTTAAATGAGTAATTACTGTATATACATACATACATACATACATAGACTCACGCCTGTTTCCCCGAAGGGGTAGGCAGAGGCATATTAAACGCCCACCTTTCGCCAGTGTTTTGATCCCACGTAATAGGTGGCGAGCCTATTGCCGCTTATCGAGTAGCGTTGAGTGCAGACGTGCTTGCGCTGCTACGCGTGTATTAAATAATTATTATTTGATTAATGTAGTGAAAACACTGTTACAATGAGTTGCTCACAGCAACTCATAGCTAACGAGTTGTTGGCATTCATACAACATGCCATCGATACTATGGACGAGGTCAGCATTCTGCAGATCTGCAAGTCCAATTTTAAAGAAGAAGATATTAGTGCTGGTAAAAAAGTACTATATCAGGCGCTGAACAAACTGGATCAGATGCCGTCTTGGCGAAGAGATGGCACGGAGAAGAGCATTCAAGATATTATCACCTTATTGAAGGAGACCGACCCTGACGACGTGCCTGCTTTCGTGGCGAAGGATCTCCACAAGCTGCCACCCGTCACGTTCGACCACGTTGACGTAACCAGGCTGCTGAGGGACATTACGTCTCTAAAATCCAGCCTGGCAGAGGTGCAGTCCAAATTGGATTCATCGGATAGCACCATAAGTGAGCTGCGTGCAGAGATAGTGTCACTTCGGAACGCTATGTCAGCAAGTAAGTCACCTTCAAACGTCAACACTAGACGCGGGGCTCAAAATGTATCTTTTGAGTCAGCGAATTTGCTTGCGTCGCCTAATGCAAGCGTTACGGCGTGTACTGTTGCTGACCTCGGGTCATCGACACCTATCAAGGTTGTGACGAGTATGAATGCGTCAAAACCTAAACACGCCTATGCCGATGTTACTGCCGTATGCAAAACGCAGCAAAATCGGAAGGAGAAAAAAGGGGGTAATCAAAAGCATTGTGAACTCTCCCAACACAAGAGTCGAAGAAACGAGAGTCCCGGAAAAGGACACGGGTGACAAGGACGGCTTCATCAAGGTGGTGAGGAAGAAGAAGAAGCCTAGTTGTCGTAACCATTGTGGTACAGGGTTAGCAGGACCTAACATGCTGCTGCGTCCCGCAGTACCAACAACACTACTGTACGTGTCCCGGCTGCATCATTCCACCAAGGACGAGGAGGTCGTGGAGTACTTACGCACGAAGACTAACTGGACCTTGAGAGTCGAGAGATTGGAGTCTCGCCATAAAACGAACTTCAAATCGTACGTGGTGCGGGTGCCGACACAACATCTTGGCACTTTCCTCAAGGAAGAGTTTTGGCCGAAGGGTGTGGTGTATCGGCGTTTTCAAGGGAGGTTACGAAATAACACTCAGCCTAACTTGAAAACAACGTAAACAACAACACTCCGTTGAATTTTATTATTATAATTGTATGTATGTTAGTCTTTAAGGTATATATCTATATGGGTTATTGTTACCTGAAATAAATGAATATTATTATATTATTATTATTATGCCTCTTTATTTATACACATTCTCATTAGTCTAATTTTATACCATTAAATCACTTCAAAAAAAAAAAAAATTAACCATATAAAATAGGACCACGGAGACCCACCGGCATCGGGCACAGGGGCCAAGCTACCGGTGGTTAGGGCTCCAGAGAGAGGAACCTCCGAACGATGCGTGTCGTGTCCAGCAATACTGCCTTCTGTATAGAGGACTTGATCCAGCCGTCTAACGAGAGCCTCTTGAGGTGGTGGTCGAGGCTCTTGGCAATAAGACCATTTACGGTCACGACTATCGGCACAATGATCGCCGAGTCAACATCCCACATGTCGACAATCTCGTGAGCCAGGTCCAAATACTTAATTTGTTTATCTTTTTCGGCTTTCACGAGATTCTCGTCATGGGGTATGGTGACGTCAATGATCATTGCAAGGCGCTCTAATCGGTCTATCACCACTATGTCCGGCTTGTTAGCCGCAATAGTTCTGTCAGTAATGATAGACCGATCCCAGTACAGAGTAGCACGACCATTTTCAAGAACTGGGTCGGGCACATACCTGTAATACGGTACTTCGGAGTCGACAAGTTGGTACTTTAAGGCAAGTTGCTGGTGGACTATCCTGGCTACTTGGTTATGTCTATGCAAGTATTCGCCGTTGGCAAGACAGTTATTATTATTATTCATTTATTATTATTATTATTATCGGGATATTTTGTTTGCCAGAGACTCGTCCGTTGATCGACAGGTGCACCACTTGCAGGTGAGGTTGGCTTGGCACCCTAAGTTCTTGGTGGGTACCTTATGCACTATATTACTGTATATATGCCTGTATATATAATCAATTTAGCTATGATTCATTTTTAGAAAACACGATGCGCCAAAAATATACCGATAACAGCTCGATATCCAAGTAATCATACTTATAATATGTTTCATATCACAACGTAGCGATATTATGATACGATTTGTGTGTGTGTGGAGATGGAAAGCTGGAGACTGATATAGGCTGCTTTTTACCGCGATGAAAGATGTGTCGATAGCCAACTTCCATGCAGGCGGAGCCGCGGGTAAAGTCGAGATTGCCTACGAGATGTATATGTTACGGGCAAAGTGACTAACCGGGCCGTATGAATAAGGGCCGATTATTATGAATAGTTCCCAAGACCAGCGTGCTATTTGATAGATTTTAGTATTTTAATTACTTTGACCGGCCCATATTATAATGCCCGACAGCCCGTGGTCCATTTAAAAAATCAACGTAAGCCCGTAAGGTTAGGTGAGATTGTAACTCAAGTAAGTAGGTTATGTTAGGTTCTTTTGTGACTCTTAATCCAAAAATAGGATCCTTGCGAAGCAGGGCTCCGTCAACATGCCATTCTTTGTTAGAAATCTATGTGATATTGTTTTTTTTGCTGACGATACTTCACTTATTTTTAAAGTTGATCGTAATACAAGTAACATTGACAGCGCGGCGTAAATAATTCTCTTGCACAAACACTACATTGGTTCACGACAAATAATTTGCTACTCAACTCTGGCAAAACAAAATGTGTGAAATTCACTTTGCCGAATGTCATGTTCTTACTAATATAACTTTAAATAACGAAACAATTAACTTAGTTGATTCAACTGTATTTTTAGGTTTAACTTTAGATTGTAAACTTCAGTGGGGCGCCCAAATATCCTGCCTGGCAGTCAAACTTAGTACTGCAGCATTTGCAGTTAGGAAAGTTGGTGAATTCACAGACGTAGATACTGCTAGACTAGTTTACTTTAGTTACTTTCACAGTGTAATGTCCTACGGGATACTATTATGGGGTACGGCAGCCGATATTCAGACAATTTTTGTTATTCAAAAGAGAGCCATACGTGCAATATATAAGTTAGGTGCTAGAGATTCTTTACGAGATAAATTTAAAGAAGTAGAAATATTTACAGTTGCATCGCAGTATATATTTGCTAATTTAATATACGAAGAAAAACTTAACTCTTTACCGTAAAAATAGTGACTTGCACAAAGTGAACACAAGGAATAAGCATAAACTAGTGGGCACTAACTACCGTCTACATAAAATTCATAACTTATTTGCAGGACTCGGTATACAATTCTTTAACAAATTACCTCTGGAAATAATGAATTAACTTCTGCACAATTTTAAAACCACTACTAGGAATTTTCTTTTAAAAAGGGGTTATTACACTATTAAAGAATTTCTAGATGACAAGACATCATGGGTCTAGTTGCTTTTTTTAAATTCACCATTATTGTTCTTTTTATGACTGTGTAAAATACTCTCTACTTAATTAGTAACATGTTAAGTGGAGGTGCCTTGTGAACACTCATGATGTTTGCAGGGTTTTTTTTTTTTATGATTTGTTGAATCTAGTATATCAGTTTTTATCCCTGATCTAATCATTGTTCACCTGTCACCTTTACAAAATTGCTGTTGCTATAGTGTTTTGTTGTTGTACTATTCAATTGTTTTTTCATATCCATTTAATTCTAATCAGTGTCGCGAAGTGTTTTGGCTGTGTCCAACCATGGTACCACAAATTGTAAGATTAAGATTCTGATTTAAAAAAGAGTGGCATGAGTTTCTTCCAGGCTCTTCTCATAGCCCTACCCTCCCGAACCTGGTTGTAAAAAAAGAATTGACGTTCATAAGTGTTGCTTTTGTAACCTATATGAATAAATGAGTTTGAATTTGAATTGCCTCACGATGTGGCGGGAGGTATACAAGATGTGATCACGGGATGGCTATCCGTCGTATTATGAATACAAGTACCTATGTATGAAAGTCGTGAATGTGTAAAATATTTATGACTTAAATGTATATCGCGTAACTGATTTAATATACTTCTTATTTGCTCCGATGCTGGTAATCAACCAATGCCCGTCGCTGGTTGATTACCAGCAAAAAATATAATTATTAGTATCAGTGGAACTCGAACCGTGAAAGTTTGAAAATATTTGCGACTCAAATAACTTGTAGTATCGTTTTCTTCGCACCGTTCGCACATGTCAAAGTGTGCACGTCCGTAGTAAAATGATCGTTGAAAATGTTACGTGTTTGACGTGATATGTCATGTGAAACGGCACGTCTTTGTAGTGTCAAGTACATCACACTGGTATTTGAAAGCGCCTGACAGAGAAGACGTCAATCAGTACTTCATGGACCTGTGCTTTACAAAGCTGTAGCTGTTGATCAAGTTTTTTTTTATTGCAGTTGCCGTGTTAGTTGGTATGTGTGAGTCAACCGAAATGAGAAATGAAATTACGTTTTTCACCTACACCTTGTGTTTCGATTGCTTTACAGGAAGCGAGTTTACAGGATGACAAATGATTTTTTTGGAGTAGTAGATTCAGCAGCTGCGGCTGAAGATACAAAGACACCGAGAATTATTCGGGAACTCTCCAAAAAGCTAAAATGTCCGTATTTGAATATATGCAGAGTAACATACAAGCAGCAGCAAAATGATAATTATATGTTTAGCAATAAATTATTATAACATTAATATTACGAGTTTTTGATCGAGACTAACAGTTGACCTCAGATAATTCTCTGACCGCGCGCTCTACGCTCTCTATCTTGAAAACAGTTCAAGGTATAAAAAAATATTAAAAAGAAAAGTTGTAGAGAATTTAATTTTCTACATTATTGATTATAAATCCAAATAGCGTAAAACCCATATAAAACTAGATATTTGCAAAAAATATAAAATAAATCGACTTTGTGACCTTTGACTTGCGGACATCCTGTACAATCAATCCTCCCGACCAATACTTACCCCTGAATTTAAAACTTGCGGACATCCAATTATGTGTGACTTTTGAGAACAGTTTTAGGACTCCAAAATACAAGTTTTTACGTGGTAATATACTGGGTATGTCGGTTTACCGAGATTTGCACCAAATTTGACTGGACTAGTGGACTATTCCCTTTGCTTTTGCAGTTTGCCGTAGTCAGATGACGTTACGTGATAGCAAAGTTACATCAATTTCTATACTGCTCTCGCGGCAAGAAATTATTCAAAGATATAATTCTACTACTGAGAATTTATTCGGAAAATCCGCTGAAGTCGTCTCTTCCGCCACTAAATATACTCACAGTGTGAACGAAACCATAGCGCGATTCAGCCGGGCGGCACAACGCTATCTATCGAGCGCGCAGGTAAACTTATCTTGTATGAGAAATATTTGAAATCGTATTTGTGAGGCATAAATTTTTGTATGTTGTTGTATTATTATTTAAATAATATACGTATATAAATTTATTATTTTTTATGTTAGAAATAATCTATTTTTGCAGGGCTAACAACTGAAAGTGACCGAAATATTTGCCATAGGTTGATGATACGAAGACGGAAGATTGTATCATTGTATTGATTTAAAATCTTGTTATGAAAATAAAATAATAAATCAAAAACCTCCATTATATTTCTTTATTTAGTTTGTTTGTTTCCCCTCCTCGAGTGAAGGTGAAGGCCTCCTCTAAAGAAATCCATGTGTCTCTATGACCTATTTGCGGTCAGCAGGTACCAGCTATTTTTATCAACTGGTCTGCCTATCTCGTGTAGGGTCTGCCTTTGAGACGTTTGCCGATTGGACCTGTCCACGTTGTAACCCTGCTGGTCCATGTCTCGTCCTTTAGCCTCGCTAGCGCTACGTGCCCAGCCCACTTCCATTAGTTACTTACTTAGTTTCTTAGCGTAGGTTAGAGCATCCGTCGCTTTGGTGGTTTTTATAATTTTTGTGAGATTAATTTTTTGCATCCTTTTAATATTGAGCATACTTTGTTCTATTACACGTTGGCAGGTGGTGATTTTGCTTTTTAATTTTTAATAAACTTTTTAATGTAAACATCCAAGTTTGACATGCGTAGGTTAGACAAGGTATGAGCAATGTAGGAGGCCTTTGTTTTGATATTTAATATAGTATAATAGTTTGATAGTAAATAGTAAATAAATGCTAAATAAAAACATAACTTTTGGTTATAAATTACAATATTGCCTATACATTTAAATTACTTTAACATATGTACCTTGATAGTACGATATTACCCAAGGACCTTGCAAGCTGCAGCTCGGATTTATGACATTAGTCAATGTCAAAGATCGTACATAATTCGGTCATGTCTCTTTATCATAAGGAATCCTTATGATAAAGAGACCCACAATGATCGAATTATGTACGATCTAAAACATGACGTATGTAATCCTTATTAAGGATTCAAAAAGCCAGGGTTCAAAGATGTCGGCGACAGGACACGCCATTTAATGCTCTTGTTAGTGCAAGAAGGCAAAATGGGATGGAATGAAGTTGTAAAGTGTAATATGTCAATTTATAGTTATTTTATTCAAGGTTGCATTTATATATACTTATATAGGTACGAATATATGATATATCTTACGAATATATTTCAGAATATACAAGTTACGAATCATAATTACGTATCTATGGGCCGCGCCTGGCCATAGGTATGCTTAGTTTTAAGTAATGAAGATAATTATTTATTTTAGATGTCTATATATTTTCCATAGTATTGCGCCTAGAATTAGGTATTATATATCATTTGAGGGGAGTTCGAACGTTAGAAATCTTTATTACGTAACTGAAGATTAATATAACCTAAACAGTAACCTTTAACAATTTTAGCTGTTAAGCTTTTAGTTCCGAAATTTTATTAAAGAGCACCCGCTGTTTATATTTGAAATATACCGTGTGAAATTCTCGCCGGGCTTGATAATTTATATGAGAAAGGCTTGAAGATTAGGCTCTTAATAGAGGTCATACATAACCCTCTGGAAGCCATTCTCGACCGTGGTTTATGCCACACCCATGTGACAACGAGCCTGGGAAATTTTATCTTCATTCTTAAGACGCGTATTAAACTGCTGTAAAATGGCATGTTATAATGAATACGTCATGTTTTAGAATGTTTTATTATTTCATTATGTTTTATCATTATGTTCTAGTGGGGATGGAATATTGATTGAGTTTTCAGCGTTGGAGAGTACATGATATGATATAAATAATGCCATGTCGTCTGTAGACGACATCGTCGTTTAAATTCTCTTAATAGAGGTCATACATAACCCTCTGGAAGCCATTCTCGACCGTGGTTTATGCCACACCCATGTGACAACGAGCCTGGGAAATTTTATCTTCATTCTTAAGACGCGTATTAAACTGCTGTAGAATGGCATGATATAATGAATACGTCATGTTTTAGAATGTTTTATTATTTCATTATGTTTTATCATTATGTTCTAGTGGGGATGGAATATTGATTGAGTTTTCAGCGTTGGAGAGTACATGATATGATATAAATAATGTCATGTCGTCTGTAGACGACATCGTCGTTTACAGACGACATGACATTATCGTAGTTCAGATGACATCGTCTCCTCAGAACTCGAACATTCAGTAGTTATAAAGAATTATCAACACCTCGACGAGTCTTTGGAGAGTGGCTGATAGTAGCTCGCTGGCAGAAATGGGACATCGGGACCATCGGGTCTTCTGGCGCATCCTGAGGGAAGCTCACGTCTTCAGCACTGCAACATCCGCCTGTTGCGTTTTTTCAATTAATTATTTGAGAGTTTTGACTCCCCCAAAGAGTTTCCAAGATAAACATGACGTCCGTTACCAACTGGCTGAGTATACTCTTCGAGTCACGGGATAAGTGAGAATTAAAACCATAATATACATATAATATACAAAAGGCAGTGATTGACGCTAAGGATTCGAAGCCAAGACCCTATGTATGTATTTCGCTAGGTTGGTCTCCCTTCTAATAAAGCACTGCTGATTGCAGAGCTTAAGAATAATACAGGTAAAAATGTTCTGCCGAGCGAATCATCCAGATGCAATTTTTTGAACAAAAGCGGCTATTACTCAAAAGTCACACGAATTGGCTAAAACTATTATAGCTTTTTAAATAGCTGAGGGTCTAGTACCAGTTGCACTCGATCGTCACGATGGACGATAGCCTAGCGGACGGGAACAATTTTCCATACATTTTCTAAAAGCGCCCCTAGGAGTGAGTAGCAAGAACGTCACCCGATGGAGCGACTTTCAAATCGCGAGTATAAGTGTCATTTTGATCGACGAGTCGACGACGATGATGGACGACGATAACAAAATAGGCAAATCGGCAGTCTAGGTTGCACTTTTGACAAGTCAAATAAAGCATATCGAGTCCATTTTCGAAGCAAACGAGCATTCTATTGTCACTGAAAAAATTTTGGTGAGCGCGTATGTGAGCTTGTTAATAAATATTTAAATTATGTCTGCCCGACAATATCTTGCATGGAGACTTATCGAGGAGGCTTCGGAAGTTGATCGCCGTGATGAAGAACGGCAGGAACTGACGTGGCGGCGAAATAACATACATTTAGGAAATATTTCTGATACACATTTTGTGCAAAGATTCCGTCTTTACAAAGACGCTTTTAACTATTTATGTTCAACTTAAAGATTGGAAACGGATCTTAGGAGCTCGCACAGAGTATCTCTAGAAAATAAGGTGAGTCAGTATAATTATTATTCATAAGAAGTTCCCAAGTAAGTACTATAAAGGTCTTATAATTGTCTTTATGTTAATAATTGGTTTCTGCTTAGGTTTTATGTGCGTTGCTTTTCTATGCAAACGGTAATTACCAGAGAGTGGTCGGGCTGTCAAATCACCTATCACAAGAGGCAACTGGTCGCTACATAGAGCAAGTCACGACAGCCCTCAACCACCATAATATTATTAGGAAATTTATAAAATTTCCTAATACAAGAGACGACAGGGGACACATCGCACAAAAGTCAGTACACACCTAATTATACCTACCTAGTCTATAACCTAGAAATATTCAATAATGTTTCAAAGATAGTAATCTAATTATTAATCTACATTTTAGTTTTTACAACAAATATGGTATTCCTGGAGTAGTAGGATGCATAGATGGATGCCACTTCAGAATATTTAAACCACACAAAGATGAGGAACATTTATTTTACTGCAGGAAGCACTATCATTCTTTGAATGTGCAAATGGTAAGTTTAATTTTACCATAAATGCTGCCTCCTACATCCTCTAGCAATGTTTTTACTTTTAATGTGCTCCTTATATCTTATTTTAGATTGTTTTTGTTTTTCGTGTGAATGTGTGGCCAACTCTGGTGTCGGAGTTTTCAGACCGCCCTAAGGCCTCCGGCATGGCCTAACGATCCTTATCCTTAGACAAGAACCGGGACCGACAGCTTTACGTGCCCTCCGAAGCACGGTAGCGCTCAGATGTAAATGCCACACGCGGTCACCCATCCAAGTGGTGACCTGTGCAAACGTTGCTTAACTTTGCCGATCTGTTACGAATGGCAAGTCAAGTCTCGCTATGATGTGACCATGAATTTTACCTTATAAGCTGCCTCCTACCTCCTCTATCAATATTTTTACTTTTAATTTGCTCCTTATATCTTATTTTATTAGATATGTGATCATGAATGCAGAATTATGGGCGTCAATCCAAAATTTGGAGGAGCTTCTCATGATGCTTTTATATGGGAAAACAGCATCATTAAGGATTACATGCAATCATTACATCGCCAAAGGGAATCTGTTTGGCTCTTAGGCTTGTATTTTGATTTGATATATTTACTTAATGTTTTAATAAGTTTTGCATTTGAATTTTGCCATTAATTAGGAATGTTGCTTTCAACAGGTGACTCAGGATATCCCCAGAGGCCTTGGCTCATGACACCATATCATAACCCAACACCTGGATCTGCAGCATTTACCTACAATGCTGTACACATGACTACACGGGTTGTAATAGAAAATACATTTGGACTTTAAAAAAATAGATGGCGATGTGTATGCAAGGACAGGGTTTTACACTACAAACCTGAAAATTGTGCCCGTATAATTGTTGCATGTTGTGCATTACACAACATAGCCCTGGATTTTAGAGTGCCAGGTCCTCAGGAGCAATTGGAAGGTATAATATTTTTAAGATATAATATTGTCTAAAAAGTTACTATCTTCCAAGTTGTTCTTCGAGTAAGTTGTTCATCAAGTTAATTTCCTTTTTTCGTCTCAATATTTTCAGACATTGAAGAGTTCCATCGACATAAAGACATAAAGACATATTTATTTCTGCATTTTGGTTGTTTACAACACTTATACATGTCAAAACCCTATTCTAGATGAGGCCGGCTTTTCCTAGCTAAATGACTTCTTGAGAAGAAAAGCCGAAACAAACTCAGAGTCATTATTTTTTTGTCACTTCAATTTCTTTAGTCTTTTCTTGATCTTTTAAAGTCCAGACAAAAAAAGGGTTTAGTATGCAAGTACAATGCAGGAAATCATCTGACGCTTTTGACTGACTCGGCCCACTGATGGCCCGCATTCAACAGCAATCGTACGGCTCAACCTTGATTGAGGGAGCCAGCACGATCTGTATCACTATGCCTCCACGCCTTCAGAAGGTGTATGCATAAGCATGTCAGCCTAAGCCATCAGACAGGTTGTCACAACTATTTGCGATGATGATATGTTTAATAATGCCCACATCGTACTCACAACTTTACATGCTAATACATAGTAAAATACATGTTGTAAACAATATGTAAAATTATAAAAATTTAAACAATAAAATGTCATATATTTAAATGTCAAAAAATATTATTGTATGTCAATTTAAGAATGTCAAAAAAATTAAATAATAATATATTACTTAAGTAATTTTAAATGTCAAAAGAAAATAACAATGTCAAAACAAAATAAATAAAATTACAAATGTCAAATCAAAAATGTCAGAATGTAAAGATATAAGTACTACAAATGTAAATAAAAATATTGTCACTAATTTCAAAATGTCAAAATTCATAATGTCAATAATTCATAATTTAATGTCAATTCATAATTTTTAAACTCAATTCCAGGCGTTTTTGTCTGCTAAATAATCTTTAACTGTGTAATAAGCTTTTGAACACAAGCTCTGTTTAATAAATACTTTGAATTTATTAATACTTAGTTCCTGAATATTACCTGGAATTTTGTTATAAAAACGTATGCTTTGACACTTGTATGAGTTACTTATTTTTTGTAGTCTAGTTGAAGGTAGAACAAGTTTGTTTTTGTTTCGTGTATTTATTTTATGAATGTCGCTGAATTTAGAAAACATATTTATATTTTTCCTGACATATAACAAGTTCTCATAAATGTATTGAGATGCGACAGTCATTATCTTAATTTCTTTAAATTTTTCCCTCAGTGAATGCCTTGAACCAAGACTGTAGATTGCACGAATAGCCCGCTTCTGCAGTACAAACACAGTTTGAATGTCAGCTGCGTTGCCCCATAATAAAATTCCATATGACATTATGCTGTGGAAATAACTAAAATATACTAATCTGGCTGTATCTATATCAGTTAACTGACGAATTTTATAAACCGCGTACGCTGCAGAGCTAAGTCTATTCGACAACTGACCTATATGTGGGCCCCACTGTAGCCTAGAATCTAAGGTTATGCCTAAGAATACGGTGTTATCTATAAGATCCAACTCTTCTCCATTCAAACATATGTTAGGTTTAACTTGTTTTACATTCGGTCTTGAAAATCGTATACATTTTGTTTTTCTTTCATTTAACAATAAATTGTTAGCAGTAAACCATTGAACTACTTTAGAGAGAGCGTTATTTACATCGTCATTATTTGATTGTTCTCGTCTAAGTTTAAAAATAAGTGATGTATCATCAGCAAATAACACTATCTCTTCATTATTTTGCATAATATATGGCAAATCATTAATATATACAAGGAAAAGGAATGGACCAAGAATTGAACCTTGCGGCACTCCCATTGTGACCACTGAACCCATAGAAACTTTTCCATTTACCTCAACTCTCTGTATCCTATTACTCAAATATGACGTTAGGAGATCCAAAGCAGTGTTCTTAACTCCATAGTAATGTAAGGGTAGTCGTATAGGGTTTGATGTCGAGTTTTCCGTCTCTACGCAAAGATGGTATTTGCATCGTGTTATTCCTTAGTCACCTCTTACGACACCCACGGGAAGATAGGGGGTGGTGACACTTGTATTCTATGCCGTCAACCACAAGGCATAATTTATTTAATAATATAGTATATTATAATGACTGAAAACATAGTGATTATTTGAAGATCTCGAACATCTGATGCGGAGAGCCCAGCTACGCTAAAACATATACAGCCATGACGTGTTAGATAAAGTTATTCAGTCTGATGAGCTTTTCTGTTGCCTTATAAAAATCAGAGATCTGAAACATCTGATGAGGAATTATAAGATCCCATCTGCACTATACTATAGTTATACAATATACAGACTCGACGGCTTACCATTCATCATCACATCAGCCTTTAATAGTCCACTGCTGGACTAGGCCTCTCCTTTGAAAGGAGGAATTGGCCTACTATACCACGCTAGCCAAACGGGTTGGTATAGGGTTTGTATCAAGTTTTCCTTCTCTTGCAGTGTTGTACTCTGTATAATATGCTCCCTCTGTCGGCTCTTACGACACCCATGGGATGATATGGGGTGGTGACATTTCGTATTCTTAATCCGTCACCACACGGACAAGCTTAGCATTAAGCAAGCACGGCTTAGCATTAGTTGTCCAATATTAAGAGGATTTCTTGTTGAGAGATCCATATTCATAATTCTTCGAGCAATTAAAGACCCGAGGAAGGACATAGTTTTTATCGCGATAACCGACATCCACGCGGGCGGAGCCGTTAGCGACAGCTAGTATTGACATATGTATTTTGTATGGATCTGTTGTCAAATATGCCTCTCTAATCTTCATATACATGGATAGATTGTATACATAATATAAGAGAGACAGAAACTTATATAAGAGAGACTTGAGTTCGAAACCATAGCTTTTTTTTTTTTGTGGTTATTGTGTGCTGCAATGTGACCGTAGAGTACGTTAATCCGTTGGTTCCTTCTGTCATAAAGATCTTTGACCGTCGTTGTAAGGAGTAAGTAGCGGCAGTAGCTTGAAATATCCTGATTCTGGTCAAAACCATATTATCATTTTAAGTTGCGGAGGTCAAATGACATAAGAAATAGGTACTTAATCGAGTCGTATATACATTCGGGATAACTAGAATAAGTAACTTTAATACTCAACTTTTCTATTCTTCAATCAGATGATCCTATTGTTCAATGATAGCAAATAATGAAGATTTTTGTTGTTTAGTCCAATGAATAACACAAACGGCTTAAGTTACTAATCTATTACCAGAATATACAATATTAACACAGTAATAGATTCGCAATTAGCCTATTAACAATTTCACATGAGGCTACGAATACGTTGGTTCTACTATTTCACTAATTCTGTTCTTTATGTTCTTATGGCCATTGCATCAGTATATCCGAGTGAAATTATTCGTCTCATACATCCACTCGGGTGGAGCCACGTGTGACAGCTAGTTCGAAATATTATATTTATAATATATAATTTATAATAAGACGTTGTTTTTTACAATATGTGACGCGGAGTAGTGACTTGGAGTTCTAATTAAAATTAATAAGAAAATTTTCGACGTATCATTTCAGATATAGTCATGTATATCTCAAAGCATATTGGTTCTACCATCCATGTGGTACACATTATTTGCATTAAATTGTGAATCAAAACCATTCTCAAGTCCTCTTGAACACACACAAAAAATTTCATCATAATCGGTCCAGTCGTTTAGGAGGAGTTCAGTGACATACACACGAACACAAGAAATATATATAATAATAAATAAAATAATTTAATAAAGATAAAGATGTACCTCATTAAAAGTTAAATTCCCAAAAATAATTGCCTTTGGCAACATTAATTAAGACTTCTTATTTTACAGTGTTGTTACATAAGATAAATTGTTAGTCAGGTATGGTCGTAAAACAAAATTCCATATAAATTACATTACATTTAATAATAAGAAGATTTTGTTAATTTTATTGCAGGATTAATTTCACGTTGCAAATAAAACAATTAAATAAATAATCAAAATAATTCATGACTAATTATATTACAAAAAAATATATAAAAGTTGTCAACACTCATAGATTTTAAATCTGGTATTCTGGTTTACCATCTCCGTCGTGTCAAAAATGTCAAAATGAAAGCATATACTTCATCTCTTTCTTTCCGAGTAGTTAAAAAGAGAGAGAAATAGAGGGCGTGGCCTATGTGCGTATGTGTGCAGATGATCGGAAATGGCCAGCCCGCCGTGCCATTTTGTGAGCTCGTACTGCCGAGCAGTCGAAATGGAGTGAAGCACATCGAGCTGTCCATTCTCTACAACGGATAAGTCGTTGGAAAACTCGTACTAGACCCTCAGGTAATACCAGGAAGTTATTACAACACTTTACAAAATATGCCACATATTATTTTTTCCAAATAATTGCATTTTTCTGGCGGCATTTTATTTTATACGAACGTTTTTCTGTGTTTTTTGGCTGTTTTCAAATACCACGTAGAGTAATAGCTTTATTTAATTTTAATAGATGGGCCATTTAATTGTCTATTAAATAAGATCCAATTCGTACCAGTAATAGTCAAAAAACTTTTTTAGAAGATGTTTATAACAAAAATTTGGAATTTGCTTAAAAACTCTTAAAACCCGTTTTATTCCAAAATGGTGTATTTTGGACCCCCAAATGTAGGGGTAACAATACTCCACTATGGCCCTAAAATCACCTCCCGAAGGGAATACGAGCAATTACAAATCATCTTGTATATGGAGGTCCAACAGCTTATTCCAATTTGACAAAAATATTATATAAGTAACAGATAGCCAATTACAGGTCCTCACGTATAACATTAACACACACTTTTCAAATATAAAATCAATTTAAAAATATAGATCTTTGCCTGCTAGGTTAAAGCTATTGCTCGCTCGGTTAAGGAAGCAGTTTTGCCTATAATTAGAATCAGTATGATGATAAATATACATGGGTGAAACCTGATACTTGAAATTTTTTGTTAATCTTAGAAAGAATCTATTTTGCGTAGCTTCTCCTCCACTGCACTTATGATTCGTGATTAGCCAGGACAGTGTGCGAGAATCTCACTTTTAGGAGTGCGGGTTCTACGACACACGATAACATAATGTAAAAACATTATATATAACTATCCATTAAATAAACGAAATGGAATATAATAATACTTTAATATACTCAACTATGTTGTTCCTAACTATTAAACGACCATCAGGATGCAACGGTTTTCCGTACACAAAATAAATAATTTCTGATAGAGCATGTTTTGAAATTTATAGCAGGGTAATTCAGAACACTTTAAAATAATATGTATGAATATTACGTAATATGCATCTAACATTATGTATTAACATTTTTTATTTTAGGATATTATTGTAATAAAGTTAGTCTTTGTGCAGAATAACATGAGCAAACATGAACCTTTCTATTTGTAGCAGAATATATTGTTTTTACATCGTTATAAATAATTAACGGATATTTTATTTACCATGCAAAAAGAAATCATATAGACCGAGTAATAAGAATTTTAATAATCAAAGAAGACGAAGATAGCTTTATGAAAAGTCAAACTCAACAGGTTATAACTTCATATCGTCCAATCTTCATGTTAAACTGCATAGGCTTCATTCAAATTATCTCTTTCAAAGAAAATAATAAAATACAGGTACTTATATAACAATCTTTACTGACATTATCATCATTATCCCAGCGCTATTCATTGGAGCCAGGAGTCCACTGTTCTAACCCTATTTGACTGATAATAATTTTTAGTTTTTCCACAGAGCGACTGCAGTGTTATCTGCGTTACCCATAGCGATAGCGATATTTTATGGTTTAGATTGTGTCAATATATTTTAGGGTTCTGATTCTCGATAGCAACTGTAAAAGATCTGCATGACAGCTGGGGAGGCACAGGGCCAGCGATAATAAATTTATTACGCACATATGTATCTCCAAAAAGTCAATGTTTTGCGCCGTGAATTCGAATCCGACTTCATAGCAGTCTATTGGTATCTCCAATAGGATATTGGTGCCTTTCTGTATTTGAAAATAAATGTTAATAAATGCAATATGTATTGCATTTATTAACATTTATTTTCAAATATATATACTTAACAAATTCTACTATAACAAACTATAACATAACATGTATACTTGTATATATGTATATGTTATATTATATACATACATAACATAACATATACATATATAACTATAACATATATACTTGTATAGACCTAATTTAAAATTAAACATCATAAGACTACAGAGGCCCTAGCACGAAAAACTATCGAGAAAGTATTCGTATCGTAAATGTCAAAATTTATATGGCAATTGTACAGCGCCCCTATCGTGCGTAAGATGCAACTAATATTGGCAGCACAAACTACTTTCGACGACAATCCTGCGGTAAATGTCATGTAAATGTATCGAGTTTTCTAACAAATAAGCAAAAAACGGCAGCACGAACTCCTGCATAAGCAAAGTAAACCTAATGTAAATCTAATAGAGCAAGAGCCCATGAACCCCAGACCTACGTTATTTTATAAAAGCTGAAAGTTTGTCAGCGGATGCTCCCAACAGAGGTAAGAACGATGGACCATTATGGAGTTTGGGTTATAGTGGCTTTGGCAGGTAAACGGTACTAAAGGTGTCTAAAATACCGATCTAAATACGTCAAATAATAAAGTCCAATTTTTCTGGTATTACCTGTAGAATATCATTAAAAATCACGTTATTCATTGCCAGACACTTGACATCGTGGCAACCTCTTGCCAGACACCCTTAATGTTCATGAAATTATAATTTTACTTACGTTATAGTATAAAAGCTGATTTTTATATATAATACTTGGGTAATTAGTAGATGATGTTTCCTCATTAGCCAGACACTTTTGGTAGTTCCAACCCTTTGCCAGAAAAACAATGTAAATCGTAAGAAGAGATTCGTGATTAGAATGACTTATGCAAATAAACTTTTTGGCGCAGACTTATATAACTGATAGTCTATGTTAATTTTGAAAACATTCTAAGAAAAAACATTCGATGCTACATCTAACTTAAATTGTTAAAATTTTTAATTTATTCTGTCAATAACAGGTTTAAAAAAATAGCAAATAAAATATTCCTCAAAAATTTAATAAAAAATTGGTTAATGATACAAGTTATTATAAAGGATACAAAAATAGATTCATGACATTACATATTTATTATAGAGCATAAAAGATAATATTATTCCATTCATTATCATCATTATCACCAATGTTATAATTTTCTTCGTCACTGTTACTCTATTTGATATCGTCATCTCCTTCTTCTTCGTCAGTTTCTGTAAATATGTAAAAAGGTTAATGGGATTAAAAGTATTAAAAAAAATGAAAAATAGATTGAAGTATTTATACCTGAGATAGTTTTCAGTGAATCTCTAACGAAATTTGGTAGCTGATCACCTTCGAACCATTTAAAATGGTACTGATTATTTTCGAGTACCCATCCATTATTCTCAGGTTGATAAATTTGATTTTAGTCATTTAAAACTGAATTCAAGGATAAGATTGATTTGATAACAAAGAAGGTTTACAATTAAAAGAACAATATAAATCAAACATCAATAAGACTTGCGAAGAAAAGTCGATACCCAAAAATTCAACGTCGACGTGTAACGGCATCGCAACATGTCCAACTCCTGAAAATAAATTAACCTTAAGAAATAAACCTCCAAATCGGAAACCTAAACCAAACAACAAGTCTCTCGGGGATGATACAGATTCGTCTGCAGCTTCTGTCCCCAGTGCAAGTAAAGTATAGTCTGTGGCTCCTGTCCTCAATGCTGAAATTTCCACATCGGTCTCAACGATCAATAGCCATGACTGTGAAGACACTGATAAAGGAAACTAAGAAAAAGTGGGGCGTAGACGTTCTCGATCTTCACTTCCCGGGGTACTCAGGGGTACCGCTGAACCTGGCTCCTCGGTGCTACATGCCGCTGAGAGGCGAAGATACTTGCACTTATGTTACGTGCAGGAGGGCACCTCAGTCGAGCAAGTACGCGACTATCTTAAGTCAATATGTGGCAGTGACGAATGCACTGTTGAAAAACTGAAATCTCGTAGCCACTACGCTTCCTTTAAGCTTGGAGTACCATTGAAATATGCCGAAAATATTATGTCTTAGATAACTGGGCTAAAGACATATGTGTTAAGCCATGGCGGCAAAACTTTCGTGCTAAGAACAACGGACGCCGAGCGTACGCTCGAGGAACATCGTGGCAACCTCTTGCCAGACACCCTTGATGTTCATGAAATTATAATTTTACTTACGTTATAGTATAAAAGCTGATTTTTACATATAATACTTGGGTAATAAGTAGATGATGTTTCCTCACTAGCCAGACACTTTTGATAGTTCCAACCCCTTGCCAGACAAGCATGTAGGGTAGCTGTAGGAGAGCGCGAAGTTAAAACTACATTTCCTTTACATGTCAAAACATTCAAATACTGCTCATCTTTATAGTTAGGAGGCAAATACACGACACTGCATAATATTTTTACATTTTTATGACACAATAGCAAATATTATTTCTTTGCCATCAATCATACCATCATGAATCACAATGTAAAAATAGATACGGTCATCGTATCTATTTTTACATTATAATAATCACGAAATGCGAATAAAACTCCTCCCCATCCACAGTCACCTGATCTATAATTACGTACCACATGAAAGCCCGGAGGGAAAAGTTCATTGTCTGACACGGAGCTCATAAAAAAAGTCTCAGTTAATGCTATTTATGTATATATATTCACTTTACGTAACATTATTAAGGTAGGTACTAGTCTTCGTCCTTAGACCACGAACATTTTGATAGCATATTTTCACCTCACGGGATCGCGGTCGACACTTGATAGTTGTTCTTAGCACGAAAGTTTTGCCGCCATGACTTAACACATATGTCTTTAGCCCAGTTATCTAAGACATAATATTTTCGGCATATTTCAATGGTACTCCAAGCTTAAAGGAAGCGTAGTGGCTACGAGATTTCAGTTTTCAACAGTGCATTCGTCACTGCCACATATTGACTTAAGATAGTCGCGTACTTGTTCGACTGAGGTACCCTCCTGCACGTAACATAAGTGCAAGTATCTTCGCCTCTCAGCGGCATGTAGCACCGAGGAGCCAGGTTCAGCGGTACCCCTGAGTACCCCGGGAAGTGAAGATCGAGAACGTCTACGCCCCACTTTTTCTTAGTTTCCTTTATCAGTGTCTTCACAGTCATGGCTATTGATCGTTGAGACCGATGTGGAAGTTTCAGCATTGAGGACAGAAGCCACAGACTATACTTTACTTGCACTGGGGACAGAAGCTGCAGACGAATCTGTATCATCCCCGAGAGACTTGTTGTTTGGTTTAGGTTTCCGATTTGGAGGTTTATTTCTTGAGGTTAATTTATTTTCAGGAGTTGGACATGTTGCGATGCCGTTACACGTCGACGTTGAATTTTTGGGTATCGACTTTTCTTCGCAAGTCTTAATGATGTTTGATTTATATTGTTCTTTTAATTGTAAACCTTCTTTGTTATCAAATCAATCTTATCCTTGAATTCAGTTTTAAATGACTAAAATCAAATTTATCAACCTGAGAATAATGGATGGGTACTCGAAAATAATCAGTACCATTTTAAATGGTTCGAAGGTGTGAAAATTATCTATATACAAAAAACAAAGTACTAATCGACATCGACATCATATCAATTTTCTAATATGAACATAGGATGTTATTTAGAGACTCTTTTAACACTCCTGCGTATTCTACTCTACAATTAGGTAGGTGCTCTACTCTACAAGTATAAAAAAAACTTATCCTAACTAACATATAATCAAACGCTGAAGATAGAAACGTACAATTTGGACCGCGGATTTATTTTATAACACTTAGGAAGGATTTTCATATTGTATCTTCAAGGGGGTAAAATTGAGTTTGTACGATTGTTTTAAAACCCCCTGATCTTGAAGTAATAATATGCGGGCACAGCGATTATAATAATAAAATTTAGGTGACGGACGAGTATCTGCCGTAAATAATTCGTGAGTCTTATATCAGTGTCTTACCTAGCCCTCTCGGATATGACTGAATATCAATAAAAACGAACGCTTTAGTCAGAAGACATGTGATAAGATAGCTGCCTATTAGGCCTCCCTCACATTGGTCATGTGTGTTCCTCGAGCGTACGCTCGGCGTCCGTTCGGCGTGAGCCCGGCATTCACTTTGTACTACAGAGTGAACGCCGAGCGCACGCTGGGTGTACGCTCGAGTAACGCTGACGCCCAATGTGAGGTAGGCCTTAATCTTAAGCTGTAGTAATAAATGAAAAACACCAATACAACAATAACCATTATTTTATTTTCAACTAAATATTCTTATAAAAATAGGCTTTGAATGTCAGGTACATAACACTGGTCCACTTTATTAGCTTCTGTATAAAACTTCATGCTTCTTAGCTATACAAATAACCGAAATCTTCTTTAGACATCATACATTTATAAGGTGTTCCAACAACAATGAAACTTGTAAACTTATATTATTATAAACTTCTCGTTGAACACGTTATATTGTAGTATTCACGCAGTTTAACCAACATAAAATAATGTATCACGAACACCTTCCATAATAGTATTTACCTAATTCTTTATATAACAATGTGCCAATGATTTAATTACTCGTATTTTGATTTACTAGATTTTTATTTAATGACACAAGTCCGTGATCTGACAATGACAAGAAAGGACATTCGGAAACCATAAAATATTTTTTATGTTTTCTACAAAAGAGTTTTTACAATATAAATTTTATAAATATTAACTATTTCACCTAGTTTGGAACGTACCATTCATTCAATAAGACGGTAATTTAGCTCACATGGCCACATCCCTATGTACGATACCTTTACGATACTAATGTAAAGCCATCGAGTAAACGATAGATGTCAAAATTGGTTGGTGCTGGCTGCTATAATTCTGTTATCGAGGACTCGATACGTTTACTTATCAAATTCGCAAATATTTCGTGCTTGAGCCTCAGAACAGCCCAACTTCAGTACAGGGGATTATAATTTCGTCTCCGCGTCAGGCGATGATGTTACATATTATACTTCCTTCTCTCTCTCGTGTATTAACTTAATATGACAATGGACACGTAATGTGGTACAGTATGTTATGTTAAGAATTTTCTGCATCGTTAAGGCGTTGTGCCGAACTCATTGCCGCTGTTACAAATTTACGGTTGGGAGATTCAGTTATAAAGTTTTTGTTCTGAAATTGGTTGGCGTTATTTATTTCATAATGTAAACTACAGAAACATTATAAGGCATGGACTAAATGTTGTTCAATGAATTGGATTATTAAACGTTCGTGAATGAAGATTTCTACTGCTTGAAGGAGAATGTTTGAGACTTATTGCGTATATTTTAAACACATTGAAAGTTATATGAATTTATATATTATCTATACAATCTATAGGTACATATAAATAAAATTGGAGTGTCTGTTTGTAATATTAAAATAACCGATTTTTACTAAGTGGATATGGATGTATACATGGTACACATAATGAAATGATTTTTTTTACAATTTTTGTCTGTCTGTCTGCTGGTTTTCGCGGAACTCACGACATTCGTCGGCCGCGCGCGTCAGTCGCGGGCCTCGGCAGCGGTGCCATACATTTTCATACTTTGACTATTGTCGCGAGCGATCGACGACAGTCGTAGGCCGCGCGCGGCTGCGATCGATCGCGATGCACGGAATTCTACCTTAACTGAAACATGTCAGCTAAAGCCCTGTCTCTGTACGAAGTAGATTTACTATAACAGATCGCGGTCGAGAGCTGGTTGCAACTTAATATCCGCCTCTTGGATTGAACAGCGATGACGTTGCTCTTGCTTATATTTCCGTTCCTATCTTCCAGTATGCCTGATGTTTCTCCGCAAAGGAAAATAAGGCCACGTGTTCATCGAAAATGGGTACTATAGTTGAACAGCGTGCAAAGATAACTTTATTTATTAATCTCATAACTCGTGAACTTCAGTGTGCGTATCACCTGTACGATGACTTGCAGCTTTACTCTCAGGCACGGGTGGAGAAGTTATAAGATGCAATCGACAAAGTTAACCAAGGTTTACAAGCGATAAGGATGTGGTCTGATCGATTCGGTCTTTGCGTGAATCCATCCAAATGCCAGGCTATCATTGTGGGAAGTTCGCGCATGTTTTCTAGAGTAGACTTCACAAGCCTGCCATCTGTCACTTTCAATGGATGTGTAATACCATTTGCTACAATCGTGAAAAATCTTGGTTTATACATAGATGCCACTCTTGATTGGCGGACTCAGATTGCAGCAGTTAGCCAGAAAGTTTTCAAGACTCTTCGCTCTCTTTATCGCCTGAAGAACTTCTCCCTTCTAAAACTAAAGCAATGCTTGTGCAATCTTTAATCTTCCCCATAGTTGACTATGGTGATGTTTGTTATCTCGACCTGAATGCAGACCTGCTGAATAAACTTGACCAATTTCTCAATTATTGCATTCGATTCGTTTCCAATCTTCATAAGTTCGATCACGTCGCGAGATTCCGTACTGAATTAAAATGGTTGCCAATTCGTCAGCGACGGAATTTGCGTACGTTGACGACCTTATACTCACTTCTCCACTACCCTAATGCCCCTTCTTATCTAATGCCTAATTTCCAATATCTCTGCTCCAACTATGTTAAGAAGTTGCGATAATCTAATAACCTTCTTCTTCTTTGTCCATATCACACTTCTAATCTAGTTCATTCTTCTTTTCATATCCAATCTATCCTACTCTGGAATGCTCTCCCTCCTGAAATTAGGATGGCCTCTACTCGAGACATATTCAAGTTCAAGGCTCCTCAGTTATATCGTGGATTGTCGGAAGCTTGTCAGTAGCAGCGCTCACTTATTACCTATTAGCAGTTTCAATTTATGAAAAAAAAAAAATTTACATATAATTAATATATTTCAACGTGTATATTTATTCGTATGAATGTATGTTGTATGTATGTATATATAGGGCGTTTATATTCGTATATACATATGTATTACCTTGTATAATATTCTATTGTTATATTAAGTTTTCTTGTTTTAGTCTCTAAAACACACCTGCCACTATCATCTCTGCATCACCCTAAGGTTGAATGGTAGAAAATGCCTTTGGCATAAAGTCCGCCTTGTGCATATTGTTTTGCAGGAAGTTTAATAAATAAATAAATAAAATTATAAAAATATCGCTGATGTATTTTTCTAGTCTCGCTCAGAGCAAGCTTTAGTCGAGACGTAATTCACAGTTGCTTTAAAAATACATATGTATGTAGCACTTCCTTTTGAGCATGTATTGTATACTGGTTATGCGTGTAATTGTGTATCAGAGCTGTAATCAACGCTGTCTATGACAATGTATGGCGATAATAGGGTGTCTGACCTGAATATATCTTGTTCGAGACACGTCGACCATTGTAGCGACACTGGCGGTGTCTGTAGAGATTATAACTTGCTTGGCTATCACATGCCGATGCGATACCAGTATCACTCAGTTGTAGGGATGGACGATCGCGACACAAGTTAAACGCAAGAAGTCTGACGATACATTTATTATAGATACTAATATTATAAATGCGATGTCTTTGTTTGTCTGTTTGTCCCTCTTTCAAGTCGAAACAAATGATGTTATGGTTTAAACTATAAAAAATGCATTTTAATTCAAAAATATGTCCACGTAGAAAGCTTACAGTGGATTATCCTAATATGATGCATTTCATACCTACTAAATCTTAATTCTAAACAAAGATGTTCAAAGTCTTTCGAAATACAGTGTTGTACAATATATTTACATACCTACTATTTGTACCGAAGCAATACAACTCTTTTTGTTATTGAAACACAACAGCCGAGAACCCAATAGTCAGCAAGGTTATATTTTATACAAAAAACCGCAAGATATGTACTTGTACATCCAAAATCCCGATATCTTAAATTCCTAAACATAAAAATCCTCTGTGTATCTCTTTTCTTTGATGAAAAATTTAGTAGCTTTATTTGGCGGATAGTCCCGGGAGAAATATTGGTTTTACGTGACAAATGCGGTCTGTGGACCCATGAAAATATAGTACCCGTTTGATATATCGAGAAACCGGGACTCTGGGGCACACATTGTTTCCTATTTGTGCCACATTTTATATAATTGCTACTTGTTTTATGAATTTATTTAGATTTAAACTTACTAACTATTACGCTTTTGTCTCAATCCTACTCTTACCATTGTTATATGTAGATGTGAAAGTTACTGAGGGTTACTATGTCAGGTAAAAACTACTGAATGGATTTTAATGAAATTTTGCAGTAGTATAACTATACATCAGACCAGCACAAAGGCTATATTTTTATGCAATAAGTAATGAGGAATAAACGGTGTGGTTATATCACTGCTATCATCGGCCCTGTATATAATTTGTCCCACTGCTGGGCACAGGCCTCTTCTCACTATGAGAAGGGTAAGGCCATAGTCCACCACGCTGGCCAAGTGCGGGTTGGCAGACTTCACATGTCTTTCGAGAACATTATGGAATTTGTTTCAAATTTTCCTTCTCTTACAGTGCTGTTCTCTGCATAGTATGATCCCTCTGTCGGCTATTACGACAACCATGGGATGATATGGGGTGGTGACATTCAGTATTCTTAATCCGTCATCACACGGACATCAATCTTCACCGTTTAGCATGTGATAAAAGTACATACATACATACATAGTCTGTATTCTGTTGCTACTAACTATTTGCGATTAACATTACGTGAATTATGTCTTTTTGTATCAAACATTCAGAGGTACAAGATTGACTCTTCTAAACATGTATCTAAAATATACAAAAGAAAATTGATATTAAGCGGCGATAGCCTAGAGGTGTACATAACAGACTGCCGAGGCGGTCCGAGGGTCTCGGGTTCGATCCACCTCTGACTTGCCGAAGTTATGTGTGTATTAAAAATGTTAATTAACGCTTGCTTAATAATGTACCTGGAAGATGGCTGTAGGCTCGCCCCCTATTACATTGGGACCGAAACATAACTGGCGAAGTGTGGGTGTGTATAGTGTGTAATGCACCTCTGTTACGTTATGTAAACTTGGTATTACTTGTGATGATATTTGTATATTAAAAGTATAGGGCCATAACTCTTTTAGTCCTCTTTTGCCCTTAAGATATGAGCTTAGTAAATGGTTTACGGTCACGCTTAAAATTATACAAAAGAACACACATAAATAAAATCTGATTAGGTAAATATCGAATCTGCAAAGAGCTGCCAGCTCTAGAGAAATGGATTATCAGCCTCTTTAAAATATGCCCCTTATTCTATTTCGTAGTTATCAAGTGATCTGAATTTCGAGAACTCAAACCGATTTTCTATATCCACGACATCCGAAGTACTCACAATTCTCGTTTAAAAATGAATTCAATGGCTATTGACATTTACGGGATTCTGCGCGTGAATTCTGAATGTCGCTTTGCATAAAATAAAAAATAGTATAGATAAGTACACACTTATAAACATAAATTCCTGTCATAGTTTATTTTTAAGTTTGGACATGTATTATATCACATTCCTTGCGATTGGGACGCCCGCACATTAAATTAATTTGAACCTTTTCTGGCCAATCTCGTGGTTATTTCGGGATGTCCCTTCTTATTGCACCCCGACGGCCTGGCAAGAACGTACATGCATACATTTAGCTTCTGGTGGCTAGTAGTTTTGGCTGTGTATTGTCTGTCAGTCAGTCAGAAAATAAAGAACTTTATAAATAAAGATAATCTGGATCATAAATATGAATGATTCAGATGTTGTCTATATCCCATCGATATGTAGAGTTTCCAATAGCTTTAACTACTATATGTTTTGTATAAACTTGCGACTTAACAGGCAAAGAATTTTAATTGTTGCCTGCCCCGTGCCTGGGAGAGTGCGTTAAGGCGCTGTGCTAAGCGACTGTTTTGGTAAATGAGGGGGTGAAGCAGGGGAGGTGAAGGGAGCTTAGCTCCGTCTACTGCGGGGCGCCCCCCTTCATTCTCGTCGTGTGCGGCCGTATTCTGGCGACATCCGTATTCCAATATTTCAAAATCGCAAGCAAAACGTTTTAGCATATTGAATTGAGATACTGATATTAAAATTTATATTACATACATAAATCTGTTTGTACAATATAGGCATAGCGCAATTTTTGTTCTCAGTGCAGCCATGAGCAAAACTGGTTTACATTAGACGTTATAGGTATTAATAGTTGACGAAAGTAGGTAAATACCTACGTGCCGTAAGATGTTCAAAATAATTAAGTCAGTTCCATGTATGGAGAGGCCATTATTATGTTTGTTTTGTTTTTGTATAAAAATAGTGAAGCGGTTCATAGAATACCTACATCTAATTCCATTCCTGCCAGTTCAAATCTGTTTTGCAATAAATTGGCTGTGACATACGGGCGGACAGACAGACAGACATTGCAAATCTATAAGGGTTCCGTTTTTACAATTTTTGGCTACGGTACCCTAAAAAACACAATACTGCTCTACTAAGCGCAAAAACCGTATCTCAACTAAAGCGAGTGACGAGATAATTGAAGTTTAGTAAAAGTTGATTTCTTTTATTTATTTATGGATGTTTATTGTTATTATAGGTATAATTATTATGGTAAAGGTTTCGAAATACGTCTCCGTTTTTAGGGGTTGTGAGTGATTGGAGAGAGAGGAGATGAGGTCTTGAAACCTACCTCACCATTTTCACTTGCCGGAAATACTTGGTTTCCTCGGAAAAAAAAATCTCAAAACATCGGTGTCATGGCACTGCCAACTTCCACATTCATCACACTAGTTTAATAAACTAAGGTTGACGGAGCCCTGCGAAGGGCTCCTATTTTCGGATTAAGGGTCAAAAGAAAACCCAACATAACCTATTTAGTTACTTGTTACAGTCGCACCTAACCCTAGGCACTCGAAAGCAATGACGCACAAATTTGACATTAGCTGTCAATATGATCATTCCAAGATGGCAGTTTTGCGTTTCGTTTCACGTTTTTCACATAAAACATAAAATAGACATTTGTAAAACTGTACTAAAGTATTAAAACTACGTTCCGTTTTGCATAATTGCCGAAGTATTAATGAAATTTTGGAAATTGTTTAAAAATATTTAGACGCAACTCCGGCAGCCAAAATTACTATTAGGTGATTAAAACGAACTCCCTCAAGCCCCCTACACTACCAATACCCTCAAATTCAGGCGACTTGTTTCGAAATCCAACCCATTATTATTTTTCAAAATAGATGAAACATCAAAAATATATGTGGATACTGCTATGTCGCTTAGAAAATTATAGAATTAGAATTTGAGTTACTGCTTTTTCATTAGCTCTCGTCCTACATGTTTGTATGGAAAAATATAAAAAAATTCTTTCGCTTCAAATATGTGTTGTTTCAAAGAAAATAAATATTAAAAGATATTTATTTATATTCATTTATAATTTATTAACGAAATACAGAGTTTACAGCTCATCAAAAGTTAGCTGTCTGCTACAACCCGGCAGGTTTTCTTTATTCTCATCGAATGTTAAAGGCAGTGTGTGAGGTGATAAGGCTTCAATACTTATTATTTGCTGTTGCTCACGAGGTACAGTTTCATTTACTTTCCTTTTACGGCTTGGTATTGTAGAAATTTCAAGCACTGATGAAACATTTTCCTCTCCGTGATCTCGCAATGCCATCCCTTGAGCTTGACGAGAATCAACAATTTCAGGCAACTGCCAATTCATATAAAACGCCACAAGCTTCTCCCAGAAAACATCATCTCTTTCTATAATTTCTATTTTTAGTGGTATACTTTCGCCACTCCACACAGCAAATAAACACTTTTGTTTACGTGTAACGTGGCGTTGCCCCTGAATTTGGTAATAACAATTACAATATTTGTTTAGACTAGTCAGTTCACTTTTTTATCATGTTTCCATATTTGTATTTTATTTGCTCTTATACTATTCTCCAGGCCATTTTTATATGCAACTTTAGAACATTAAATTTCCACAATCGTGTTTGGACCTATTAATCCATCTGGCGTGGCACCAATAATCGAATAATCCACAAGGCTCGATTGTTACATTTTCTTGCTTCGCCAGTTGTTGCAAAGCCAGTTGTTCATTTTAGATTCCATGCGCAACTGATTTTACATTGCAAATATTTTATTTGTACAAAATATTTTTTACTAAGTTGGCTTTACTGCTGTTATCTCTTCTTTTTACCACTATACAAAAATTTCAATCTGCCAACATATTCTTACGCAATTCGAACCAGTCACTGCTATCCCTCTTGTAATTTTTGCTTATCACTACGGAATTTGAGTCAAATTTGTTAAAAAAATTGTTTGGCATTTCTTGGCTAGCTCTTGAAGAGATCGTGTTAGGAATGACTGAAGTCAAATGTGTGTAAGACGTTGCAGAACTGTTATCTTTAACTTCACTGTAATTACAATAATGATAATTAGTTACGCACTTTATTATTAAAAAAATACTATATCTTGTGTTATAGCAAACAGAGAAGTCACCTTCTTACTTATAAATGATTGATTTTAGAAATTAAAAAGATATTAGATGTACTGAGACATACCTAATAGTTTATAAATAATCAAAGTTTTACCCGATGTACCTAAAAAGGTTTATGTTCAAAACACAATAATACAACATTCGTTACCGCTTGTGTGCGGATTGCGGAGCGCCATATTAGCGCTGTCATCATAATTGTTCGCCGTGGCGGCATCTTAGCGCTCCAGGCGCTCTGACAAGCTAATGAATTTGAAGTATAGGTACATAAAATGATTCGATTTTATGTTATTACTCTTTCAAAAATTAAAAACTGTGGCAGCTATGTATTGTGAGAATAATTTATATAATTATATTATGCATAATCGATAATATATAAGTAACATAGTTAGTCATAAAAGACTCTTATGAAAATAATTTGTGTTAAAATGTTACATATTTCATAATCACTTGGCCATGGATGAATTTCTATTTTATTACAACGCTTTCTTGTACAAATCCTTCGTAGAACTTCATTTCTCTAATTGTCCATATTTTATTCTTCTAATTATATATTTATAAGCACAGAAACAATAACACATTAAACGCAACAAGAGTATAAACTTAGGTCCTAATTATATGTGCCCATAGTTACATGAAAAGCCTATTTGATTCAAAGTATTCAGTCTATAACATAAAACATGAAATTACGAACTCAAATCGGCGTATTATAATAACACACAGGTTTACGTACAATTTCGTGCAGTGGAGACGCAAGCGACATGACCTATCTCTCACAGGGCTCATAGCCGAATGATGAGGTCTGGGTGGGGCGTAAACTAGCAACTGACACTCAGTACACCGCTTATGCTAATAAGGTTTAAATTGCTGAAGCGTTTGATATTGCTGGAATCTACCGAGCGTCAAAATCAAAGACGTTTGGCAGATTTTATTTAATTTTACAAAATATACAGGTATAATATGAAAATAAATAGGGTAATTCTTTAGTTCATTAGATTTCCTACAATATTATCAAAAAAAATACGACCGCTTACGATCAAAATATTGCAAACAGTGAGACGAAAGATTATTTTCTGCCTCGATTTTGTGATTTTTTTACCGTGATTCTATTTTACGTACATGAAAAATTCTTTCAAAAGTCTTTTGTTCAGACTTTTGACTTTAAGCTCTAATTTTTGCTAGTTTGTAATATGTACCGTTATGGCTAGATGCGCGACGAAAAATTAGGAGTTTCACGGCTTCTGAGGTATAACAGCGCCTTAAGACGGCCATGCGGTCATAAAGATCTTTGATAGACGTTAACGAGAGTCAGTATCCTTATATTGTATATCGAGATTCCGTAAAATATCCCTTCAAGGTCCGGAGACCAGACTGACGCTCTGTGGAAAAGTTAATGCTCTATCAAATCTAGTTGAACTAGAAAGCCTGACTAAGACTATGACGACATCCTTGGGCGTCTGCTAGGAATACATTCTAGATCGAAGTTTAGACATTCTCAATCACCAGAAACTACTAACACCCAGACTAGAAGCAACTATTTATGCATCACAGAAAAAGTTGTCTTGTTCTGGGATCGAACCCATCACTCGTCGTAATTCCAAAAGGCAAGGTGACCGCTTAAACCTTTACGCAGACTTAGCCACTGCTAATGATAATGTTAATGATAATGAGGTACGGTTGACAAGAAAACTTGTTGTTTTTTTATATGATGCTTATACATACATACATACATACATACATAGACTCACGCCTGTTTCCCCGAAGGGGTAGGCAGAGGCATATTAAACGCCCACTTTTCGCCAGTGTTTTGATCCCACGTAATAGGTGGCGAGCCTATTGCCGCTTATCGGGATATTTTGTTTGCCAGAGCCTTATATATTATGATGCTAATATATTATTAAATTATGCTTATTTTCTCAAATGATGTTTTCTGTTAAGGAGAGAATTTTTGAATGAAATTATACGATAACAAAAAGTACCACCGAAGTGTAACATTATTGTGATGGTAACTGAATACTAAAAGGACTTTATACTATGAATAATATAACTATAAACACCGTCTGCATCGTCCTTATTTGCGTACACATTTTCTTAGATGGTAATTTAAAATTATATCTTTTATACATATGGTGCTAAATGCTCGTTTCATATGAGAATAACTATCTGCTGCCCGCGGCCTCGCCCGTGGAGTCTGTAAAAACGGAAACTGAGGAGATTTTTATCTCACTTGCCGTTACAAACCTGTATCTACATAAACAGAATAAATGAGTTTTCTTTCTTTCTTTTGATTTACAAATACTAATATTAATGTAACGGGTATGTACCGCAAAAATATTATAAAATTAAGGTAAAATACTTTATATTTGTCAGTTATACTTGCTTAATAAAGGTGTAATATTACACCTCTGCCCACCCCTTCGGGGATACAGGCGTGAGTCTATAAAAAAATATATATATACTTGCTTAACATTGGCTGATGACAAATTCCAAGAGGTTCTTAGAATATTTAATCAACAAGTTTAGATACCAACTAAGTGTTAATATACCCCGAAGTAAAGATGTAATTAGTGTTGTGTGTATTGAAGTACCGGGCTGAGAGTCAAAACTAAATAATACAAATATTTGTAAAGTATTTCTCGGAGACGGCGCTGCAGGACTCCAGTTTTGAGAAATGAAGTCTTCCCTATGATGTGGCTTAACGGCATAGCATAGGTGGAGGTCCGGTAGCATAAATTATTTTCAGAGAATATTGCGCTGCTGTTGGTGATCGCGGAGGCACGAGTGCTATTTACTGCGGTAAAAATTCCACATACCACGGCCATCTCCCTAGGAGACCCTTGTGAGCCTTTTGTAGGTTAGGCCCTGGAAAACAAAAAACGGACATCTGTATTTTTGTGACGATGTAAGACCTGTGTACCCCGTGCCTAAACGTTGGGTCAATATTATCGTCTACTAATTTTCAAATAAGTAATTATGCAATACAGACTCGTTACTAAAAATAAGAATATATATAAGTGAAAGTTTAAAAGCATTTATTATTATCGATTTTCTATCAAAACCCGTTTAGGAGTTAACAGTTTGTCAAATAATGAATAAATCTAGCCTGCATAACTTTGAGCACTAAAATATTGACCATATTTAGGTAGATACTAACACTGTAATGAGGTTGAACCATAAAATAGTCGCCCTAGCTAAAGGTCAAGGTCAGCCTTCGCGACCTCAACCCTCTATCTATTCACGTGAACTGGTACAGTCAGCAAAAAAAAGTATTCGGCAGACGCCAAGTAAATTATGCTTAAGAGATTAGGCAGCGTTGGTAACAGGCACTACTAGAGTAAGAAAAACTGCTTCTAGTAGATTTAATTTAAGCACTACCTGTTGGTTCTAATTGTGACCTTAAGACATGTATCAGGTTTAGTCGACGGTGATTGGGCTTCTTGATAGTGACTTAAGAGAGTATGAGATTGTTTCATAGTCCTTCCTATAATTTCAAATCTTTATAAAAATGTATGTATGTTTGTTTGACGTACATAGGTTCTACTTTGTCACGTAAGCTAAATAATTAGCTTTGTATATAGTTTTGACTGGTTTTTAAATATCGCCATTGTAATAGACTACGCGAGAAAAATAAAAATGCAAATGTGTGAGATTCAGTTTATAAGACCAAATAATGCATAATTTGGATTTATCTGAATTAATTATTTGATATTTAGTAAAGTTTAAAATAACAAAAAGGTTAATTTTTTAACAATTACTATTTATTTATAGTTAATAACTTGATCAAAAAAATAATATGGATGGATTGTGTGAAGGATAACATGAATGTAAAGGGAGTGAATGTTCAGATGACATCTGATAGAAGAGAATGGAAGAGAAAGAGATTCTGCAGCGACCCCAAATAATATGGGAACAGGGAACAGGCACAAGAAGAAGAAGTAAATAACTTTTAAGTTAATAGCTACGTATTTAACAGTCTGACCGTACAAGTTTACAGTGACATTTTAAGCCATGTATTCACTAGGGGACAAAGTCGCTCGACTTATCGCGAACAGTCGCAGGACATTTACGTGCGACTGTTCCGCGACAATGTCGACCGACATTTCGCTCGTCCACATACCGGCATTGTGATCAAGATGTCGCCTAAGTGTTAACGCAGTTTCGTTGGTAGTGTGGACCAACGAAGTGTACTATAATCGCGGGTAGTCGCGGCACAAATAGCAACACACGTCCTCACAAGTCAAAAGCCGTCGGAAACTGTCTAGGGAAACGAAGTCGCGCAAGGTCGACGCTATCGGAGCGTCGACAAGCGACTTGTTCCCCGACACGTAGATGTCGCCTGCGATGTCGGGCGATGTCCCCCGCGACGTCGCTCAACAAGTAGAATTCGTGTCGGGCGACAAGGTCGCGGGACAAATGTCCCCTAATGAATACGAGGCTTTATAGCCGTAACACACGCTCGAACTTGTCCGGCGGACAAAACCCGTTGGTCCGGCGGACCAAATCCGTTCTCGCTACCACTCGCTACAGACGACCGGATCGGACAGTTGCTTCACGTAAGCCATATCCGATTCGACCGATCTGCAAACTAGCGGACCGAGGCGGACTTAATAAATAATAATTATGTTCGCCGGACTACTCTACAGACGGGCAGATTTGGTCCGGAGGCGGAGCAAATCCGTGGTCTGTTCGGACCAAGTTCGAGCGTGTGTTACGACCATTAAGCGTCGTACCTAATGTACGGCGGCATAAGCTGGGCCCTCCTCATTGTTGCAATATAATCCGTTTACTCACAAGAATCTCTTAAAATATTAAATTTAGCTTTAAACTTTTATATTATTAAGCTTTTATAAAGTGCGGCACAAACGACGCAAAATAAATATAATTACAATTTAAGTGAATGTTTTCACAAGTCATTATAGTAAATTTAAGATAATATTATGTTTTTGTAAATTTAAGATATCTGTACATAATTTGTAACAATAGTAAATATTTGCGCAATAAAGTTGTTATCTATATATCTATCTATCTATAGTTCTGAAAATCTTTATCTTTATATATATATTTTTTTTTCTTGTGTGCGTGTGTATGTCACTGAACTCCTCCTAAACGGATGGACCGATTTTGATGAAATTTATTGTGTGTGTTCAAGGGGACTTGAGAATGGTTTAGATTTACAATTTAGTCCACTGGAAAATGTCTTTAGTTAATTTTTAATTTGTAAGTAGTTGTTGATTTCGGAATGTTTCACATCGGAACCGACCGACTGCGCTACCATCGCAGTGTCAAATCTATATTAATAATTTGTTTCTATGTATAATATGTATGTATTTACAAAAAAAAAGTATATATGTTTGTTTATCCATTATCTAGTACCCATAGTACAAGCTTCTGCTTAGTTTGGGACTAGATGGTGTTGTGTGAATGTAAAGAAAAACAAACAAACAAAACAATTTCGTCCAGGGGTACGGTAGACCCGATCGAAATCTTACCTGAATAATAAAACATAAAAAATAAAGATTTTGAGTCGACAACATATACCCGCAAAATTCGGATTGTCGAGTATTCTGTTAAATTCTAATGTTTCTGACAGACAAATCGCAGTCGCACATATTGGCCATTCTAGCGATACGTCACTGATACTGGATAACACAATAACATTTTGAGTACTAGTAAGTCTTAGTACGAAGTAGTTTGTATGTGTAAATACTTTTTGCAGTAAAACAGTTATAACGACAAATTATAGAAGTATCCGCCCAGTAAAGGAGATTTGTGTTACCCCGAACATAGATGAATTAGCGCGAGCGAAGCCGCGGGCAAAAGCTAGCATTTTTATAATTTTGTCAGTCTATCCGTTTTCGTTTGTGTTGATTATTTTATTCGCGTTAATCTTTGTAATGGCTTAGCCGGGACTTTAATGAGAATTTCACTGGAATATAAAAGGACTTATAGTGCAACAAATAGGAGTACTAATTTTATTTATTGATATTAATTAAAATAATTATTTCAGAAATAATCCGAGCGCAAAATTTGAACTTGTGTATGTGCTGGTCTTGTTGCGTCGATGAGTAACTCATGGATTAGATATAAAGTAGCGAATAGACAGCTTAGGCTGGTTTCAGAGTCACGCGTTTGACCGGCGGCGGCCACACGCGCGCGCTTACAATTACACTAGATTAGTAGTAGCGTTTCATATTCACGCACTTCAAACGCGCCGCGTGTGAGATGCGCACCGTCGGCCGGCGCTGCCGAAGCTTCCGAACTCGTTTCACAGTGGTCTGCTCGCCAAACGCTCTGTTTGACCGGCGCCGGTGGCTGGCGCGCGTCAAACGCATGACTCTGAAACCAGCCTTAGATGCCTTCGGTAATGCTTTCCGATACACGAGGGTGTAACATCTCCAAGCACCTCTCTCACCTATGAGCTACTATTGGATAATTCTTGATATAAAATAACATACGTTACATTTAGCTCAACGACGTCCTCTGCATCTAGCAAATCAATTACACTGCAACAGTAGGACCGCTCTCATGAAGATCTTTGACAGTCGTTATAGGGAATCAGCGAATATGAAGAGGTCTGAAGTCTGAAGAGATCCTCGGTCAGACAGGCAGTCTCTCTGTGGAAAAGCTAATATTCAGTAAAAATCAGGCTAGACTAGTAAGCGGATCCTGGGTTGTGTGGGATAATGCTAAGACGAAGAGTATGAAGCGACATTAATGGTAACTTTATCTTGAAATGTTTATTAATTTTACTCACCTCACATCCAAGACCGTCTTTAATTTGAAATAAAACAGTTTCGTTAATTTCAAGCTATTTTAGGGTCGGTGGTACCACACTTATTTCATATATTTTGTATAGACGCGCCGCACACGTGTGGCCGGTGGCCGCCACTCGCTACAGAAGTAAATGTATGAAAAAGTGTGTTAAGTGGCTGTCGCTGGCCACCAGTGGCGGTAGTCGGTGGCCCGTTTGCGCCGACCCTTAGTGTTTATTTGTTAAATTAATTTGTGCTAATAAATTATCCTAATTAATAAATAAGCCCGTGTCAAACTCGAGTAACGCACCGCAAAACCGATATGTGGCTATAATTATTATGTTTCATATTCGTATTTTATTATAATATTTTAATTTAAACTAATCTCTACGGGATGCAAACCAATAAAACGTTATTATATTATATATAAAACTTAATTTATGAACATTAAGTTTATTCTTTCTGTTTGTGTAGGTTTCATATATGTATATTTTAATTACTTAATATTTGTTCTGTGTCTGGATTTAATTTGTCTGTAATATGTATCTATTTAAGTATGTATTTAATAGATATTATAGGTATAGAAAATACATTTTTAATTTATTACTGGCCGACGCTAAAGAATTCGAAACGTCGCGACGTTTCGAATTCTTTACACTAATTCATGGTCACGGCAGACTTTGTCCGTTACAACACTTTACAATAGGCCTGGTTTAGTGTCGTTTATCTATCTATCATCACGCCTGTCACCCATTGGGGAGGCAGAGACTATGGAACGCCACATGCTCCGGTTCAAACACAACTCTTTCGCTTCCTTAGTCGTGTAATTTTAGTATATTATTATTTTATGTGATCAGCCATGCTGGTTACATGGTGAGTGATGTCTGATATCGTTTAATGTTATGGGTAGCCATTTACCACGACGTGTCTTAGAGCATTTGTTGGCTGTTACTAAAATAGGAAAAGACTAATATTACTTCTTTATAGTTATACTAGCTGTGCCCGCGACTTCGTTCGCGTAAATGTTGGAATTTAATTAGCATGACATTTGTGCCAAAAGTATACAATATTTATAACTTTCATATGTATATTATATAATACATATCATTAGAGAAATTCTTTATGCACAACATTATCTAACTGATTTACCACCTTCACATAGAACATGTAAATTATTTTTACCGCTTACTCGTGAACATGCCACATATAACTGACCATGACCATATAACAACATGTTCGGGGGTCGATTCCAGCTGTTTCAAGTCTGTCCCTGCGATTTATTTAGAAAATACACACAGGGCTACGAATGTCCAGCTCTGCCGAAAGTAAGATAGCCCCGTTGAGTTACTCAGTAGGGATGATATTAATATATCATCCCAGTCCAGTATATTAATATATACTGGTACAGATATAAATACCCAGTATGAACATGGCAGTACGCACACCGGGTATGTACGGTAGAGACCCGGAGTCCCGGACCGCACCCGATAGGTATTGTACGAACTGCGCGCCGAACGAAGTCGCATGACAGTACGGCCCGTACGTACCTATACCTGATCATAAGTTGTACCCGGTCTCCGTTCGACACTGCGCCCCGAGCCGCTAGCGCCCGCCTCGTTTTATCATTCCGACGATCTAATTCAAATTCAAATTCAAAATCTTTTATTCATTTGGGTCACAATGTGACGCTTATGAACGTCAAAATAAAAAAAATTATAAAATAATTACTTAAAGACTCTACATTTACATTTACTGCCATGTTCGCAAAGCAATAGGTAGAACCATGAGAAAGAACGGGCAATAAAACTCACGGTCACTCTTTTTCATCGCCAGGTTTTGCATAATACACATAATTTACATTTAGTAAGGTGCTGCAACTGTTACACCTTCTATATCACTTGTATATATTTACTGTACATAATAATTCTCAAGCATAATACTTTTGGTTAGCCTCCTCAGAATAGACATGGTGAAACAGGAGCATCCACTTACATTATATATACCTAATAATGCAGGCAATCCGCGAAAGTGATCAGACCCATGATGGAATCGTTACGATCCCCGGAATCGGTTGAGGATGTGGGTTGTTCAAGATCGGTCTGTGTGGAAATCCGTGAGGGAGGCATATGTCCAGCATTTGCTTGTATTAAAAAATAATAACAACAAAAGTCTTATACACGGAACCATAATATTGGCAGCGCGGTGGCGACTCTACTGATTTACAATTTCTAGTATTTCTACAATAATAATAAGTACCTGGTGCGACCGAGATTCGCTCGGCGATTCTTTCTTTTGTGGCGTTTTTCCGGGAAATCTAACTATGTAGATAAACTTACCATGCCAAACTCTATCTAAATATATAGGTATGTATTGCTCGTTTAAAATAATAAAGTATAGTCTGAAAACCTAAATAACTGGAATAAGCGGGTCTTTTTTTAATATATAAAAAATATATTTAATAAATTAGGCCTGGGTGAGCAAAAAGTCATCAAACTGATGAAAACGTCTGTAAGAGCCTCCAAAAGGAAGCCGTCAAAGACCTGCGCTGAAAATACCCATAGGTATTTTAATACTGGGTTTCTGTACTGCGTGCATGGTCATACCCGTACCCGTGAGGCCGGGTATGGAATGTTGCAGGTATATCTCATGCCTATTACTCAAGAGGTATCTGAATTCAGGCCTCAGTCTCCCCACCCACGGATTCCCACGTGCGTGAAGTGTGGGAATTTGGGAATTTGAGGATAATAAGACACCTATGTAGAACACGAACGAACGAAAAAAAGCAAAGAAACACTACCACATTCATGATTTCAAAAAACGACAAAGAAACCAACCAATCCGACAAAAACAAAAGAAAATTCACCGAGAACCTCATCAATCCACGGAGAATCTTAACACCGTCTTTCAGAAAATGTAGTCATTTGCTCAACGCCATCTATGTTTACATATACAAACCGACCGAGATAGAAAATAATATGGACTAATCGACAATTTATTGAAAAAAGGATCTATAGTCATTGTTTTTATCATTTAAAATAAAATGAAATTATTATATAACTATTATATACACATACATACACAACGTCACGCCTTTTATCCCCGAAGGGGTAGGCAGAGGTGTATTTCTATACCCACTTTTCGCCAGTTATCCTTTAGTCCCACGTAATAAGGGGCGAGCTTATTGCCGTACCGGGGACATTTCCAGACTCCGTGCTGCTACTGGGAATTTCGTGACAGAAAAACCCAATAACACTGCCCGACCCAGGAATCGAACCCGGGACCTCCCGATCCCACGCGCACATTTATGCCGCGAGACCAACGAGGCAGTCGTATAGGGTTTGATGTCGAGTTTTCCGTCTCTACGCAAAGATGGTATTTGCATTAACTATTATTTATAAACATAATAATTTGAAATAAATGAGATTGACCGTTTAAATTAAGTGAAAATTGTAATAAATTTTGTCACAGAGACTTTTTGTTTATGAAAGTGCCGAATATTATACTCTATTATTTTTTTTAAAACAGAAAGATACCCGACACATAATTATTGTCTTTTTTGCAAGAAACATTTATTTTGCTAGAAAATAATTTGAAAATAGTGACATCTATCTGTCGGAAGGATAACTATAAATATGCTAGGTTCCAGTAATTTATTTGTCGAAAATACACAAAAATATACCCACTGACTAAATTAAGAATCGACTCCTTTTTCAAAGTCGGGTAAATAGCCATAAAACACTTTATAGGTACCTATTTAGACTAACTCTACTTTTACTGACAAACTTACAATGATCATAGATGGCACCAAATTATAACCAGTTTTGGATGATCCCTGTTTTGTTTGGGACTACGTACAAAGGTGAGGTCAAGCTGTAAACCGAAAACCACTCAACCGATTGTGATGTAACATATACTATTTTATAGGTTTCAGTATCTTTTGTACATGAGTGTTAGTTTTATTGAAATCAATTTCACTATTTTAGAGATCTTTAGCAATATAGGGAAAGACGTCGGACAGACAGACATAAATTCGAAAAATTATCAAGTATTGCTTTTTAGCATTTTCCTAGATTTTTTAGCTAATTTGCGTCAAAATATCTTCAATGTACAGACTTTTTCACCTCTACAGTTTTATTATAGTATATAGATATAGATTATTTGAAACATGTATTTTACAAGCAAATTATCTGCGATATTTCCAACTACGCTATTGTGACTTCTCTTTTCAAACCTAACCTGTATTCTACTCAATCACATATCATACGTAAACAAACACTCCACACACGCGAAATGATTCCCCAGTAAAACTTTAATATTAACCTAACAAAGCAAACTATTTGATGGAATTACGTTCATTCATCACTGTATAGTTTGAGCATCAGTCTGCAGTATATCACGCAACTTACAAGGCCAAGTTGACAAGCCTCACTATCGTAGTTCCCATTCTCTTTCGATTAGCAATACCAATAAATGCGCTTATTACTTCCTCAGTTTATGAGAGTATTCAAGTTTTGATTGATGTGTTTACGATATTATTACGCTTCATACGATAAAATTGATATACAATTATACTAATTGGAGTAATTATTATTTGCCGGTATAATTATATGAGTCATATGGCTTAGCGGTCGCACGCATTTTCATAGTGAAAAATGTGATCTAGTTTCAAAATTAGCAGATTTTCTAAACAAAATCTTCTCGATATTTTACCCCTTAGAGGTTGAATATTAAAACATGATCATGTTTTTATCATCAGTAGTTTAGGCTTCGCGATGATATTATATCAGTCAGGACAATTAATTTTAAAAGAGCCTTGGTGGAGGTCTGTGTTCTTTAGTGGGCACCTGTAGACTGAGGTGATGGTAATGACAATGATATTGGCTTTTGAATTATCAGGCTTGTTACAAGGACCTTGCATGGCAATACTTATATGACGCAGTGCATATGGAGAGCTTCAAAAGACATTTCTTATCTATATAGTTAAACATCCTCATTATTCTCTACTTACTTCAGCTTCATGTAGACTACTTTTTTTTCTATCTGCATAGCATATACTTTTATTGCTAATAGGCTCTTAATACATTAACTGCAGTGCTTATCTAACAGACAGAGGAATATTCATGAAGCACTAATTAAAAACCAATTACCAACGCATCTACATTTACAATTAGCGCAACTCGAGGGTGAAAGAAAACTCACGGCCACTCTTGCTAATCGAAAAGAATTACAATTTAACTGTAATTTTATTTTTGTAATGTACCTAGTAATCGAATAAACCGTATTACTTAAATGTCATCATTGATGGTTTTAAAAGTGATTTGTCTGCCACGGTTTCACCCTGACAGAGAACATTACTGACTCTGTAAATACCATAATGATTAAAAGCTTGTAAACAATAAGCATCAGGACGGCCATTGTCAAGCAATCGAAATGACTCAAGTATTTGATCCTAGTTATTTAAGCAGCACTTATTTTATTTTATAGACTTATCTAGGATAAAAACCGTCTGTTTTTACCTAAATATTTCATCCCCTTAAACCACATATAGGATGATATAGCTTCCCCATAACACGCGGTCTAAAGTTGTAGATTCTGATACGTACAGTCGCGGTCTGAAAGTGTTTACCACCTTAAGGCTTACAATTGCATGAACACATCAATGACACAAGGACGACGATATTATACTAGGCAACCAATCTATGATAACATGCGTTGCGTAGCAACTGGTGTTAATAACGATTTATTATTCCACATTTATAATATACGTTAATTTAATTACAAGCGTGATATTTACACTGAAACTAAAATATTTTTAGTCTTCAAATAATATAATTTTAAACTTGCTATTTACGATTTTGGTATTTGTAATTAATAAGTTTATCAAATGACTTTTACATTCTTAGATTATAATGAAAGGGATGGCGAAAATACCTACGACATCCTGAATATAAAACCTTTTTGAAAAAATACAATATTTATATCGTCTAGCGTAAGACTGCCTCGTTGGTCTAGCGGTAGTCCATACGACAGCTGATCATGACGTCTCAGGTTCGATTCGCAGGTCGGGCTCGGAAAATTTTGCTAAGGTTTTCTGTTAAGAATTTCTTAGTTTATTATTAGGAATTTCTGTCAAGAAATGCTTAACACTTTCACGGACGGTAAACGAGAGACAATTGAAGTTTTATTGTTATCACGCCTATAGGGGTTTACTGTCCGTGAAAGTGTTAATAATTAGCCCGAAGTTGGCAGTGTTTCACCCTCGTGCATCAGAAAACACGTTAAGCAGTCCCGGCTGTCATGATCTAGGGCAGTCATTAGTGGGAAATCAGTGCCCTCAAATATATCTACTGACTACGTAACTGGTCTAACCTTAGAATGATATTAGGTGGCTGTCGCTCCGTGTAAAAACTGATATTCAGTCAAATCTCGGTAGACCAGTCATAGCAGGTCCTGGGCTCCGAAGCGCAAGCTTGGGATGCAACCATGATGCAACTAAGAAAATGCTAGGGTGATGATGATTATGATACCGTCTAACGAAAATCAAGGCGTGGTCAGACTGTGAGCTGTAATGATAGTGGATGGTATGCTAGTCACGTTAAAGCGCATGCTGATCGCATAAGTGAGCTTTTGTTTAAGGCGCTGTCCTAAGCGACTGTTTTGGTAAATGAGGGGGTGAAGCAGGGGAGGTGAAGGGAGCTTAGCTCCGTCTACTGCGGGGCGCCCCCCTTCATTCTTGTCGCGTGCGGCCGTATTCTGGCGACATCCGTATTCCAATATTTCAAAATCGCAAGCAAAACGTTTTAGCATATTGAATTGCAATACTGATATTAAAATTTATAATACATACATCAATCTGTTTGTACAAAATAGGCATATCGCAATTTTTGTTCTCAGTGCAGCCATGAGCAAAACTGGTTTACATTAGACGTTATAGGTATTAAATGTTGACGAAAGTAGGTAAATACCTACGTGCCGTAAGATGATAAAAATAATTAAGTCAGTTCCATGTATGGAGAGGCCATTACTATGTTTGTTTTGTTTTTGTATAAAAATAGTGAAGCAGTTCATAGAATACCTACATCTAATTCCATTCCTGCCAGTTTTCAAATCTGTTTTGCAATAAATTGGCTGTGACATACGGGCGGACAGACAGACAGACATTGCGAATCTATAAGGGTTCTGTTTTAACAATTTTTGGCTACGGTACCCTAAAAAACACAATACTGCTCTACTAAGCGCAAAAGCCGTATCTCAACTAAAGCGAGTTACGAGATAATTGAAGTTTAGTAAAAGTTGATTTCTTTTATTTATTTATGGATGTTTATTGTTATTATAGGTACCTAATTATTATGGCAAAGGTTTCGAAATACGTCGCCGTTTTTAGGGGTTGTGAGTGATTGGAGAGGGAGCAGGGGAGGTCTTGAAACCCCCCTCACCATTTTCACTTGCCGGAAATACTTGATTTCCTCTGAAAAAAAAATCTCCAAACATCGGTGTGTATGGCACTGCCAACTTCCACATTCATCACACTAGTTTAATAAACTATGGTTGTCGGAGCCCTGCGAAGGGCTCCTATTTTCGGATTAATTGTCAAAAGAGAACCTAACATAACCTATTTATTTACTTGTTACAGTCGCACCTAACCCAAGGCACTCGAAAGCAATGACGCACAAATTTGACATTAGCTGTCAATATGATAATTTCAAGATGGCATTTTTGCGTTTCGTTTCACGTTTTTCACATAAAACCTAAAAATTACATTTGTAAAACTGTACTAAAGTATAAAAACTATGTTCCGTTTTGCATAATTGCCGAAGTATTTATGAAATTTTGGAAATTGTTTAAAAATATTTAGACGCAACTCCGGCAGCCAAAATTACTTTTAGGGGATTAAACGAACTACCTTAAGCCCCCTACACTACCAATAACCTCAAATTCAGGCGACTCGTTTCGAAACCCAACCCATTATTGTTATTGTTTTTCAAAATAGATGAAACATCAAAAATATATGTGGATATACCTTATTCATGAGATACTGCTATGTCACTTAGAAAATTATAGAATTAGAATTTGAGTTACTGCTTTTTCGTTAGCTCTCGACATACATGTTTGTATGGAAAAATATTAAAAAAATCTTTCGCTTCAAATATGTGTTGTTTCAAAGAAAATAAAAATTAAAGATATTTATTTATATTTATTTATAATTTATTAACGAAATACAGAGTTTACAGCTCATCAAAAGTTAGCTGTCTGCTACAACCCGGCAGGTTTTCTTTATTCTCATCGAATGTTAAAGGCAGTGTGTGAGGTGATAAGGCTTCAATACTTATTATTTGCTGTTGTTCACGAGGCACAGTTTCATTTACTTTCCTTTTACGGCTTGGTATTGTAGAAATTTCAAGTACTGATGAAACATTTTCCTCTCCGTGATCTCGCAATGCCATCCCTTGAGCTTGACGAGAATCAACAATTTCAGGCAACTGCCAATTCATATAAAACGCCACAAGCTTCTCCCAGAAAACATCATCTCTTTCTATAATTTCTATTTTTAGTGGTATACTTTCGCCATTCCACACAGCAAATAAACACTTTTGTTTGCGTGTAACGTGGCGTTGCCCCTGAATTTGGTAATAACAATTACAATATTTGTTTAGACTAGTCACTTCACTTTTTTATCATGTTTCCATATTTGTATTACATATTTTATTTGCTCTTATACTATTCTCCAGGCCATTCTTATAGGCAACTTTAGAACATTAAAGGACCATGCCCATCTGTGCCCCAGAAATGTCCAGAGAAAGTAAATTACAAGATCGTCCTAATAAATTAAAACTAGAATTAAGTTGTTAATTTTGAAACCTATCAAGCACTGGATAAAAAAACGAAAAAAAAAGACTTGTTTACTTTGCAGTACCTATGATAAATAATGTTTCATTCATTCATGCACTAAAAGTGCAGTTTATTGCGGTCTATAACCACGTTCTTTAGCCGATTTATATTTACAAGGAATTCCTTGTGATAGTATCGCGGTTTTACGGAGTACTATTTCCATGTTATTATTTATTCAAGTACCTACTTAAGTTTTGTATCTAACCAAATTATTTTCACATTTATATAGATGGAGATACTATGGAGACAGACTATATAATTCCAAATAACTGAAATGTTTACAGACATATAAGTATATAAATGAACACTTATTGGGCTTAGCTTATGTGATGATTATGAAGTGCCTAGTGGAAAACTAATAGCAATGCTGTTTGTAAACGATAAAATGTATAAACAATAGGCGTTAGGCAGTTATCATGTCTTGTTTAACGTCCAATAACTTTGCAACCAGTGCTTTATATGACATTAATACTAGATATCATAGAAATACTGTTTATAAGTTATCGTATGACATAGAGTTGCAATTTGGGAAATGCCTAGCATTGACGGCATTGCTGGGTTTCGCCTCCATACTAATATGGGCATGGTCCTTTCCACAATCGTGTTTGGACCTATTAATCCATCTGGCGTGACACCAATAATCGAATAATCCACAAGGCTCGATTGCTACATTTTCTTGCTTCGCCACTTGTTGCAAAGCCAGTTGTTCATTTTAGATTCCATGCGCAACTGATTTTACATTGCAAATATTTTATTTGTACAAAATATTTTTTACTATGTTGGCTTTACTGCTGTTATCTCTTCTTTTTGCCACTATACAAAAAATTCAATCTGTCAACATATTCTCACGCAATTCGAACCAGTCACTGCTATCCCTCTTGTAATTTTTGCTTATCACTACGGAATTTGAGTCAAATTTGTTAAAAAATTGTTTGGCATTTCTTGGCTAGCTCTTGAACAGATCGTGTTAGGAATGACTGAAGTCAAATGTGTGTAAGACGTTGCAGAACTGTTATCTTTAACTTCACTGTAATTACAATAATGATAATTAATTACGTACTTTATTATTAAAAAAATACTATATCTTGTGTTATAGCAAACAGAAAAGTCACCTTCTTACTTATTAATGATTGATTTTAGAAATTAAAAAGATATAAGATGTACTGAGACATACCTAATAGTTTATGAATAATCAAAGTTTTACCCGATGTACCTAAAAAGGTTTATGTTCAAAACACAATAATACAACATTCGTTACCGCTTGTGTGCAGATTGCGGAGCGCCATATTAGCGCTGTCATCATTATTGTTCGCCGAGGCGGCATCTTAGCGCTCCAGGCGCTCTGACAAGCTAATGAATTTGAAATATAGGTACATAAAATGATTCGATTTTATGTTATTACTCTTTCAAAAATTGAAAACTGTGGCAGCTATGTATTGTGAGAATAATTTATATAATTATATTATGCATAATCGATAATATATAAGTAACATAGTTAGTCATAAAAGACTTTTATGAAAATAATTTGTGTAAAAATGTTACATATCCATAATCATTTGGCCATGGATGAATTTATATTTTATTACGACGCTTTCTTGTACAAATCCTTGGTAGAACTTCATTTCTCTAATTGTCCATATTTTATTCTTCTAATTATATATTTATAAGCACAGAAACAATAACACATTAAACGCAACAAGAGTATAAACTTAGTTCCTAATTATATGTGCCCATAGTTACATGAAAAGCCTATTCGATTCAAAGTATTCAGTCTATAACATAAAACATGAAATTACGAACTCAAATCGGCGTATTATAATAACAAACAGGTTTACGTAAAATTTCGTGCAGCGGAGACGCAAGCGACATGACCTATCTCTCACAGGGCTCATAGCCGAATGATGAGGTCTGGGCGGAGCGTAAACTAGCAACTGACACTCAGTACACCGCTTATGCTAATAAGGTTTAAATTGCTGAAGCGTTTGATATTGATGGGATCTACCGAGCGTCAAAATCATAGACGTTTGGCAGATTTTATTAAATTTTTCAAAATATACACGTATAATATGAAAATAAATAGGGTAATTCTTTAGTTCATTAGATTTCCTACAATATTATCAAAAAAAATATGACGGCTTACGATCAAAATATTGCAAACAGTGAGACGAAAGATTATTTTCTGCCTCGATTTTGTGATTTTTTTACCGTGATTCTATTTTACGTACATGAAAAATTCTTTCAAAAGTCTTTTGTTCAGACTTTTAACTTTAAGCTCTAATTTTTGCTAGTTTGTCATATGTACCGTTATGGCTAGATGCGCGACGAAAAATTAGGTGTTTCACGGCTTCTGAGGTATAACAGCGCCTTAAGCCATCTTCATAAAGCAATATTATTTCAGCTCTTTGTTGCACCGTTAAACTTGCCATTTTATTACAATAATAAAGTGTTTTTATAATAGTATTAAAATACAGAACTTTTACAGCAACATAAAAGCAATTCTGTCATTATGTCAAATTATTTCATCGACCTAAAAATATTCATACTCTTTTTGTTTGAATCGATGCCTTGCTAATGATTGAAAAGTAATAAGTACTCAGATATAGCATTTTAGACCTTGCGGAACCCAGCGTGACAAAGAATGTAATTTGAAAAGTGGTAAACATTTTTAGACCGCGATAGTACCTTGAACAAACTTGCCTTCACGATATGCATAAACAATTCCGAAGTTTCGTGCGTGTGAGCCTTAGTTTATTAAAATGTACTGCGTGATGTATTGTTCGACAAAGCGTGACAAGTAAGGAAATTATGAGAACTGCGTTCACCGTTATGAGATACTTATTTTGACGATAATATTTTGTGTTGGTTAGAGTTTCGTGCTGCATAAAACTAATAATTACTAAATAATTTTAGGCGGTTCTTTTTGTTGTCTATTTTTAGAAACCGATTAATTATAAGAATATAAGTTCTAGGCGGTGGTAGCCTAGGCAAGCAATGAGTAGTTATGTTTCGTTTTTCGTGTGAGTTTGTGGCCAGCACTGGTGTCGGAGTTTTCAGACCACCCGAAGGCCTCCGACGTGGCCTAACGATTCTTATCCTGAGACAAGAACCGGGACCGACAGCTTTACGTGCCCTCCGAAGCACGGTAGCGCTCAGATGTATTTACATCTGAGCGCTACCTACGCCATATGCGGTGACCCATTCAAGTGTCGACCTGTGCACGCATTGCTTAACTTTGCCAATCTGTTACGAACGGCAAGCCAAGTCTCGCTATGAGCGCTACAATTAAATTATATTTGTTCCGTGTGGTGACGGATTAACGGTACAAAATATCTCTACCCCTATTCATTATTTGGCTATCGTTAAATGCGACTGAGGAAGTAGAAGAAGCAAACAATATCTTTGCGAAGAGACGGAACACTCGACATCAAATCCTAAACCAACTCGGCTGGCCAGCGTGGTATAGTGGGCAAATTCTCCTATTGTACTGTCTCATAGTGATACTGTGAAGCAACTTATGAGAGGCTTAAGTCCAACAGTGGACTGTTAAGGAACTAACTTAATTGTCAAACCAGACATAAAAACTGGACATAATGTGTTTTTGAACAAGAGGATTTAAATAAGTATACATTTCCAATATTTTATACTACCACCAATTTCTTATAATAGGCCTGTTATATTATGCAAAAATTAGTTTGCAGATCGTTAAAGTAGTTTCAGACATTAGCACGTTACAAATTTTTCTGCTTTATTATATTAGAGATAGAAGGGGCTTTAGTTTAATATATTTATTCCTAGATACGTGAAACAAAGCTTTGTATAACCGATACACATGTGTGATGATCAGATAATGTGGAATATGACCGACTGAAGCTGTCTTTTCCTAGAAAATCTATTCTTGGAACCCATTACTAATGAAGGTACTATTATACCGTGGAAAAAAGAATCTTTGACAAAGTAAAAGTCTTTTTACAGCATCGTGTTTGTATAGGTAAGTATTATGTATAAGTATTAATTAATTTATTTATTTATTGATAGGAAATTCAACAGCTTGTTTACAAAGTAGGTACATTATATGGTAACAATGTGACATGGGATTCTAAAGCCCATTACCCGAGTTTCACAGCATGCATTATACAAACCAGAAAGTGGCGAAAAAGGGTAACTAAATATAAAAATTATAAAGTGCTATATGTATGTGCGTGCTAACCCAACGACAATGCTGAGATATCATCTTGGGATCAGAGACAGCTGATAAACTAGTAACTCTGTTAGCTGTTTATAAACATACTTAAATATATATTTGCTTATTAGTAACATTAAAAACACCACACTATTTAAGCTTTTCTATCTACCTTATTTATCTCTACAATATTGTATTAAATTTAAGAGAAGAAAGTATATACAGAGAAAAGAGGGAATCCTTAGGTGTATTTCATTGTCCTCGTCTAAAGTACCAAATGTAACTTATTTTGTTTAAGGTAGGAAAATTGATCACTTCGCTATGAGAAATAAATTAAAAATAGTCTGCGCTGTAGCTGAAACTGAACTGAAATGGCAACTTATTGAAATGATTTTTTTTTAAATTACTGTAGAAAGATCTCGTTTTAAAGAAGGCATGAAACTCATGACCACTCCGAATCAGTTATAACAATCGCCAAATTGTTTACAATTTAAAAAATCCTCTATATTATTAAAATCAAAACATTTTAATAATATAGAGTTAACACTGCTATACGTTATCTTTATTTATCCCTACATGAAACAAACAAGTAATATATTACGTCTAACTTATGAAACATTATCCGTATTCACAAAATCACAGCGACATACAATTTTCATAATAGCGAGTTGTTTGACGTCCGATATTTTGTCGGCAGGCGAGACAATGTTTGCTCTGTACCACAAAAACTAGTTGGTTGTTTTGATTGCGGCTAAACTAAACTTACAATTGTTGGACCAGACTCGTTCAACATCCGATGTGCACGATATTTGGGTGCAAATATAATGAAACGCTTTTTGTTGGTGGGCTATGGTCACATTTTGTGTAGTACTATTGGAGTATTTCATTTGATGTTATTAATATATTATAGAAGAAATACTCTAGTTTCTTATTCGATACTGGCCTACTATGAAAATAATGAATTATTGTGTAGACAATAGATGTAAATTTAAATGATCTATGAAAAAGAAACAGAGCCGTATCCTCAACATATCAACCAGGCGTATCCCGACTAATTCTCTGCTTGGACTGACCAAAACTACCGTGGCCGGTCAACACTTAGGGTGGTTTCAGATAAGCGTATTTTTCTGCGCGTATAAGGTCGTTTCAGCATACGCGCTTACACGCGCGCTACATTACACGCTTCAGAAAACCGGGCTCGCGTAAACGGGCATATTTCGTCGTGTGACTGCCAAGATCTTTGTACTCGTACTAACAATCTGTAATTGTGTAACGAATTTCATTATTTATTTTCTTCAGGTGTAAACATAATTATGGTGTACGTAACGGACTGCCGAGACTATGGTCTCGGGTTCGATTCCCAGGTACCCCGGGCACACACCTCTAACTTTTCGAAGTTATGTGTGTATTAAAAATGTGAATTATCGCTCGCTTAACAATGTGCCCGGTAGATGGCAATAGGCTCTAAACATAACTGGCGAAATGAGGGTGTGTATATACGTCTGCCTACCCCTTCGGGGATAAAAGGCGTGAAGTTATGTTATGTTATGTAAACATAATTTTATGTAATTTAAATCTTGTTGTTTGTGTGTAACCTAAATCTTCCCGTACACAGGATTTTATGTGTTTTAGTTCCGAGAAATACTAATTATACAGATTCTCGTACTGATTTTTGATACGCGATATAACGTCAGTGATATGAAACCTAAAATAAACAGAATATTGAAAATAAATCGTTTTTATCCATAACTAGGTAAATAAAGCAATATGAGCATTGAAATTCAAATCGTCGCTGCACGAACTATCAATGGAGATCACGTTTATTTAACTGTAGTAATCAATTGTCTAGTTTGTTCGTCGGTAACTCAAATGTGAAGCTGCGTATCCATTATGCACTCCTGGCGCGCGTGCCATGAACGCCCGCGCCGAGAGAGCGTTCACGGAACGCGCTCCAAATATTTAAATGATATCAACTACGCGCGCCATGGCGCGCATGGCAACTGTTCCAGAGTTCGGTCGTTCAACATGCAGGCCAGTCGTGCACGATCAGCAGCTGCGTTTATAGTAATTCACAATATATATATTATACAAAAGAAAAAAAAAAACGTAAAGTGCGTTGGTGGATGAAAGAGTTGTTTCACAACTTATTTCCCTCCAAGCGTCTTCTCTGAGCGGTAACTTTGATTATCCATCGCTCGGAACGTAACGAACACACAAAATAATATCACGTCCGTCTCAACTGGCGCGTGCGCCACAATTGAGTTTCCTTTGATGCGCGGTAAAAAACAGACCCTAGATGGAACGGGGTGCTCCATGTTCGAGCGTTCCAACAAACACATTGGCGCGCGTTCCAAAATGGTAGCAATTTCGCGCGGCCGAAACGCGCGCCAATGTCCGTCCTTTTGTAGCGCGAAGTCGATACGCGGCTTAAGAGTTGCACGAACAATTTTGTGCGTCATGGTACCTTCCACCTATGAGGCATTGAACACACTATAGACAGAGCCTAAAGCTGTACGTCTTATCTTATAATGAGCATGTTCATTTGTGAGCAGTAGTAGTTTAGGTTAGTTTTTGCCATCATCAACTTCCTGGCGTTATCTCAGTTGCATTTAAGATTTCGCCTCTTGAGTCTGGCGTCCGCTTTCTAGTGTAACCAGATTTGACAGAATATAAGGTTTAGTATCTGCCTGCGTGATCCAGTGGATAGCGTATGCGACTTCTGATCGGTGGTCCCGGGTTCGAGTCCCGGTTCGAGCAAAAGTGTTACTGGATTTTACCGAATTCTCAGTATCAGCACGGAGTCTGGTGATGTACCCGGTAACGGCAATAGGCTCGCCCACTTTTACGTGGAACCTAAAAATTCATGGCAAAATATGGGTGTAATATTACGCTTCTGCCTACCCCTTCGGGGATACAGGCGTGACTCTATAAAAAATGACCCATGATGTGATTAAAGTTACAAGGAAATACTGTAAAGGCATCTCCTAGCTAACTAGCTAAAGGGGTCATCTAAAACGTTTCATAAAAAGAGAAGCGATACGTACATCCATTATATGCAATCAAGCTGTCGGTTAGTACGTCAGTTAAAATATACCTATTGAAAGAGCATGTCGACTGACTCGCACTACACAGTCTGTACAACATATAATCAATATACCCAACAGATGGCGCTTCATCTGAGTAAACAATAACTCTGTGTATTTCAAAGTATAAATAATATCTAAAGTGCTTTAAACTGTTTGTACGGACTATTATCTTATATATAATAATGTACTTCTTTTGTGCAAATGTTATCTAAAACTTTGGTGAACAGTAAAGTGAGTTATTTACATAAATATCAAATCAGTGACTTTGGACTATAAACTTTTGAATTCTAAAAGGATAATCTCCAATACTTGATTATACCCGCAAAAATATCTAAAGACGGACCTGTGAGTACAAATACAACATTTATTAGTGAAAAATACATCATCCAGAGCATAAAAAAAAACAGGAATTATAGATATTTTACCATAAAAATAGGTGTTAAAATTTAAACTAAAGAAAATTGATAAAAGTGACATCTAGCATCGAATAGCAAAACCACTAAGTCCACTAACACTTCAACATAACTGACTGAGATATTATAACTGAAGACAAACTTTACACAAAATAATATCACGTCCGTCTCAACTGGCGCGTGCGCCACAATTGAGTTTCCTTTGATGCGCGGTAAAAAACAGACCCTAGATGGAACGGGGTGGTCCATGTTCGAGCGTTCCAACAAACACATTGGCGCGCGTTCCAAAATGGTAGCAATTTCGCGCGGCCGAAACGCGCGCCAATGTCCGTCCTTTTGTAGCGCGAAGTCGATACGCGGCTTAAAAGTTTAAATACAACATCTATTAGTGTAAATACACCATCCAGAATACATTAAACAGGAATTATAGATAAATTCTATTATAAAACAGCTGTTAAAATGTTACATTTTTTTCCTGAAATCATACACTGAAGAATATTGATTAAAGTGACATCTAACGTCGAAGTGCAAAACCACTAACACTTCAACTTAATTGAATAAGATAAAGAGATTGTTAGGTACACAACTATAGACGGCATTACACTAAATCAATATTGAATATCTTATTAGCTCAATCTTATGTGAAAATGGATAGTCTTGAAGGAAGAATAAGCCTCAATAATATAACATTAAGGAAGAATCGCCGAAACGCGTCCGTTGATTCACTGGACTTATCATTTACTTCACTAGCATCAAATCCACACTCTAAAAGCTTACCAGACATACCTAACTCAGATGATATAGAAATCCTTAAAGAAGAAATAAGAAAACTAAACGGTGAACTGCAGAGTGCGCACAAGGAGATAGAAGATTTAATTTCCGAAAACCATGAACTTAAACAGCAGAATAAAGTACAAGAAAGGCGTATATCACATTTTAAAGAAGCATATTATGGTTCACCTAGTATTAAAAACTCTTCACAAAAGTATAAACACAAAAAAGCCAGCAATAGATCACAACAAAATGAATTTGCGACGCACAGCAATAAACAAGACTGCAATAATATTAGTATCGTTACGAAAGAAGATTTGAAAATAAGTACTGACTCCTCGGCAACAGATGACGCTACTTGTCAATCAAAGTTGATTAAAGAAAGCTGCATAATACAACTACCCGTCGAGAACAATATATCATCTACCTCATCTAGACCAGCCGATAAGGAATATAATATAGTTATTCTTGGAGACCAACAAGCCCGCGGATTGACGAAAATACTGACAAAGTTCGGACTAAAGAAATGGAACGGTAAATACAAAATCTCGTCTATAATCAAACCATACGCAACTACTTCCCAAATTTTGAGCAGCTGCAGTGAAGAATTTTCTAGTAAACTAACATCTGATGATATTGTAATATTAATGGTAGGTTCTAACGATAAAAAGCCCTATCTACTTTTGTCAGAGTTGTGTAATGCTTTATATAAGTTGCGGTTCACAAATGTATTTGTTACCAATGTACAACATAATCCATATTTGAATGAGAACATGATTAATAACAATTTAGGATTAATCACACAGGGCTATAAAAACTGTAAATATATTAAAATACCCTTTACTTTTTATGAACACAGCAATAACATAAAACACCTAAATAATTTCTATAAAAATTATAAATTTAACTTGTGTTTACAATTAGGCTATGAAATTGAATACATTGACTACCTCAAAAATATTAAAAGCATATATAAAAATAGAAAACATACTATAAATTCTTCACCGGTCCAACATAAAAACGTAATAAATCCAATAAAATATAATCAAACTAAAATTACCTCTTATTTTCATACATTCAATAAAACCGTTAATCAATCTGAATCCCTGTTTTTTCGATATTCGTACTAAATATACAACTTTCACATTAATTCATCAAAATATTGCCGGCCTGTTAAACAAACAAGAACTAATAGAAGTAGCCCTAGCGGACCTAGAAAAAACACTAGGCTCAATCGATATTATATGTGTAACGGAAACATTTCTTAAACGAGGTTCTGAAGCAAATGTCAGGGTAAATGGCTACAAACTAGTATCGTTCTACTCCCGACCTAATCAACGTAGAGGAGGTTCGTGCATTCTGATTAAAAATTACTTACAATGTAACTTACTTAATAACCTTCAGCCTGCAATTGCTTTACATTTCGAATATTGTGCCATAGAAATATCAAAATATAACCTCATATTAGTATGCATATATAGAACTCCGTCATCAGATACAAATATTTTCCTTTACAATTTAGAAGCTCTCATCAATGTATTATACAAATATTATAAGAATAAAAAAATAATACTCTGTGGAGATTGGAACATAGATATGTTAAAAACAAGTAAAACATCTAATGAGTTAAAATCTATTTTAAGCAATTATAACTTTAAAAGCCACATTGAACAACCGACTCGCAAAGATGCCTGCCTAGATTTAATAATTAGTAATGTATCTAACGCAAAACCGCATCAACATTGCTTAGCGTTGTCTGACCACGAATTTGCTCAGTCGATATCATGCACTGTCGAATCAAACACCAAATACAAAAATATTCCCAAATTCTGGTTTACTAACAAGAGAGACCTTAGCAAAGAAAATATCGATAAGTTTACAGAATGCATGTCACAGCTATCATTCTCAGAGGTATATGAATGCAAAACAACGAATGAGGCTTTCGACAAATTTCACGATACTATACTGCTTTTTTACAACTTATGCTTTCCTAATATTAAGGTAAAACATACACAAAAACATATAAAAAATCGAGGCTTAACTAAAAGTATAAAAAAATGCTGTATAAAAAAAAGGTCTCTATATCTAAAGTATCATTTATGTAGGGACAATAAGAAACAGAATAAAAAGATATATGAAGACTATACACGTATCCTACAAAAGTGTATCTATAGAGCCCAACAAATAAATAGCTTCCAACACATTACTACAGCCAAAAATACAAATAAAGCAGCATGGCAATTGATCCAGACTAACACTAAGAGCACCACCACTAGATTAGAGATTGATTCAATAAAAGTTAATGACAAGACTTACGATAACCCATATAAAATATCCGAATTATTTAATAATCACTACGTATCCATAGCAAGCACAAGTCAAACAATACAGACAGCTCCACGACACAATAACACTGATTCAATCTCTGAGAACCCAAAAACAATTTTTCTTTCACCTGTTGATGAAAACTACGTCTACAAAATTATCCAATCTCTTAAAAACACTTTTTCCACTGGTTATGATGAGTTAAGCACAAAGATCATAAAAATATGCTCGACGAGCATTGTGTTTCCACTGACATACATAATTAATATGTCCTTAACAGAAGGCATTTTCCCAAATCGCCTCAAAATGTCAATAGTAAAACCTGTTTACAAAAAAGGAATAAAAACAGACATGAATAATTATAGACCGATCACTCTTATTCCAATTCTATCGAAAGTCTTCGAAAGGGTTATGTATAATAAAATAGATAGTTTTATCAATGCATGCAACATTATTAAGAAGGAACAATACGGATTTAGAAAAGAAAGTTCAACCACTCTAGCATGCTTTTCATTAGTCAAACATGTAACAGAAGCTTTAAATCAGAAGTCAAAAATCGCTGGTGTGTTTCTAGATATGACAAAGGCATTTGACTTTGTCTGCCATAAAACATTGTTATCTAAGCTTTCTTCATATGGTATACGCGGAAATGCCAATGATTGGATTAAAAGCTACCTAACAGAAAGATCACAATGTGTCGAAATAGCTAAAACTGTTAAAACTGAGTTAAAACGAATAAAATCTAGCTATAAATAAAATAATTACGGTACGCCTCAAGGCAGTATTTTAGCTCCTATTCTGTTCCTATTATACATAAACGACCTCCCTGACGCTATAAATAAAGACTGTATACAATTTGCTGACGACACGACATTAATAATAAAAAGTAATAACAAACATGACTTAGAAATGGAAATTAATAAAACACTTGACTGTGCCATTACTTGGTTACAACAAAATAACCTTAAAATTAACATGACTAAAACAAATATAATTCAATTTCAGACATTCAATGCAACCACAGATAAACTTGACATCCATTATAAAGATAATTATATAAACAGTAATAATGAGTGTGTATTTTTGGGTATAACAATTGATAAATATTGCAGCTGGAAGCCGCACATCGAAAAAACTCTAGCTAAAATAGACCGATTTGTTTACGTTTTAAGAAATATCAGACGAACTATTAACTTGGACACTGCAATGATTGCGTACCATGCCTATGTATGTTCTGTACTGAGATATGGACTTATCATTTGGGGAAACTCAGTCGAAATGAATAGGTTATTCAGAGCCCAAAAGAAATGTGTTCGTGCAATGTGTGGAGCTGATTTCCTTGACAGCTGTAAACCACTATTCCGCAAACTTAAAATATTACCACTTCCATGTTTGTATATTCTGGAAATGTGTATGTTTGTGAGAAAGCACCCTGACCTTTTTCAAAGGATGGGTGATTCAGAAAATAGTCGCACAAGACATAGGAACAGACTACATTTACCCGCAATCAAATTAGAAATGTATAAGAAAAACGTGTATTGTATGTGCATTAAAATATTTAATCACTTACCAAATAATTTTCAAAATTTACCCATTATGACATTTAAAAAGACATTGTATAAACTTTTATTGAATAAAAATTATTATAATTTAAATGACTACCTGGATGACAAAGATATTACAATTTAATGCATAATATTATATAATTCTATTCCAATTCCATAATAATTTAATGTAATTTAATTTAATCTTCTTACTTATAATTGACATAATATTTGCACGCCATACTTGGCAAAACATGTGTAAACAACAACATTTGTAACAACCATTTCACCATGTTTTAGCAAATAAACCATTATTATTATTAAAAAAAAAAAAAAAAAAAAAAACCCTTGTGTAGCGTGCTCCCACTAGTACTTTGGTCCTAACGACCCTAGCCACCGTACCTGAACAATTAGCAAATAGCAAACCTACTTACAAAGATCAGTCATGGACTTTCAAGAACGTTGACCCTCTAAAAGGTAAAAGTACGGGAATCGCTCCTTTAAAAATACTCCGCCGAATAAACCACTTTTCAAATCGTTCCTTCCAGTGTTAGCGCTAGCATTGCTGAAACTTTTGCCTTTGAGTCGATATTTTAATTTCACAAATAAAAAAACGTCACGCGATTCCAGCAAATTGGAATTGTTTAATCTCCGAGCTAAATAGAAGTGCCGTTGAAAAACGTTTCGTTTTATGCAAACTATTGTGGCTCGCTCAGGCAAATTGACTAAAGACCATTGGGCAATAATCGGTGTGTTGCCGTGTGGGTTGCATGAAGGTAAATACATAGGATTCATAAGGGCTTGTCTGTGTAACAGTAAGTTATATTTGTAGTTAGTTAGTTAAAGTATAGAAATATTTTGTAATTGGGCTCCTGCCCTTGTCTATTTTAAAACAGATAACCAACATGAGTTATTTAAACGACCGTGTTTCTAAGCATATAAACTGCAAGCTCCAACTTCAACCTAACACCAACAACAATACGATAGTTATACCAGATATGCAAGCCTACCGAATTGTACGTGAAGTTAAAGTAACGGTATTTCGCAGTCCATGTAATTTTTCCAATAGGCACTATAACTACTAATAAAAATTCTTGGAAATCGATTCTCCTCCAAGAATTCCTAATTTCTTCTAGATGGCCAGTGCTCAGGATGCTTTTTACATAGATCTATACCTACAATTTCAATACAGATTTTGAAGGTATCATTTCCATGGCATTTCCAATTTCCATCGTAAATAAATACCTTATAACTGAGCAGTACTTGAGCTCCGTATTTATCTGAATAAAAGGTTAATTAACAAAACAATAAAGGTGGCTCTCGATTCGATCGTTACTCCGTACTCAACGGTGATAGCTGTCTTTAAAAATTAATCAACGAACTCAATAAATATTTATTGATTTTCTTTTTTGTTACGAGAGAAAACGATTTAAAAGTTATTTTACACTTCATGGCACTTGAATTGAATACGGAGATCCTATGAGTGTAAATTTATGCTATAGGTTGTAAACTTTGGTAACACGTATGCGTATAGTAAGTTTGTAAGCAGTCTTTAAACTATCAACACTAACCGAATAAGAAAATATTTTCCGGGGGTTATAATGTATGAACGTGTCATGCAGTTATTGTGATGTCAATAAGTATAATACATGTCGTAGCTAACTGGATGAAACATACTTTTATTTAAATGGCTAGTCCTTTCATTAAACAGCGTCATTCATTTGAGAGGATATTTTTTGCCAACCAATTCTTAATATATTTTTAACATGCTAATTATTAGTTTAATAGATATAAAATAGTTTTCATCAAGTAAACAGATGATGAATGTGAAGGTCGCTCTTCTACAGATCTCCTATCACAAATATCAACCTCCCATAACTAATATTCTGAAGAAATTAACTCGATTTCGCCCTACGAGCGTAGACAAGGAATCTATGAAATCCAGTTAATAATTAAATAAAACACTGGTATGAAGTATTCCTCATTAATAATCTGTCGTGTTTAATTTAAGTGGAGCATCAGACCGTAATTGTAATTACTTGATCTATATCTGTGTTTATACTTGATGGAGTACATCTATTTATAGTGATGTCATACAGTAAATATCTATGGTTTGTACGTTCTCAGTCTAAAGTGATAGAAATATCCTGGATATGGTACGCGTGAAGCAAATGGTTTAGTTAGTTCTTTCTACAAAAGATCAGCTGTTCGAATTATTTGGACGGATAATGTTCTCAACATAGAAGTGTTGGGACCTATGAACAAAAAGCTTGAACATTTTCGGATTTTTCATGATGGGCAAAATAATCGGTAAATATGGGGTCGGAAGATGGAAGATGACATTACTTCGTAACATCAGGCAGTGGTTAGGTGTCAAAACTGTAGAACAGCTGTTCAGACTCGCTGAAGGTAAAAACGGTTTAAGGAGCTGACTGCCAACATTTGATGATGGAACGTCTCTAGAAGATGATATATTTCTATGTAATGAATTAGTATTTTACAGGCTGTATCTAAAACTGTCTTTCGTTCGCCGGTGTCGAGATCGTCGCTGGTACACCTCTCTTCAGATCCTCTGTTCCTTTTGGGAAGAGAGAATGAATAGTGTCAACTGGTTTGAGCAGAGGTAGAGTATATCCCCGATAACTTCACTTTTGCAAGTGATGTCAGTTTGATAAGACTGACGTAATATGACTGAAGCAAGTAATTTGTTCGAGCAAGGGCGGTTCAAATCAAATATTGACCAATAATATTAAACAAGTTTTTTTTGCAGTCTTGCAATAGGTAGTTTATTGTTTGCACACACTAGCTTTTTAATAGTCGTATCAATGAGACTAGTATTGATAGAATCAGTACTTCAATTACACTGTGGCCTTCATAAAAAGTTCTATTATTACAAAAATATGTAAACCGTGATGGTTATAACAAGCCTCCATTCCATATACATAGAGTTTATGACAAGTTCGGCGGCAGTAGCGGAGACCCTAGATATAAGATAAAAGCCTTGCTAATAGGGTTTATTATGAGCCCTCCGCTTAATTAACATTGGTGTAGGTATTCGCAGCGCGAGGCCTTATAGCCGCCTCCATATACAGCAACGTTCGTAGCACATTGTAATTTAATAAGTTACATTTACATGACTGCCTCGTTGGTGTCGCAGCATAAATAAGCGCGTGGGATTGGGAGGTCTCGGGTTCAATTCCCGGGTCGGGCAAAGTGTTATTGGGTTTTTCCGTTAGGAAATTCTCAGTAGCAACACGGAGTCTGGTAATGTGCCCGGTACGGCAATAGGCTCGCACCCTTTTACGTGGGACCTAAAAAATTCATGGCGAAATGTGGGTGTAATATTACACCTCTGCCTACCCCTTCGAGGATACAGGCGTGAGTACATAAAAAAAGTTACATGTACATGCAGTATAGTGTAGATAGTGGTAGATCTGCAACTTAACAAAGAATGTGATTTAATTGTAAGGAACTTTGCTTGCGCGATTCAGGCTTTGTCATTCCATCTACGTAGCCCTTTCGTTAACCTCCAGATGTAAATTTGTTTTGATACCTACAAATATACCTTATTACACGATCACAATAATACTACCCATGTTCGGGCTTTTTGTTTGTTCAGACATAAACTTTTTATAGGACCTAGAACATATAGAACACGTAAACATGGGTTAGTTTCGTTTGGTGAAGCTCAGAGAAATGTCCATGTACCTAAATAGTTTTTCGTAATCGATAGTAGAAAGTCAGCAAGGAAATGACTGCACAGATATCTAAGCAGATTAAGCGGTGGCCTCACCACTTGATATTGCGCCGAGCGGCGTGGCTTCGATTCCCACACTAGACAACAATTTATGTGATCTACATTGTTGTTTCGAGTCTGGGTCTGTCTGTTTATTGAGTGTTTGTAAAGTCCCCAGTCACACATGATTTATTCCTAGTGCAGGAGTTGTCTTCATTAAAATAGCAAATAGAATATAAATCTTTACATAATCATTACTTTATATTTTAAAGGCTCAATAAGCAATTATGATAGATAAGATATTGCGCAACAAATGATATCGGGTGGCAACAGGCCCTAATATGGGCTTATGTTTAGTTAAGTGAAGTGTTAAATTGGAGGGTAAAGACGTTCAGGGTATTTAGCACAGTATAAATTTGAATGTCGGGGAACACGTAGGTAGAATCCTCATTTATCATTGTACGAATTGAATATTACTGCTGGTAATTAAAATATAAATGATATTGCTTGTTCTAGATCAAACGTCTTACAGGCTAAAATTATACTAAGCTATACTATACTACATTTAAAATGTAATGTTTATAAGTAAGAATACGATGATGGCGTAATATTCTAACCCAAACGGGGGATTCTTTGGTAAGATGAAGGATTTCATCTATCTCTACAAATCTTAATATACTGCGTTACTGACTGACTGACAGACACGCTACAGCCGAAACTATTGCGCGCAGGAAGCTGAAATTTAGCATGTATGCTCCTTGGGGACCGTAGGGGTGCACTAAGAAGGGATTTCCCGAAATTCCCACGGGATCAGCCAAAACGGGTAAATTAAAAAAAAAAAATGCAGGCGTAGCTGCTGACGTCCTCTAGTCAGCTAATAAAAATTATTTCAGGATTTTATAAAGAAATACTTTATGAAGGCACTACGGGTCTGATTTGAATGATTCTTTTTGTGTTGGATTAGCCCATGTATAGAGAAAGGCTATAGGCTATATAACATCACGCTTGGAGTCACGGGAGCATAGCAGTCATCCTTAATAACGCAGATGCAACCGCGGGCTCAGCTAGTCTTATATAAACAGCTTAACAGACGGACTTTATAATAATGCGAATTGAGAATTATCTCTTAGTCTATTTTAGAATGACGCGGAAAGAAAAGAAGGTGTAATTAGATTGCAATAACTTTCACGCAGTATGGGAACCTAACTTCTATTATACATGTGAAAGATTGTTAAGATTCATGGATGTCACTCTTTCATGCATAAACTACTTAACGAATTTTAATAAATCTTGGCAGCAATATCTTGTCTTATACTAATATATAAAGCTGAAGAGTTTGTTTGTTGTTGAACGCGCTAATCTTAGGAACTACTGGTCCGATTTAGAAAATTCTTTCAGTGTTAGATATAACATCACGCTATGAGTCACGGGAGCGGAGCAGCAGCCTAAAATAGTGCGGGTGTAACCGCGGGCTCATCTAGTATCTTATAAATCAGAATAGCACAAAAGCTACCATTTGTCCGGATTACTGAAACCCACGTGAGCGAAACCGTAGGCAGAAGATATACTAATCCTCGCCTACGGTTTCGGAATCATATTTGTCGTACTCGGGTAAATATTGTTGCCCTATTAAATTAGTCCTTGACCCTTTACTGGCTGGTAGTTTCAAATAGACGCAAGCGCCTAAGGGCCAAAAATAAAACTTACTTAAAAGAAACTAAGATTCAAAATTCAAAATGGTGGGTATAAGATGAGAGGGGATTGGGACGTGTTATATATTCGAGACACGATTAAGAAGTAGAACTTGTCACAGACTCTGGTAGTAAAGAAACATGGTTCTAAAGTGGTCTTTGTTTGCACAAGTAGACTCATTTTCCTAGCGTTATTCAAAGTCAAAGTCAAAGTCAAAATCCTTTATTCATTTTGGTCACAATGTGACGCTTATGGACGTCAAAATTATAAATTTATAAAATAATTACTTGAAGACTCTACATTTACATTTACTGCCACATTCGCAAAGCAAGGGCGTAGAACCATGAGAAAGAACGGGCATTAAAACTCACGGTCACTCTTTTTTCATTGCCAGGTTTTGCATTATACACATAATTTACATTTTGTAAGGTGCTGCAACTGTTACACCTTCTATATCACTTGTATATTTTTTCTGTACATAATAATACTCAAGCATAATACTTAATTTTAATTTTGATGTTCATTTAGTTTTTTCCACTTGCAACCCGGGGTCCGGATCACCGAATTTGAATATTAGCTATATCTAACCCGAATATTGGCCTATTCCATGGGTAAGGTTTTTAGACTAAGTATGTCAAATTATTATTCAGAGGTACTGACTCCTTATAAAGACTGTCAAAGATCTTTATGACGGCTTAACGTGCTCTCTGAGGCACGGGGCATGCGGTAATTAACCATTCAATACACACATAACTCCGAAAAATCAGAAGTGTGTGCCGTGGATTCAAACCAGATTTTTTTTAACCTGATTGGATCTCCAGTCAGGTAAGTTAGATCCGAGGTTAGTTAGACAACTTAACACTACCGCAATTAGTACTATTTAAAGTTATCGCAACTCAAAATAGAAAACTATTAGGGCAATAATAACGAATAACCATAAACCTTGCCAATTTTACTGGAGTATTAGTGGTAAACTACGAAGCTATAAATAAAACGAATCATAATTTTCTTGCATACTCTATTCAACATCGAATAATTAAAATAGAGATGAATAAAATAAAAGGACAAAAGTTTTTATTAGGGTCCTTTGAGAGCCTCGTTCCGTACACATTCTATGAATAACAAGCTTATAAAAATATATTTTAGTTTAAAATAAAAACGACATTTAAATAACATAAAGAAAACAGAATTTCATAACACGTGACATGAGAAATTTGTTCAAAAGAAAAGATCGTTTCCCACATTTTACTATGAAAATGCGGCCACGCGTACCTGACCTCCAACTACCTATTTGTTTACTGTAGTTATTAATTTGATAGTAACTGTAGAATAGTCTGTTTATGTTATCAACGAATAAGTTGGTGTCATTGGTATTACAGCTAGGTAGCTGTAAAAATATATTAAACTACAGGACGCCAGCAGCTACGCCTGCATTTTTTTTAAATTTACCCGTTTTGGCCGATCCCGTGGGAATGTCGGGAAGTCCCTTCTTAGTGCACCCCTACGGTCCCCAAGGAACATACATGCCAAATTTCAGCTTCCTGCGCCCAATAGTTTCGGCTGTAGTGTGTCTGTCAGTCAGTCAGTAACGCAAGGATTTTATATATTAAGAAGATATTATGATACTGAAAATAGGTATTTTTAGTATTATAATATATTTATTAAGTAAATGAGTAGTGCTAGTAGTTTATTTTAAATATGACGAAACTTGATATTTAATTTATATTAGAGAGCAAATCTATGTCATTATGCATGTAAACAATACCATCATCCGCCTAGCGTTATCCCAGGTTCAACCTAGCGTCTGCTTACTAGTCTAACTAGATTTGGCTGAATATTAGCTTTTCCACAGAGCGACTGCCTGTCTGACCTCCGCAATCCGAAGATATAGCGATATTCCATGGTTTAGACTAATGTTATTTATTTAGAAGGTACTGACGCCATATAACGACTGACAAAGATCTTCATGACAGCCGGTACCGACGGCTTAACGTGCTCTCCGAGGCACGGGATAAGCGATAATTAACCATTCAATAACATTAACTCCGAAAAGTCAGTGGTGTGCGTCGTAGTTTCGAACCCGACACCCTCTGCATGGCAGTCTGTTGGTATCTGCATCTGCACTAGGCTATCGCTGCCTTGTATGTTAATAATACCGATGAGCTATATACCTGATGGAAACTTATATGGCACCGTTAAAGATGATATATTAAAGAAAAGTTAACGCCAAAATCGTAGAAATATAATAAAAACTTAAAACACTCAGTCTATATTCAAATCGATTACGAAGTTTTGATACAAGTGATGTGCTATATTATCTGGGGTTTGGACTTTGGAGTCACCTCGTCGAAATATACTTAAAATATAGGTAGGTACGTGGTTTACCCTTAAAGACAATCAAAAGACTATACTTAGAAATCGATCTCATAATAAGTTGGACAGTTTACTAAAATGCTTGGTAAATAAAAGAACGAATATAAAATATTTAATAACTTCCGTATAAACGTTAACTACGATATAAAGGCCTTGCCACACGACACGATTTTACGTCCAACTTGACTAAATCACTTGATGAAATCGTGACGTGTAGACGCCAGTCGTCCAACTCAAGTTCATCGGGTGCGGTACCACCAGATTTTAACCAATCGGATGGACGGAATGAAAATCAGTGATTTTATTGTGTCGTGTAGACGGGCAAAGCCAATTCGATTGAAATTTTGATCTGTGGTAAAATTGTGCCGTGTGGCAAGGCCTTAAAACTTATAGTTGATATCTGTTAGCAAGTTGTACGATATTTCAACAGCGCAAAAACTGGGATATTAAAACTCTTCTCTCGCTGCTCGGTTCATTAAAATCCCTTCTTGTATAGAATATTAAACCAGTACGTTAAAATTTTAATCCAGCATTATTATTTAATTTAACACCACCAAATATATTTTGGGATGTAAATGGACACTAAATATTTGTATAAATGGCGCAATGCTTGGCTGGATCGTCAGGTTACTTCCCGCCGAGTGTTATGGGTTCAGTTGCCACCAAATACAAAATTGACAATAATTATGGTACCCACTGTACTTTTATATAACGCTTCGTTGTATTTGTAAGTCAAAGTCAATATACATATATTAAATTAATTATATATATAATAATATTTGTAAGCTTAATGTAAAACGTGTTTATAAGATACAAAAACTTATTTTTAAATTTTACCTTCGTTACAAATATATTCTATCCTAGCGTTCTACAACATACACATATACCTAGGTTTACCGACCGAAGGCTCAAGAAAGGCCGAAGAAAGTTTTAGTCTTTTGTAGAATGGGATACCTACCAAGGTTCGTTCGTAGGTAGCTGAATTATGTAGCACTGTTCAAGACTAGGCAGGTGTGGGTCTAACCTAATAAATCTGGAAAATGGGGTCGGCCGGAACGGAGCTCACCGCTGTTATGAAAACTATGGACGAAATTTGTAATTTCTACTAGAAATACACTAATCGTAATATTCGTCTAAGTAACAGACTATGCTAATGTTCTGATAATGGTACTCATTAATATAATTTAAGTAGAAAGGTATGTGACAAGTATAATTTCACTTGGTTTGTAATAAGACGCATAGTTCTATACGTATTATAGTTTTAATTGCTAGAATTGTGAAAAGATTAATGATACGAAAATTATATGACAAGAGCCCTCAGTTAGCCAATTGAGTTATAATATCTGGGTTGTGTAGCTTGGCGATGAAGATATTTTCTGGATTCCCATTTTGAAAACTAGCACTTTTAGCTTAAAATACAATATTTCAGTAAATACACCTCTTTACGTTACATTTACACGAAGACCTGACTTTTATATAACTGTATTCACTTTCGAGAGCCAAGCCTACAGAATTCTTCAGCAGCTGGATACTTCGGATAAATCTATAAACACAACAAAATCCATGCAATTTTATCTCAGGTACGAGTTACTTCGTACAAAGAAAAATAGACATAAATTTTCCATGTCCCTAGCTTCACCTTATTTTCGCTTGGATCTAAAATATGTGATATATTTTGAGGTTTACGCAAATCCTATCTTTTTGTGACAGTTACCTGTCTCAGCGGTCCTTTGTTTTGTCCTTTTGAATAACATTATAGATTGATAAATCAATCCGCACCCTGGTTGAAAGTGCTATGTTTTTTATATCCGTTACAAAGTAAAATACATATGTTTTGGTTGTCACTACATCTTATAGGTTAAATTCTTGCCCTAAATAATACAGCTGCCTGGTACGGTACATTTCACACAAGATGTGTCATTATATTATTTGTTTGCAAGGAAACTTGAACCATTCGAAAAAGAGTCTTACATTCCATAATTATAATTATAAAAATTGATTATTACTACGTATTTGAAGGTCGCTAATATAAGAATGCTTCTCATCAAACACATACCTAGCCTGCCGTGATTAAAAAGCAAAAAAAAACGTAGCTTTATTAAAAAAACGCACCTTCCTAAGTTGCATATCAATATCAATTACACCGTAGTAAAATTAATTTAAGAATTTTGCAAGATTACTTTTTGGATAATCTATAAAACGTCTTTAATATTTGTTGTCTGCATACGTATAGGTAATGTACATTCTTTGCAAAGAAACGAATTTATTTTTAATTTGTAGCTAAAATCAATATAATTCTCAGTAGCTTACAAAATAAATTCATATTCAATCCCTTTGATGGATTTCTTGGAATATCTTACTTTTAATTCTAGAAATGGGTACCTTTCATGGAATTCAAGGAGGGATTTCTTGCAGCTGCATTTTAAACAGAAGCACGGTAAGAATGGCAACTTTAATTTTATTTTCTTTTATCTCAATACATTCTGAATAAGAGAAATAATTCAATACTTCTTTATAAAGTGCCTAAAGTGAAAATTGAATCTTATTATATACTGGTCACGGCCTGGCGTCGACTTTTGAATAAGAATATTTTCTTACGTCGCTTCAAAGTTGCATTTGTAACGTGCCGTAAGTCAAAAGAGATTGACTCTACCTTCCAGAGACGAGACGTAATAACATACATTTGTGTCATGTATCAAATAACACGGTATGCTTGCATATTACTTTTGCTGATGTATTTTTAGATTATAAGTAGCCTGAGATACGAAGGAATTTAGTTTATAAGATTAAGTTTACTTATAAATAGATACTATATAGTTTACACTAGTATTTTTCTAATATGCCAATGGTTTGCAAGACTTTGACACCTTTGTGTATTGACCTCGTTTGTGTCTTTCTTATTGAACAACATACTCTTGATGACTAAATCAGTATTATTCTTATGCTCCTGCTACACATGCGTCTTAACGCGTTAATTAGCGCGTTAATTTAGGCGCTACGCAGATGTAGCCAACGTTTTAACGCGTCAAAGTACTAACGGCATTACTAATGGCGTTAAACGTTAAGTGATAGCTCGGGTGTCGGTTTTTTGGACACATCAAAGGGTTTTAGCGCGTAGTTTCACGCGCTAAATGATGTTGGCTACATTAACGCCATCTCATTCGACGGGATGCGCGCGCAAAGTAAGGACTGTTTAATTTACAATTCGAAATTAGAACCTTAAGGAAGCGTGCATATTCGTTTTTTAAAGGTTCGTTTTTTGAAAAGTCCTTAACGTGTGAATTCACGAGGAATTAACGCTTAACGGCATTGTAACCTTAATGTAGCCAAGACGCATTTTTAACGCGTTAATTAACGCGTAGTTGGCCATTGCCATCAACGCTAACGCTAACGCAGGTGTAGCAGTAGCATTAGGAGATACCATTATCTATGGTCACATTATGATATAGCAGATGTCTCCTCTTAGTTGCTTTCTTTGAGCTGCATACATAGCGCAATGCGAAGACAAAGAAAATGGCGACATTTGACGGACATCGTTGGTACAACGAAGATAAAAACGGTTGAAGAATCTTTACTATGCTATTATAAGTTTCACACGGTACAATTTTATGAAGTAGAAAAAAATAAAGTAATTAAAATTATTGTATAGATGTCATTGAAAACATTTGTCGATTCGACATTCACCAAGCACGATCACCTGCCCTGGTCGGTCTCCTTCCTATCTTCCAGTTAGATAAACATCACTTCTCTTTCATTATTTATTCGTACTCAATACAGAGCAAGTTCTAACAGTATAGTGTTAGATGATTCCATTCAAAATGATGTTACATTGATGTGTCTTTGTCTGAAAACTTCTAATCGCAGGCACAAAAGACAAAAATAATATTGCCATATGATTCTCCAATCTTTATATTGAAATACAAAACTGTCCTTTCCATATAAATCTTTCGAAACAACCTTATAGTTCTAAAGAAGTCACGAATTTTCATTGTCAATTCGACAATTGAAAGTACAGTTCATGAATAAATGAAGTCGGACTTTGGGGTATTGGCGGTATTCCAATAAAAATAAGAAGTGGTAGTAGGTAGTGTTTCTAAATTGAATAGTTTTTTGTGTTCGATCGCTGCAGTTTCCCCCATGCATCACGGTATTAGTATAACGTAGCCAGGTGCGGGCGAATAAGTGAGGCGTCGCAATGCGGTATAGGATATCTTATATTCATATTATTGTAGCGCCGTGCCGCTGGACGCACGACAATTTTGAATCCGAAATCAAAAATGATTCAATGTGTGGCTTAGCTGGGATATGTTTAGGTACTGGTGTAGAATCTTGTAAGCTCGAAATAAGATTTTTGTGAAGACAAATGTTATACACAAAATGCATAGGTATATGCATAAGACTAGGAAAATAAAATTGACGTACTTTTTCGACACCTTAGGGATGTGGAATAACGCTACACAAGTTACAATGTTTTTTAATAATTGGGCTATATTTTGTTGTTCTAAAGATAAGTGCGTTTAAATAGATAAAGTAACAAAATATACATACATACATACATACACAGACTCACGCCTGTTTCCCCGAAGAGTTAGGCAGAGGCATATTAAATGCCCACTTTTCGCCATTGTTTTGATCCCACGTAATAGGTGGCGAGCCTATTGCCGCTTATCGGGATAATTTGTTTGCCAGAGTCCTTTCAACAAACAAAATATCACCTTTGTTAAATGATTATAGATATAATTAGTACAGTCCTTAATCACTTTAACTACATGAAAATTACCTGAAATTAAGTCCTTTTAAGTAGGAACGTATTATTGATTATGATCGTCAGCATTCGAGGCCTCGTCCTTGAAGCTAAAAATAATGACGAATACGGTTTTTCAATGGCACTGGTGGAAGCCATACCGTATCGCATAGCGATACCACCTTGGATTGCGAAGGTCAGACAGCAGTCTCTCTGCGTAAAGCTAATGTTCTGTTGTATTTGATTAGACTAGAAGGCGGACTCTGTAAGAAGCAACCGGTATAACACTAGGACAATGTTATACCAATGTGTTGTCTCTCTGAAGCAAGGTTGCTTTTTGATGCGAAAGATCAAGAAGCTAATCCTAAGCAAATTGCTTAATATGGCAGCGAGATGGTAGGACGACCTCAAGAAAATAGCGGGACAAACGTGGATAAAATCACTGATTCCAAAACACAATGGAAACCATGCGAGAGCCATATATCCAGTAGTAGAGAAAATCGTGCTAGGCAGAGAAGAGACTACGTAAATGCATTCAGAATATAGGATACTGTCAAAAATACATATTTGTCTGCGTGTCCTATGAATTACAGGTAGTAGTGCCTTGCTGATTTCAGCATGAATGGACTGGCTCGACTGGGGAAGTACTACCCTCACACAGAAAATCGACGTAAAGTAACAGTACCTAAACTGTTGCGCTTCGTTCGGTGAGTGAGAGTGCCGGAGGCCCCATCCTCTATTCCTTCTCCCGCTCTTCTTCCTGTTTCGTTTTTCAACCCCAAGGGGCGGCAATGCACTTGTGACGCCAATGGTATTGCTTGTGTCCATGGGCGGCGGTAATTGATTACTATCAGGCGATCCGTCTTCTCGTTAGCCACCTATTAATATAAAAAAAAATACACAAAACTTCAATATTGGCAAAGACATCTTCAGAAGATCGATGTTACACTATAAATTGTATTAGTCGCTGTTTGACGTAAACATCTTTATAAGAGACAGAACTCAGTGGGTTGCCGTTCTCAAAAGTAGCAATGCGATTGAAAAATAAGTTTTGAACAACATTATCATATGAACATTTGTTATGATCTCGAATATCCCATTGTTATATTTAGCTTTATATTTCACATAATATATATATATATATATATATATAGCTTCATATTATAGTGCAGTGCAAAATCTAATACACAAATATATTGGAACTTGAAAAAAGGCTTTGATTAAAACTAAAATCTGGAGCTTATTTAAAGGGAATATAGACATGTCGTGACAATTCAAACAATTATGTGATTTAAAAGAGTACTCGCTTCCAGGTTCTTGTCAAAGTCCGAATATCTAAGCAAATCTGCCAGTAGTGGAGGGATTTTTTTTTTTCAATACTCTGTGACATAAACGTACATAGAAGTTTCAAAATATTCTAAATTATTGATTTTCTCACGCGCCATATTATGTAAAGAAGCCGATCAAATATTGTATTTATTTACTGCTTAGTTCTTACTTATTCATCACATCTGAAAAACAAAGACAAACAAAAAATACAAAAAAACAGGATTTATAAACTTATAACTAACTAATAACATGACACACAATAATTCCAGTTTGAATAAAAAGTTGCGTGAAAGTTACATTATGATATTAATATTTATTTAAAAGATAAATAGGTATACTTTGACAAAAATATCGTATTAAACACCAGCTCGCACAGATTGCCGATTAGGAATATATTGATTGATTGATTATTCTTTATTGTACACCTTACAAAAAGTTACATTATAGAACAAAATATATACAAAACACAAACAGAATGTACAAATGGCGGCCTTATCGCTAAAAGCAATCTCTGCCAGGCAACCTTAGGATGGACAGATGGTAAATAAGTTTAGTGCGATAAATGGTGTAGTTTAAAGACAACCAGAATGGTATACAAGTAGTTCATAGATATACAGAAACATATAGACATACATACAAACATATACCTACATATACATACACGACATACACATATAAATATATAATATATAATATAAAAATAATATATAATACATACTATAACTATAATGAAAGATGTTATATGGATGAAAGATAGTGCGATTTCAACAAACCTTTAAATATACTAGGTGATTTTGCTCTACGAATATCTAGAGGCAATGCATTCCACAGGCGCACAGCTTGTACAGTAAAAGATTTGTCAAAATAATTAGTGGAATGCATTGGCATCTCCAGCCTCAAGTCCACAGACGACCTCAAGGACCTTGAATGTGTGTCATGAAGGAACTTAAAACGTTCTTTAAGATATGAGGGACTATTGGGATTAAACAGGATATTATACAGTAATGTAAGAATATGAGTATTTCTGCGAAGGCGAATCGGAAGCCACTTGAGCCTGTTGCGGAATTCTGAAATATGATCATATTTGCGTAAACCAAATATAAAACGTATGCAGAAATTTTGGAGACGCTCAAGTTTGTTCAGTTGCTCCTCTGTTGTTTTGCTGACATCAGCGTAGTCAAGGATCGGCAGAAGCAAAGATTGTGCAAGTGCAATTTTAGTTGCAGTTGGAATAAAATTGCGTAATTTTCGTATTGATGCGGCTGAAGCAAACAGTTTTCGACTTGTTTCTTGTATCTGAAGTCGCCAAGACATTGTTTCATCTATATGGACACCCAAATTTTTAACGGTTTTCCTAAATGGTAGGTCTTTGCCATTAAAACTGATTCGTGGTAGATCAGACCAGACAATTTTAGCCAACATTCTTGGGCTGCCAATAACAATCAGTTGGGTTTTTTCAGGGTTCACTACGAGTCCATACTTCTGAGTCCATTCGCAGATCCGCTCGAGGTCCGAGTTAATAGTCTTACAGGCTTCTGCTAGCTTGTCAAAGGGAGCTTGCGTGTAAATTTGTAAATCATCTGCGTAAAGGTGGTAGGATGAAACTAATTGGTTTGAAATAGCATTAATAAATATTGCGAAGAGTAAGGGGGATAGCACGCCACCCTGTGGTGCACCTGCATTCGTTCGTCGTAGACCAAGTGGAATAGGTATCTTCAACGCGGACACGTTGCCGGCGACCAAACAGGTAACTTTGAAACCAGTCAATTACCGATGGAGATATGTTAAGAGAGCCGAGGATGCCAAGCATGATGTGGAAATCCACAGTGTTGAACGCATTACTTAAGTCAAGTAACGAGAGCACTGTTAGATTGCCACTGTCCATCCCTTGCCTAATGTCATCTGTAACAGAAACTAAAGCCGTGGTGGTACTGTGTCCAGGTCGGAAACCTGATTGGTAAGGATTAAGGAGGGAATTTTCAGAAAGGAAGGAACTAAGTTGTTTATGGATGAGACGTTCTAGGACTTTTGATAGGAATGGTAATATGGATATAGGACGGTAATCTGCTAAAGTACAAGGTTTAGGTTTTTTAGGCAGGGGAATAATCAGTGCTTCTTTCCACGCTGAGGGAAAGATGCCACAGGAAATAGACTGATTTAAGATATTGCATAGGACTGGAAGGATTTGGTCAAGGATGGGAAGGATCATTTTGCGGCTTACACAGTCATTACCGATTGCATTAGACGTGATTTCGAGAATGCTCTTCTTAACATCACAAGCGGTGAATTGAGAGAAGATAAAAGGAGAATAATCTGGGGTTGGTAAAGAGGAAAGATGCTGTAGAGTGTTACTTTTAATATTTTCATCAAACTTGGACGAGGAAGAGAAATGTATGTTAAGAGAGTCAATATTGATATTATTTGGAATAGATTTTTGCTGTGTCTTACCAACACCCAAAGTTTTGAGAAATTTCCAGACCTTTGCTGGATCACCGTTTTCAACTGACTTATGGATATGTTGGCGTTGTGCTTTCCTACACACCTTGTTGCAGTAATTTCTTATAGCCACGTATTTTTCGTGGTTCGTTGGAGTTGGTTTATGCTTAAATCTTGACTTCGCTGCACTTTTCTTCGCCATGAGCTTTTTAATGTCATCTGTCAGCCTCGGGGCAGGTAAATGTTTGATTCTGATTGCACGAACTGGCGCATGCACGTCATACAACTTAATTAGTTGAGTTGTTAAAATATGGACTTTAGTGTCGAGGCAATCTGAGGAGAACAGTGATTCCCAATCTATATTAGCCGCGTCCTCACGAATTTTATCATGATCCATTCCACCAAAATTGCGCTGCAGTATGATCCTTGGCTTCAGTTTAGGTGGGCGTATATTGTAAGAGAGATAGATGAGGTCATGGTAAAAAAATGCGTCAGCTGAACATTGACCATGCCTATGAACATGATTTGAAGAAGAAACTATAATAAGGTCGAGAAGAGAAGGAGTAGTATTAGGAAAGTGATGTGTTGCATCGAGATTTAGAATAGTCAAATTGCAGGATTCTGTAACACGTCGTAAAGATGTAGTTCTTGAATCCTGCTTGAGAAGGCAAGTATTAAAATCACCCATAATAATGGTATGATCATAGGAAGGTGTGATATTTTCCAGGATTTGCTCAAATGAAGAAAAATAGTTAATATGACGCGAAGGAGAATAATATACGACCAATAAAAGTTTTGTGTGTTGAAGTTCCACTTCTAAAAAGAGATGCTCGCCAGCATTCGACGGTGGCGGTTGTGATGACGTAGAAACAATCTGATAAGGAATGTAAGTGCGTAAATATATGGCAACACCGCCACCACCGCCAATACTGCGATCATTCCTGATTAGTTGGAAACCTGGAAGAATATAAGAAATTGATGGTAGGCATGGTTTCAACCATGACTCGGACACAAGAATGGCATGTATATTATGGCAGTCTAAGTTAGCCAGCATATCAGGGAAATGAGCAGGAATACTCTGTGCATTTATATGGACTACATTAAAGTGCTTGGGTACGTCTGAAAACTGAGACCGAAGAATGTCTCCCAGAGAAGGAACACTAACAAAGCTGTCATCAACTTATATATATATATATATATATATATAAGTATAAATATTTATATACAAAGAATATCTAATAAGTAAATATAGGTACACGTAAAAAACAAAATATCTAAATATTCCAATACACTCAACTGTGTGTCCATCTGCCAGTTGCGTATTAACAAAGCAAAGAGAACAAAATTTTCCAAGATGAAATATGTAACTAACAAATATAAACACCAGAATATTGTACAGAACAATAAAATTAAGACACATATAGAGTACCTATGGGTATTTAAAAATTATAAACAATGTTAACAAAACATAAATAACAATAAAAATCTAGTGCGAAAAGGAACGTTACTACATAGAGAACGACGTTATGTCATTACTGACAGTTGTGACAGATGAGAGTTTGACAAGTTAATAAAAATACTTGTTGCGGTAATTAGAAAACTATAAACAAGTGATAAGTTATGACGGTGCATTGCAAACAAGTATATTTGGAAGTAAATATAAATACCCACAGACATCCGAGGATCATGGGAAACCTATTTCTTGGCAGCAACTCGCCTGGCCTTGGCTGCGGTCGGTTTACCAACGGGCTTCTCTGCATCTGGGAGCTTTATCTTGCTAAGATCAGTAACGGTGGTTATGCGGTGGCGGTTACCGTCAGGAGCCAAGATGTAGATGTGGCCCTCCCTTGTCCAGCATTTCGCAACCCCGAACCTCGCACGCGCAGCCATGAAAGCGTTGTGTCGGGAGCGGGTCAGGAACTCCGACAAAGTGATTCCCGAACTCTTCAGCTTTGTCTTCGCAAACCAAATGCTGTCTCGCACCGCGACAGATTCAAGTTTTATCAGAATCGGCCTCGCCTTGTTGCTGGAAGTTCGACGCCCCATCCTGTGACAGCGCCGGACATCAGCAGGTGTGAAATTGTCTATCTTGAGACGCTGTTTGACAACGTCTGCCACCACCTGGGCTGTCTCCTCATCCTTGTGTTCCTCCACACCATGAAGAAGTAACATTTTTCTGCGGCTACGCAACTCCATTTTGTCGACTTCATGGCCAATACAGTCAAGCTGCTTTGAGAAGGACTTGAGCGCCTGTAGCACAAATGATTTGAACGCAGCAAAGTCATCTGCTAAGTTGCCAGTGTTCTGTGAGGACTTTTTTTTTAGCTCTTCCTCAAACTGGGCCATACGGTCCTCAAAATAGGATTGCATGTCAAGAATATTAGTGACCTTGAATGCTTCCATTTCAAGTGTATTATGTGTTGGTGAAATACTTGTCAGTTCTTGAAGATAACACTTAACCAGCAGGTACACACTGTTAGCTATAGAATATTTTCATTAAATTATTTAAATATCTAAAATTTACTATTTTATTTATTTTTATATATAGAGCAATTTTAAATAATACTAGCTGTCTCAACTACCCTCAGCTGTTTTTTCCATATACCTGTTGTCGCGCGGGTGCCTTGATGCTGCCATACGACACACTTGCTGCATCTTGATAAATGAAAACACTTGAATTTGTTCGTTATAAAATGTTTATTTCCTTGACACGTGTTTACCTTGTTAGTGACTTATTGTAAGTGATTAAATAAAACAATTGTGCATATGTGCATGTACAATAAATGCTGACGCGGTGACATGTGCGGCCTTTGGACCGTACACCTGTATCTAATTAGAATCGGGCTTTAGCGCTTCCATACATACTGTTTACCTCTTTACCGCACATTTCGACCTGGTTGTTGCAAACTACAAACACAACTATGATTATAAGCACTTCAGCAGAATTGTTGTTTCAAATTACTGAGATAAATTTATGCAAAAAGAAGAATACCTAGAGTGTTAATATAAATGGGGTATTAACACTGTAGGTGTTTTTGTCTTGATTAGATTATTTCAAAAAAAAAAACAACAAATGATGCTGTACATTCTTTGGTTGACCATATTGTCTGCAAATTAGACACTAAGCAAAAAGTTATTGCAATATTCTTAGATTTAGCTAAGGCTTTTGACACGGTCTCTGTCCCACTCTTATTGGAGAAGTTGCATAGGTTGGGTATCCGGGATGCTCAACATAGACTATTTACCAGTTACCTGGCTGACAGGTACCAAAGAGTGAGAGTCGATGCTGTGATTAGCGACGACTTACCTATTACCGTTGGCGTACCGCAGGGTAGCGTACTTGGCCCTACACTTTTCCTTGTATTCATTAATGATCTGTGCAAACTTCACTTTAAAAATGGGAAAATTGTAACTTTCGCAGACGACACAGCTCTGGTCTTCCATGGGGATACTTGGGATGAGACCTATGCTCTTGCACAATCGGGTTTTAATACAATATGCTTATGGCTCAAAACTAATGGTCTCACACTTAACGTGACAAAAACTAATATATTCCTTTCGCTATAAAAACAGTTCCATCTGACATACTTGAAAACTATTCAATCACAGCGCACACCTGCCTAACCTATGACTCCTGCTCCTGTGACCACCTCGAATGTACGTCTTATATCAAGTATCTTGGTGTTATGCTAGACAGTGCTTTGAATTTTGATAACCACCTAGATCTTCTCACATCCAGAACACGGAAATTAATATCCATCTTTAAAAGATTGCGTCACATAGCTGACAAAAAAGTAATAAAAATGGTTTACACGTCTCTTTGTCAACCCATCTTGACATATTGTATCTCAGTATGGGGTGGGGCATGCAAAACCAAACTGATAAAGGTAGAAAGGGCACAAAGGGCAGTTCTCAAGGTAAGCCTTTCTTTGACTTTCCTATACCCTACTAGGGATTTGTACCTACTATCGGATGTCCTAACGGTGCGCCAGTTGTTTGTCCTTAATACTATACTAAGGTTTCATTCTCTCGCCCCTTACGACCCTTCGCGCCCTAAAAAACGGCTGCAATACAAAGCTGGCCCTTAAATTGGTAGTCTACGGCATTTTCTGGCAGATTTTTTGGATTCCTGGGCAGATTCTTGTATAATAAGGTGAATAAGCAACTGAACATCTCTTCACTTCCTAAGCACCTTTGCAAAAAGAACACGTCTGCATGGCTCAAATCCCTAAACTACGAGGAAACGGAAAAGCTTGTTACAACTTAATATATAAATGTAAGTAAGTTTATACACAGCTAACAGAGTTTCTAGCACATCAGCTGTCTCTGATCCCAAGATGATACTTCATTGTCGTAGGGTTAGCACGCATATATATATATATATATATATATATATATATATATATATATATATATATATATATATATGCGATATATATATATATTACTACATAACTATATAACTTACCAATTAATCAATGTAGTTACACTTAAGCTCCGACATGTCTAGTTAGGAGAGACTGGTACCAGTTCAGATACCAGTCTCTCACACAGGTTCACCTACTTGATTATGTAACACGTAATTTAACACCTGATTGTAACTATTCTGTGTGAGAGAAAAATTAATAAACGATTTATTTATTTATTACTAGAGGACGCCAGCAGCTACGCCTGCATTTTTTTTTAAATTTACCCGTTTTGGCCGATCCCGTGGGAATTTCGGGAAATCCCTTGTTAGTGCACCCCTACGGACCCCAAGGAACATACATGCCAAATTTCAGCTTCCTGCACCCAATAGTTTCGGCTGTAGCGTGTCTGTCAGTCAGTCAGTAACGCAAGGATTTTATATATTAAGATTATATTATTTATTTTCAGATATTCCTAGAGCAAGTGAAACAGACAGATAGAACATGTTATACACTGAAAGAGGTCATTCGTCGAATCCAACTCGGTTGGGCGGCGTTCGCGAAGTTACGGCATATCTTCACGTCCGATATCCCGCAGTGTATCAAGACGAAAGTCTTTGACCAGTGCATATTGCTAGTGATGATCTACGGAGCCGAGACGTGATCTCTAACTATAGGCCTTATCCGGAAGCTCAGGGTCACGCAGAGATGTCATGCCTCCTTCCCTGCGAGAACCAAAGTCATCGACATAGCTCTCCGAATAGTCAGGCTGAAGTGGCAGTGGGCAGGGCACATAGCCAGAAGAATCGATGGCAGTGGGAGCAGAAAGGTTCTGGAGTGGCGGCCACGCACCGGACGTCGTAACAGAGGTAGGCCTCCCGCAAGGTGGACTGACGATCTTGTTGGGATCGTGGGCAGCGGATGGATTGGGGTGGCTCAGGATCGGTCCATGTGGAGAGCCTTGGCGGAGGCGTATGTCCAGCAGTGCACATCTTTCAGCCGATATGATGATGATGATAAACTGACAAGGTATCTACCAACGGGCGGGCCAATCCGGGCGAAGTCGCAGAAAATACTTTAGTATTTTGTGCGACTGATGATATTGTTTATTTATGACCTAAAGCACTGCTAGGTTTTAACCTAGCAGTGCTTTAGATCATAAATAAACACATGAAGAAGTAGAAGAAAATGTGGATGGGACTGTTACTTTACGTGTGAGAAGGTAATACTCGTGCTGGAATCAGCAAGGCTCTGTTCCACCTATTGCTATTTTTTTTTATTTGTGTATTCAAGTCAGATATTACCTGCTCCGAATGTCTATTCACCACATATCCGAGGATGAAGTCTGTGTCGAGACAAGCTATTATTCAATAATCTGGTCTAGAGCTATTCAGTTCAGACTCGCCAGAGGTTCATATTTAATTCCTAGTGGTATTTGCTAACAGTCGAGATGTTTGCCTTGTGCTTGCATATGTATGGCTGATTCGGTATAATATTGTACTAGCTATAGAACTTCATAATCTTATTAGACTAGACATTAATTCATTCAATGATGCTGCGATCAACTATCTTTACAGCAGATTTTCAATAAACTTCATACATACAGACAGGGTGGAAAGGGAACTGTATTTTATAATATATATACATAGATATTTAGAAAGCAAGTACAAACCATGGACTAACGGGGGGAGTAAGGAATGCCAAATCAGCAGAATGGTGTCTGGGAAGATGAATACGCCACTCGCGCTCTGCTACAAGGGTTTATAGGATGACTCTTCTGCCATGATTATATTTTTACAAAGATAGCGCAGTAGTCCATGTCATGTATTTTTTTACGTAACGGGCGCCAACAAGCAGACCTATAGAAACAAGAAACACCAGAGGATTCATAAGTGCGTGCGAGGGGATAAGAAAGAGGAGAAGGAGCAAGGTGAGGGAGAAAGAAAAGGGGTGGAGAGCCCAGCATTCGCAACAGTATAGGTAATGTTACTTTACGTCAATATTCTGTGAGAAGGTAGTACCTAAGTACTCCCTCAATCGAGCCGTCCAGTTCATGCTGAACTCAACAAGTCTCTATCCTTGGTTTATTCTCCATTAGTTACACTGTTAGATTTATACATTGTTATTTCGAGATCTTTTGCGTCTTTTTCACTATCATTCAATGCATTTGAATTTATTAAATTGACATAGTTTGTAAACTGATTCCAAAGGTGTCGAAAGTCCGTATATGCAGGGATATTAATGTTATTCAAGTACTTACGACTCACATAACCAATATATCATTTTCTATAATACATTTGTTTAATATTATATGCATTTAATAATTATTATCATTAGCTATCATTATACCGTTTACTGTCTATAATACACTCGTGAAGAGTTTCTGAGAATATGTGTATTTCCATGTTCCAAAGTACTTCAATTTAATAAAAAAAGTTTTAGAACAACGCTGCGCCGCTAGTTCCGTAAAAGGGAGTAGCAAATGTGATTCAATTACTTAAATGCTCAGCTCAATTTGGCTAAAAATCGAACACAGTAAAGCATGAAGTTTTTTGGCACGAATAAAAATTCCGTTTCGCCCCGCCTGGGACGAGCGGGGCATTGTTAGGGCAAGAATGCCGCATTTTCTTACTTAATACTCACATTGAAAACATTAAAACTATTCTGGCAAGCGAATTGTTGCAAGCTGGAAACATTGTCACTGTTATTTACTGTCTGCGTTGCTGGAGCGAAAACTATTTTCTCGAGTACCACGCATAGCTTTTCGTTTGTTGATAAACTTAATTATTATTTAAATTGTCTTAATTAGATAATGAATGTGCAAAACAGCGTAATGAATTTATTAAAAGCTGTGCCAAGATTCTTATAAATTTGCTTGGAAAGTTTGTCTGAGTGCAAGAATCGCGATTCAGGTAAATGACCCCGGTTTGCTGAGAGCAAATACTTTTATTTAAAGTATTGGTGTAATACTGCTTTGGCTCTCTTTGCTTGAGCTACCACCATTAATTGTTTGATTGGAAAAAGGAGATGTGGGTTTCGATACGTCAGGTAGAAGCTAGGTTTATGTAATTATTTGAGAAATAAAAAAATAATAATTATTAAGTACAAACCAAAACACCGCTCATTACGCAAAAATCAATACTAGTGTAGTAAATTAGAAAGTGTGTTTTTAGGTCCTTCTTTCACGTCGCAACAAAGCGATGTTATCATATGATTTTTGTGGGAACTGAAGAGACAGTTAAAAGGAGAGTGGTATAGGCTCTTTTACTTACATCTTAGGCACTCTTATTATCGGGATTAGAAGCGGGTGGGATAAGTGTTGTATTCAATATTAATTCTTTTTCCTGTCTTGTGAGAAATTCAACCAACACATTTTCTAAGTTTAGTGTAGTTGATATTACATAGAGCGTGCACTATAACACGCGTCATCATCATCGTCGTCGTCATCCTAGCGGTACTGATCCTGAGGCCTTTGGGTGTTAAAGGATTTGACAGTATTTTAGCTTCTAAATTACTTACTGCTATCATACCTGAGCGATTCAGAAGAATAGAGAGAAGAATTTTTGCTGTTTCCTACTTTTGTGGTAAATAAATTGGATTCAATGGATAATTTTAGCGAAAAGGGATAATAATTATAATAGGGACCTGAATTTTAAGTAGAATCCAATTCGATAATTGTTTTTCTTCGCTAACATTTCAAAACATTTTAAAAACTTTGTTAACTCGTTACTTACAGTTAAAAAAAGTTCGTGGGCACAAAATGCCATTCGCAGAAAATTAATGGCAAAATTTTCCTGCCTTTAACTTCCATTTTTCAAATCTGGAGTTTTCATTATTTTAGTTTAGTTTCGGTCATTTGGAGAATTTCCTTTCTGTAAATTTTTGGGGCCCATTTCCTTTTTCACCCCTGACTTGATTTGAAAGCTCTTTTTTCTTAATGAATTATTATAATTATATGTACCAACTGGTAAAAGCGTTATAACATTTTAAAACAAGTTTTTACTTAGCGAGCGTGTTCCTTCTGGCCTATCGATCGGTAAAATTTGAATTTATATTTTCAAAGAGATTTCATTTCAGTGCTGGGCTGGCTACGAGGCTCCATTTTCCCCTTAATTTAGCGGTAACAATATAAACAATTTTGCTCCCTGACGTTTTAATTCTACGATACAGATTTGTTTGGGCATTTTTATATTTATAATAACACCTAGTTGTGTCCGCGTGGATTCACAGGGTACCATATTATATACTACGAGGGTGTTTAACCCTTAGGGACTTGTGCTATTGTCAACACGTATGGAACAAATCACGATCATAGATAAAAGCATGAGGAATTTAGGAGGAAATAGGTGGTAGTATTTTATATCTAGAAGGAGTTGAAATATATAAACATCGAAAATAAAATATTAAAAGAGTAAAAATATTTATTCTGAAATGAGCTTCTTTTCATTCAGTTTATATTGTCATATATCTAGAAACATTCGCAGAGGCAGCGATAGCTTAGTGGAGATATCAACAGACTGCCGTGCAGGGTATCCGATTCGAATCCACGGCGCGCACCACAGAGTTTTCGAGGTTATGTGCGTTTTAAATTGTTAATCGTCACTTGCCCCGTGCCTCGAAGAGCATGTTAAACTGTCGGTCCCGGCTGTCATGAAGATTTTTGACAGTCGTTACGGGGAGTCTGAACCTTCAAATAAACTGATACTCGTCTAAACCATGGAATATAATCCCTTTGGGCTGCGAAGGGCAGACGGCAGTCGCTCTGTGGAAAAGTTGATATTCTGTCATATCTGGTTAGACAAGTAAGCGGACCTCAGGCTCCAAGACGTGTAAGTCTTGGATGCAACCGGGATAACGCTAGGACGATGATGATGATCTAGTAACATTCGCACTTAGTGATGAGCCTCATGACAACATTCACTGAATCCAGTCGTTGTTCACACTAAAGTCAGGTTAGGAAGTCAACGACTGTTCTAATCTATTGACTAATGCTAAGTAAGGGAGATAGGACATCGTCGCTATGAACAGAAGTTGTATAATTCTTTGCTCTCTTAACATATTTTCTATGGTGATTGATTGGTTTCGTAGTTACCTGTGTGGCCGCGCACCAACGTAAGTAGATTTTTACCTGGCATCTCAATGCTTTGAGGATGTACAACTTTGAATGAGTGAGTATCTGGTGGCAGAAATGTCTTATGTCGAAGAGTCTTCAATATTTTGGTAACAGTAACTGCTCAATATTATTACCAAAATATTGACGACTCTTCGCCATAGAACGACTAGACTTAAAAAGCGAGAAGAGAATGAAAGAGAGGTAGAAGTGAACGGGAGGGACACAGGTATGAATGGAGGGACTAGCAACGAAACATAGTTACAAATATTAAAAAAAAACTTGTATTTTATCTGACATCAGCACTGTATTCTTAACGAAATGCTAACAATCTTATTTTCGTTTAATTTGACAAATATTTTCACACATTGTTCAATTCATGACCTACTCGCGATGTCATTAAAATATAGAATACCACTTAGGACGTAAGCATAATATTGACAATTAAATCGAAACATTATTTTGAACAAATATAATTGATTACAAGAATTTCTCCACAGATCATCATAACTAAGAAACTAGCATTCTAATAAGTTACAATAAGTAAAAGTGATATGTCATATATGTGTATGTTGCTTGCATCCAACAGCAACGGTGCCAACAACTGACAATTTCACATCGTATCATTGTAGAAAGAACAATGTACAAAAACATAATATACATTAAGTTGGTAACATATTTTATCTCACTCTGTCACCTATCATTCTCAAAGTCGATATATCAAGGCTTAATGGTGCAGAAATGAAATATAACATTTGTAATAAACCTGGTACTTGGGGTGAGTATATACTAAAGCGCTTGCAAGCATACTTTTTATGTTTTAATGTAAAATGTGGATTTTTCTTCTTACTATTGATGTAGGGAATTTTAAAGGCAAAGGAAGGCAAGAGTAACGAATGTAGAAGAAGCGCGTGAGGTTTGTTTGGATAGCAAGTCGCGCTCTGATGTTTTGGCCTAGCGTAAAAAAAAATGCGTTAGCATATGTATCTAAGTAGGAAGGTAACATATTTAATTGGTGTGCCTAATCGTTATAATATTGATTACTTCACCGATTTAGAATTGGTTTTACAACCTTTAGGGTCTGATTATGAACACCATATCATCATGGGTGATTTAAATACTGATCTCCTTTCTCCCAACTCCCATCGTTCCCGGAAACTCTTAGCCATGATCGAATCTATGGGTCTTCATATTCTTCCTATGAAGGCCACACATCACAACATCCACAGTGATGATACATGGCTAGATTTGATCATCACCTCAGCCCCATCCCTTGTGTCCTCCCATGGCCAACACCCTGCTCCTGGTTTTTCCCATCACGACCTCATCAATATTTCCTATACCCTTAAACCTCCTAAACCTAAACCTAAAGTTCTGTACAGGCGTTGTTTTGCACGTATGAATTTCGATAACCTGCAAATGGATGCGTCGAAAATTGATTGGGCGCCTCTGGAGGCTGCTGCTACTATCGATTCGAAAGTCAAGACCTTCAATGACATCGTTCTGCACTTGTATGATGTTCATGCTCCAATGAGCAAAATCAAACTGAAGCGACCTCTGCACCATGGTTGACGATAGGGGTTCAGATGGCGATGAGACGTAGGGACCGAGCTTTTCGCAAACTCAAACGGGATCGTTGTGATGAGAACTGGGCCCTTTACAAAGTGGCCAGGAATCGCTGCAATCAAATGATACGGAATGCTAAACGCCGCCACATTTTTACTAATATTTCTTCCTCCTCCCCTGCTGATATCTGGAAGTTCTTAGGAACTCTGGGTATCGGCAAAGCGAGTCATGTAGATCCGCCGCGGGGTCTTAGTCTGGATGATATAAACATTCATTTTGTTTCTACACCACTGTTTAATCGCCAGACTATGAGACGAACGGTAGACTACATCGATAGCTTAGCTCGCCCTAATATAACCCCTTTTAATTTTTCTCCAGTTGATGAGGCGGAGATTAAAAAGATTATCCTCTCCATTAAATCAAAAGCGGTTGGCTGTGATCATGTTAGCCGTCATATGATTGTCACCATTTTAGACCATGTCCTTCCTGCTATTACCTACATCATTAACCACTCCCTTGACACTGGGCAATTTCCGGAGATTTGGCGCAAAGCCTATGTTCGGCAGTTGCCCAAAGTATCTAATCCTGTCGCTCCCAACCACTTCCGACCTATATCTATCCTCCCTTTCCTTTCCAAAGTCCTTGAGACTTGTGTTCATAAACAACTGTCTCAGTTTGTGCAGGAAAACAATGTCCTCAGTCCTTTCCAATCCGGATTTAGACCTGGGCATAGCACCGTTTCCGCTATGCTTAAAGTGACTGGCGATATCAGGGCGGGCGTGGAGGATACCAAGATCACAGTGCTGGTCTTGGTTGACTTCTCAAACGCCTTCAATACCGTCAGTCACGATATCCTCCTATCTATCCTATCCTATCTTATGATCTCCTCCAAAGCACTGGAATGGTTCTCTTCATATCTTCGTGGACGCCAGCAGTCGGTCAGAATCGATGAATCCTCATCGAGTTGGCGAGACCTCGAGGCTGGTGTTCCACAAGGCGGCATACTATCTCCTCTTTTATTTTCACTCTTTATTAATCTCTTAACCCTGGATCTTCAGTGTTCGTATCATTTGTACGCCGATGATCTGCAGCTGTACTCACTGGCTACTACTGAGGATTTGCCGAGTGCATTTGACGCTGTGAACCGGGACTTAGCGATGATTCAAAACTGGTCAGAGAAGTATGGTTTATGTGTTAATCCTGCGAAATGCCAAGCAATTATCATTGGGAGCCCAAGAATAATCAGCAGGGTGGACTTGGCATCGCTACCACCTGTAACATTTAATGGAATTAACGTACCTCTGAGCCCCACCGTTAAATATCTCGGAATTTACTACACGTCTTGATTCTACACTCAGCTGGCAACCCCAGATCACAAATGTTTGCCAAAAAGTAAATGGTGTCCTACGTTCTCTGTACCGCCTGAATAACTTCCTTCCTGCCAAGACAAAGACGATGCTTGTACAGACTTTGGTTTTACCTATAATCGACTATGGTGATGTGTGTTATTTCGACCTGAATGCAGATCTGCTCAACAAACATTTTCAACCTCCGAAAGTACGACCATGTGTCAGCATATCGTACTCAGCTATCATGGTTACCTATCCGACAGCGTCGCAATATGCGCGCGTTGTCTACACTTTACTCTTTACTTCATTCTCCAAATAGCCCTAGGTATCTAACTCCGCATTTTCAATACCGATGCTCTAACCATGATAAAAATCTCCGTTCTTCTCACAATTCTCTTCTTTCATGTCCCTCTCATAGCTCAAGTCTTGTTCATTCTTCTTTCAACGTTCAATCTATTCTCCTCTGGAATGCGCTCCCTCTCGAGATCAGGATGTCGGCTAACCGGTTCACGTTTAAGTCTAAAGTGCGCCAGCACTATATGAAACTATCACTTGAAGGTAAGAAACAATAAAATCTCTCATGTTATGTTTTGTGTGATATGTACTTATATATATATATATATATATATATATATATATATATATATATATATATATATATATATATATATATATATATATATATATATATATATATATATTCTTATTTTATTAATATAATATATATAAATATGTATCATATATATACATATATATTCGTATATAGTATACATATATATATGTATAATGTTTGTATGATGTATAATGTATGTATAGATATTTATATATATATATATATTTAATATTTTATAAGTATTTATTGTGTAGTCTATTATAATGTACCTATTTATAATATGATTGAAAATTAATATCAAGTTTTATATATTTTTATACACCTGCCACACTCTTCTCTGCGTCACCCTAAGGTTGACTGGCAGAAAATGCTATATAGCATTAAGTCCGCCTTTGCATACATTTTGCAGAAGTGTAAAAATAAATAAATAAAAATAATCGAAGTAGCAGTTCAAAGACTTAGCATGCAGTAACTCTTCATATATCATGTAAAGTTGGTAAAAAAGTATGACCATGTAAGCACATGGTCATGCTTCGTCGAATGATTGAAATAGGAAACGCAAACAACTTGTCTAGAATTACCGTAGCCAGGCAGGAAGGTGTATCAGAAGTGCGCAGTGGAAGATGTAATACATCTACCTGACCACGATAGACAATGATCCAGACACAATGCACTGCGTTGCACTGCGTTGCACAGTGATGAATTGAAATCAATCAATATCAATATTATATTTCACTTACCCGCTATCCTTGCTGATGTCAGGCTTGAGCTAAATTAGACACATTCATACAAGTATATTGGCCAAAATAAATGAATGAAGTATCTTATACTTAGCTATTAAGCTTCAAACGCGACGTTTTCAGGACACGTTGGCACGTGGACTCGATACCGGATTCACAATTTTCACAAATGTCAATCAATAGTTCACAATCAATTAACCGTTGCCAGCACTAGATCAGGCGGCATTCAAGACGGTTTACTCAATTTAATTCAATTCGCGTTAATTCAAAAGGCGATATTTTACGTACGAGACGACAACCGGCGAGTTAATTTTTCAAGGGAAGGACGGAAGTGACAGTTCAGTGTGATCATTGTCAGAAATTTTCAATAGACTAAACAAAATGTTACTCAACGATCTAATCGATTTGACTTATAATAAAAACTAATTCTATTTCAAACATCCACCGGCCCCGGACCGGCCTACCGGTCCGCTAATCGGTTGGTAGACGTGACAATGTTGCAACCGCTCTCCTCAGAATCGAACCGTCCACCAAGACCTCAGCAAATCGGGGAACTCCATCAGTCCCAGTTACCAAACGAAGAATGCGCCCCCTGCGCAATCTGAGTGGCGGAAGGTTAGCCTCCTTGATTAAAACGAGGTCACCAATCTTGGGTGGATCGGTCTTGTCGGTCCACTTAACGCGTTGCTGGAGTATGTGCAAATATTCCAAGTTCCAGCGTTTCCAAAAGCTCTGAGTAATCTGGCGTACCAATTCAAAACGCGAGAGACGACCAGGTCTCGTATCAATATAGGGGTACTCAGGCAAGGCGACAAGTGGGCGACCAATCAAAAAATGGCCCGGCGTAAGGGCCTCCAAATCATTCGGATCTGAGGAGATCGGGCACAATGGCCGAGAGTTCAAAACGGCCTCAATCTTACAAAACACAGTTGCGAGTTCCTCAAATGTAAGGACAGACTCACCGATTGTCCTGCGCAAGTGTGTTTTGGCCGATTTTACAGCGGCCTCAAAAATACCACCCCAGTGTGGACAATTTGGTGGGGAAAACAACCAATTTATCCCACGTCGGGCAAGCCTATCACCTATATCAGCATTGTTGGTTTCAAGGAAATTAACAACATTATTCAAATAATTATAGGTGCCCTTGAAATTAGTGCCGCAGTCAGAACGGATCAAGGAAGGCAGCCCTCTGCGGGATACAAATCTGTCAAATGTGGCTACAAACGCCTCGGTCGTAAGCGAGGAGACCAGTTCTAAGTGTACGGCCTTTGTGGAAAGACAAACAAAAACGCACAAGTAGGCCTTGACAGTCTTGCTGTTTCGAAGTGTCGACGTTTTCACCAAAAAGGAACCAGCGAAGTCCGTGCCAACACCATCAAATGTCCTGCTCTCCGTTACGCGATCTGCCGGTAAGTCTCCCATCAACGGCTGCATGGTAGAAGCCTTGAGCTTATAGTAAGGGATGCAGCGAATGACTACACTCCGAATAATTCTTCGGGCAGACAAGATCCAAAACTCGCGTTGCAAAATGGCCAAGAGCGCATTACAACCAGCATGCGAATTTTTAAGGTGACGGTCAGTTACCAACAAGCGTACCAAATGACCATCCTTAGGTAACAAAAGGGGGTGACGTGCTCCGTAAGGGAGGTTGGCGTTCTTGAGACGCCCTCCAACGCGCAAGAGACCCGTATCGTCCAAAAAGGGGTTCAATTTAGAGACAGCTCCCGACAATTTCGATCTCCCTGATTTAAGGATAGCAATCTCCTTTTCAAAATGCGCCAATTGCACAGAACGAACCCAAAAGGTGAGGAACTCCTGTCGTTCCTGTAGTGAGATAAACGGTGTCAGACGTTTCTGTTGTGGGTGCCTAAAATTAAAAACAAAACGCTTTATCCAAGCAGTAACACCTAACAACTTGTCAAGGGAGCTGTAGCGATTCAACAAGAAATCGGGGTCGAAGGCGCATTCTACCTTCTCAAGAGCGAGTGTTCGTAGACCCGGCAAATTAGAAGTATTCAAAACTGGCGTTCGAGGCTAATCAATTTCTGGTCGACTCAACCATTCCGGACCCCACCACAGCGAATGACCTATCAAACTAGGCGTCAAGCATCCGCGCGAGGCACAATCAGCGGGGTTGAGCTTACCTGGCACGTGTCTCCAAACAAGTTTGACTTCGGATTTCTGGATTTGGGAAACGCGATTAGCGACAAATACCTCCAAGGTGTGGACAGAAGCCTTCAACCAACAAAGAACAATTTGGCTGTCTGTCCAGGCGTAAGTCCCATTAATACAAATGCTTTTACCCAAAGTATTAGACACGTGGTTCAATAAGCGTACAAGTAGGGCTGCTCCCGAGAGCTCCAATTTTGGGATGGTCAGAGATGTCCGAAGGGGTGCGACCTTGCTCTTCGCCATGATCAGGGAAACTCTCACCTGACCTGAGGCACTGACTGTGCGCAAGTACACCACAGCCGCGTGACCACGTTCCGAGGCATCACAAAACCTGTGAAGGGTGGCCTTGTACTTCCCGGGAGGAAGGATGGGACGAGGCAAAGAGATCTCTTTGACGGCAGGAAGTGAGGATACAAAAGAGGTCCATTCCTCAACAAGAGTGCCGTGCAGAGGTTCGTCTCACGTCAATCCTGCTGTCCAAAGCTTCTGCAAGAAGCATTTTGCCCAAAATATAATTGGACAGATCCAACCGTTCGGATCAAAGGTTCTGGCGACAGTAGACAATACGAGACGTTTAGTCCAAGAACACGGCAATTTCAAGTCTACGTTATATGTAAAGATGTCTTGGACTGGTCTGTACTGAACGCCGAGAACAGCCATCATGGCGGGGTTGTCAACTATCTCAAACAAATGTGGATCCTGCTGATGATCCTCTGGCAAGCCTTCCAAAAGCGCTGGTGAGTTGGAAATCCATTTGCGCAACTCATAACCAGCGGAGGCCAAAATACCTATCAATTTGTCCCGCAGGAGGATCGCGTCGTCCGCTGTGGAGGCGTCTGAACAAATGTCATCGACGTAAATATCGTCTTTCAAGATGGCGGAGGCTCGTGGGTAACGTAAGCCTTCGCGGTCTGCGAGCTCCCAAAGAGAACGTATTGCCAAGTAGGGGCTTGACCTTAACCCGTACGTATTAGTATTGAGCTCGTAGACGACCATGGGATCGCGAGGAGACTCTCTCCAAAGGATCAGCTGGAAGCGACGGTCATCAGGGTGGATAATAGTCTGCTTGAACATCATTTTTATGTCGGCCACAAAGACAACCTGATGTCGTCGGAAGCTGGTGATGACGTCACAAAGGTCCTTGACCAACTTGGGACCAGAATACAAGCACTGGTTCAAGGATACGCCTGTTGAAGTCTGCGCAGAACCATCAAACACTGTGCGCAGCTTGCCAGTCGATGGCTTCAATACCGCATGATTCGGGAGAAAGTAATGCTCCACCGAACGCCAATCCAAATTTGACACTGACATGTGTCCCAATTGTTCATATTCTCTCATGAACTCAATATACTTCTGTCTGAGCTCCGGATCACGACCCATGCGACGCTCCATAGCCAACAATCTCTTTTCGGCTAAAGGTCGTGACTCACCAAGCGGAGGCCGAACAGACAGGAAGGGTAGCCTCGTAATAATCCGACCAGAACGGAGTCGACCAGTGTTGTTCTGGAAGAACAGCTCGCACTCCTCATGTTCTGGATTCAAACGGGCAGCTTGAGGGGGCTCCTCTACCTCCCAAAATCTCTGAACTGCATCAGAGAGAGCAGAGCCTACAGCCAACAAATTATCAAGTTCGGGTGGAGGGGGGTCCCTAGGTACAGGTCCCATCAAAGCAAATCCAAATATGGTCGGGATGGCAGTCAAACTATTTGGCACCAAGACCCGTTTCCCACCAATCAAAATTCCACCAAGGACATCAGAGCCAATCAACAAATCGATTTGTCCCGGTGTGTCAAATTTGGGGTCTGCCAGTTCCAATCCCGATGTCAAATTCACCACAGCAGCAGGTAGCTGTTTCTGAAAGAAAAGAAAAAAAAACCTTAACTTGCCCTTCAACATTAGAGGCTACGTCACCTATGCCCCGTATACAATATGGAAAAGAGCCCATATTTAATTTAACCTGCCCTACCAAATAAGTGGAAACAATACAAGCTTGTGAACCTGTGTCCAATATAGCACGGACAACAACAGAGGTCCCCGTGGGTCCCCAGACCCTAACAGCAACCGTTGGTAGGATAACGGTCTCAATGGGGGAGGTTGGCGTTATAGGGCAGGGGTCAATGACCTATTGTTGCCTGGGCGGCGACCGTTGGCCTGGACCAGGCAAGTCAAAACGAGGGTGCGGCTTGAAGTCCTCAAAGGCGCGATGACTTGATCCGCGCGCCATCTGTGGGGGGTCATAATGACGCACCCTCCCAAAACGAGGTGGGCGCGAGTCAAGGCGGGGACGCTCCGCCAAAGGAGGGGAATACCTGGGGCAGCAGTCATGGTGCTGGTGACGTTGCGCGGTCGCACATTCAGGTGCGCGAGAGAGAGGAGGCATGCGCACGCTACGGTTCTCCAAGCGGGGCGAGTGGTGATCAATTGAGCGAGGCGACTCTCGGCTACGCGCCGGTGAGCCTCGGCTGCCACCTTCAAAACACCCGTCCGTGCGCGGCGTCGGCTGGTTGGACAAGCGGCCAACCTCTCTGGCATTCATACAGAGAATGTCCAAATGCTGTCCTCCACAGTGAGGACAGGGGCGAGAGTTTGGGCAGTCTCGCTGGTAGTGGGACCCCAAGCAAGAGAAGCAAAGGCGGCGGGCATTCGCGATGCGCCTACGAGAGGCGACATGTAGGTCCAAGAATACAACTGGCCGTTCTGTGCCCCGTGACCTTGCAGTAAGAGCACTCCACTGGGCTCTGCGTGACTGCAAAGCGAGGAGGGCGCCGGTCAACATTGGCTCGGGTGTGAACGCGAGCCTGCTCCTTGACCTTGGGCGGCTGCATCTTAGCCGGCGTGTCACCACCGGAGTTGTCCAAGACCCGGTACTCATCCTCCAGGAACCTCTCCAGGTCAGCAAAGGGGGGCAGATGGGTCGCGCTATCTCCACCAAAGCGCTGTTCAAAATGCGACCTCAGGTCGGCAGGCAGCTTCTTCAGCACAATGTGCACCAATAGATAGGACCATTGGTCCACGGGCAGGTCAAGGCACTAAAGTGCGTTGATGGCCACCAAAAGCGGGTTCAAAAGTTGGGTGCGCAACCCAGAGACCCGGGTGAGCGTCGGCAAACCCAAAATCTGCTCGATGTGCGTATCGGCGAGGCCACGCTTATTATGGTACCTACGGGTAATTAGGTCCCGAGCCGTCTGGTATGCCTCGTCAGACACGGGCAGATGCTGGATGAGGCCCTTAGCCTCCCCATCCAGAACCGACATTAGATAGGCCAACTTTTGTGCCGGCCGAAGGTCAGCCCTATCATTGACTAGGCTGTCGAACAAATTAACGAAGCCCAGGTAGCTTCCTAGGCAGCCATCAAAATGGGGGAGGTCCAAAGTAGGGAGCCTACTCACCAGCCCCGGTGCTGACCTAGGAAGCTCCTGCTTCAGGCCGGGTTGCCCTTCCCTATCGGCAACTAGTTGTCTCGCACTATTGGAGACAGCATCATACAGGTCTAAGACCTGGGCATAGTCTTCGCTGACCTTATTTCGCTGGTCAGCAGTGAAATCAGTGACTGACACTTCGAGACAGCAAGCGCTGAAAGTGCGGAACTGCTGTTCCACACTTGCCAGGCGATCCTCGATCCGCTCGTACCTTTGAAGTAAGGCCTGCTGGCAATCAGGCCGGTTCACTAAAGCACTGGCCGAGGCAAACCAGCGCAAATCTGATGCAATAGCACCAGCAGCCGCACGCAAGTCCTTGATAGCTGACATAATCAAAATTCAAAAGAGCCCGGACAAGCGTTAAATAATATTAACAATCAAAACTTAATTTTTCTTAATTCTTTGAAACCAACAAAGTATTAGCCTGTTTACTGCAAGTGCAGGCAAGTGACAGGTATCTACTGTCCAACAAAATTAATAGTTTCAATATATATTGACACAAAACAAAGTCAAAGTTATCAAAAGTTGAACCTTCGAATAAGTTAATTAAAGTTAAATATTCAAATAAATTAACTAATTACTTGCAACAGACAGACTGGCTGTATTATTTGAGATATACAATAGTAAGTAAGCACAGAATATGTGTTACCTAACAATATTATCTTTATATTATAACAAGGTTTAACAATGTAAGGTTCAAACTTAATATATCAATATATGCAATAAACTAAATCAATTGATACATATAACTGATATATGTATTCAATCAAAGTGACTTATTAATGCAACAACAAATTTAAGTTAGATTTTTCAACAATACAAATCAACAATTACTGATTGAGGTTATGTGTGACAATGTGTTTCAAATTATCTAGGTCAACTTATACAATTAAATATTATGTATTTTAGACAATACTGACCTGAGAACACTACAACACTGTTAACCTGTTAAGAAATGAGATGCTTAGCTCAGATACAAGTTTACAATATAGGCACAGTTAACCACGCTCTTGCTATCAAAGTTATGTCTAGAATTACCGTAGCCAGGCAGGAAGGTGTATCAGAAGTGCGCAGTGGAAGATGTAATACATCTACCTGACCACGATAGACAATGATCCAGACACAATGCACTGCGTTGCACAGTGATGAATTGAAATCAATCAATATCAATATTATATTTCACTTACCCGCTATCCTTGCTGATGTCAGGCTTGAGCTAAATTAGACACATTCATACAAGTATATTGACCAAAATAAATGAATGAAGTATCTTATACTTAGCTATTAAGCTTCAAACGCGACGTTTTCAGGACACGTTGGCACGTAGACTCAATACCGGATTCACAATTTTCACAAATGTCAATCAATAGTTCACAATCAATTTACCGTTGCCAGCACTAGATCAGGCGGCATTCAAGACGGTTTACTCAATTTAATTCAATTCGCGTTAATTCAAAAGGCGATATTTTACGTACGAGACGACAACCGGCGAGTTAATTTTTTCAAGGGAAGCACGGAAGTGACAGTTCAGTGTGACCATTGTCAGAAATTTTCAATAGACTAAACAAAATGTTACTCAATCGATCTAATCGATTTGACTTATAATAAAAACTAATTCTATTTCAAACACAACTTATAAGTTTTGTTTATAGCAATTGACGCCTATTCAGAACAGCATATTCAGAACAAAATTAGTTATCGCATTAATACCGTTTGTAAACATTACTCTGGCTCTGCAATTATTATTTTATTACAATCAATTAACTTAAGGCGAGGTGGGCGTACTTTTGAGTTTTTTAAAATCATCTGAGACATAGAAAATAGCTTTATTAAATTCTAAATTCAAAGTCAAGTCAAAATCGCATACAGTCACAAGACATAATGAACTTCACTCGATAGAAAAAAATCCCAAAGTCACCTTCTTGCGGAATGTTTTTTCAATATTATGACTATAATACTGATGTTTTACACTTCATTTTTGTACTCAATTAAAGATACTAAATAGTTACAGACAAATTCGCAGAGTTTGAATTGATAAAATAATTGTCTGAATTACTATGTTTAAATACCAACTAAATGCGCTTCGGCGGGCCCGTTCAGTCGCGCGCCGGCGCTCACGGAGGGCGGACCTGTGTCGGATTTTTCTGCGACAATTTTGTGCACCATACAATCAGTCTCTTGTGCATTCGTTATCAAGTCATAATGGGCATTAAACAACGTAAGTGAAAACAGTCGCGTAAGGCGATAAAATCAACAAATAAAATAACGCACATCAAAGATATGTGAAGAAGTAAGTACATATTTAATTTTTTTATGTAATTTGGTCTATAATGTATTAAAATTAGAATTCATTTTAGCTCCGTCTCTTTCGCTATGATTTTTGATAATTAATATTTTGTGTACCTATATTGTCTAGTCGTTGTAGTGCCATATTATAAGAAGATCAGTGGTGAAGATTAGACTGACTAAAATTTTTGATCATTCATCTTGCATATTTTCACTACCACAGAGTAAAAAGTAATACAGAGGGTAAACATTAGAAATCATATTTGAATTTGACAAGACCGTTCTGACGAGGCAGCTCAGTCTTTGAGGCTGTCGTGCGTGGTCGCGTTCTTACACTATAAATAATTATATATTTTCGTGGGGTTTTGTTTACCGTAAACATAATAATAATTTATAACTTCATATTTTCTTGGTGCCTATTTCACAACATGATATATGTAAATACTTTGTTCAAATAAAGCAAAACTACAAAATTAATTACCAAGCAATATTCTAGGTACTCTATTTACTTTTTATTGTAGGTCTATGGAGCAGGCTCAAAAAACTAACATAGATACGGCCGCACTAATAAAACTGTCACCTGCAGATACACCTGAACATAGGTAAGTAATTTCCATGAAGAAAAGTGTATAGTAGTGCTTTCTAAACTTATTTATTTACAATTCAATCGAGACTAAACACGATATACAATTTGTAGTGCTTACGTCCTCACTGCTTCATCCTGAATAATTACATATTATATCTTCTTCCTCCTAGCGTTATCCCAGTTTCAACCCGGGGTCCGCTTTCACGGAGCGACTGCCTGTCTGACCTCCGCAACCCGAAGGGATAGCGATATTCCAAGCTTTAGACTAGTGTCAGTTATTTAGAAGGTACTGACGTCCTATAAAGACTGTCAAAGATCTTCATGACAGCCGGGACTAACGGCTTATTGTGCCCTCTGAGGCACGGGTCAAGCGATAATTAATAATTCAATACGCACTTAACTTCGAAAAGTCAGTGGTGCGCGCCGTGGATTCGAACCCAATACCCTCTGCATGGCAGTCTGTTGGTATCTCCACTAGGCTATCGCTGCCTAAGTGTAAAGTCCAGCAGTGGACTGTTACAGGCTGTGATGTGATGTGATACTGTACATTCCGTACGCGGATGGCGTAGTGGTTTGAGCAGTCGCTTCGCCGCGCACTACTGCACCAAGTGTTGTGGGTTCGAATCCCACGCAGGCCAATTCTTTGTGTGATCCACAAATAATTGTTTTGAGTCTGGATGTACTTTGTGTCCGTTGATTGTATGTTTGTAAAATCCCCCGCGACACAAGGATTGTTCCTTAGTGCGGGAGTAGTCTTAAAAATTACTTTCTTTTTGGTGAAGGAATAGAATACAATGCTCACTACCCCATTTTGTCTCGTGGGTGTCGTAGAAGGCGACTAAGGGAATTGAGTATGAGATTAACTTGCGTACTAAAGAGATGGAAAACTCGAAACAAAACGCTATACCAACCCGTCTGGTCAGCGTGGTATAGTAGACCACATCCTTCCTTTGGGAAGAAGTTTAAGTCCAGTAGTGCACTGTTACAGGCTGTGATGTGATATACTGTTACTCACATAATGGGTTCGGTTTTCAGGCATACAAACAGTATATTATATGTACCAACATGGCTGACGTGTCCGAAGACTCTTTCATTAGATTGGATCCTGTCGATCCACAACAAATTGTAACGTAAGTATCACATTTTGGATGATATATTTACTATTCTAAATGTTTATTTTTTTGACATCCTATTAACCCTGTGTAAATATTAAAAACTGTAAAAGCCGAGTTATTAGAATCCAGTAATAACCTAAACAACGTTACATATCACATGCATTCTTTATTTCAGAGATACTGAAGAGCTAGAAATCTCGCCTATCGTAGAGAATGTACTCAAAGGAGATGAATTCCAGCCTATAACGGGACGCCGAATTGTAATTATTAATTATATTTTACTGGAGTTTCAAGAAAAAGCTCGCCAACGATAACGATTTATTTAAGCTTCCGCTTAATTAGTGAAAAACGACGAGGACTTCTATCGGTTTTTGGTTTTGAATGCAATATGTACAAACTAGTTAAGTATATGCCTAAATAATAGTATAATTGAAATACCTAGATACATTTGTTTTATTTTATACCCATTATTCTATTTATGGCAATCAATAAATAAGGCTGTAATAACCTTTTGATGAAAACTTAGCTCACGAAATTAAACAATTATCCATGATTAGATATGGTTAGAACTGCGTCGATGTAAGACTTGTTACCCAAAAAGAAAGTAGTAGGTTGGGTTAGAACTGCGACCATACAACGAACAAACTAGCGAACGAGCAAAGCGAGCGTGCCTCAGCAGAGGCCGCCGAGTGTCATAAACAAATTTCTTTACAATAACTTTTATACTAACAGAACGATATGACGATAAATATATATTTGTAATAAGTAAGTATTATATGTATTAATTATTATTTAATGAAATGAAATATGAGAAAAAGTAATGGGAAAATAAATTTTACAAAACCGTTGTCTATAAAACACGTACAAAACTGTTCCTAAACTCATATCAAACCTACCAAAAGCAATCTTGCTGTTCATTTTCTAATAATTAGGTAATCGTATTATTCTTATTTTTATATTTGTAAATAGATCATTACTACTTCATTTATTTACGAAACTATATGTTTACTATAAACAAACTTTGATCATAAAAATAATATTTCTAACGTCAAATAAAGTTATTATGCTGCTTATTTCTATACTGTGGCGCTGGCGAGGGCACGCGAGTTCACAGTCGCTGCGGCTGCGCGAAGTAATTCACGCGCGGTCGGGACGGCGCTAAATGCCTACTTTTGCGCGACTACCTGGCCTTAATACGGGTCCGTATGGTGACGGATTAAGAATACGGATTGTCACTACCCCATATCATCCCATTGTCATAAGAGCCGACAAGGAGCATATTATGCAGAGAACAACATTGTAAGAGAAGGAAAACTTGATACAAACCCTATACCAACCCGTTTGGCCAGCGTGGCATAGTAGGCCACTTTCTTCCTTTCAAAGGAGAGGCCTAGTGCATCAGTGGACTGTTAAAGGCTGATGATGATGATGATGAATTAACATAAATGTACCTATGGATCTCCTTTGTCTTAATTGGTATGAAGTTAACAGCCCTCCCGAAAGTCTTAAATGTGACCCAAAGAGCCCAGACCGACCTCCAGTGATCCCCAAATTACCACAATAAACGTTTACCCATCTCAGGTGCGACCTCTCATTTCATCGCAAACATAGACTTAATTAAATTTAAAGCAAAGTTCAAAACTAACTGCAGAATATTACATACTTAATAGAGAGCCTCATTTGAAAATAAACTTAAAAAGGTTTATTTTTATTTCGTTCAACACAGTATATTTAATTAGTATCACTTAGTATTATATAACTGAAGCTATGATTGCGAAGTGTTTGCGTAGCGGGAGTGATTTTCTGTTTAATTTAAATTCATATAAAACTTATTCCCAACTACTTTTCTTGCTCTCGGTAGCTTCAAAGTCTTTTCTGATTCATTATTTTGTCAAACAGGTTTATATTTAAACGTTGGTTTGATATTATCCTGAGGGAAGCATAAAAATCTTTAGTTAGTATTGAACGATATTCGAGAAACATAAATTATTAATATTTCGACTTAATAATTTTTCTGTAATGCAAAATGCTTTAGTATTATTATTCGTGTGAAACAATTAAATTTACTGAGGTGATTAGTTTAAACTAGCGGCCCTGGTAGAAGAAGTTCTTCTGCTTGACTTGCTACTCAAAGTTGATACTCCGACGACAGAGCTACCACCTAATCCAATCGTACACACATAATTTCATCCAAATAGGTTCAGAATACCCAAAAAACGTAGTCTGTAGATGCTAGACTACAAGCAGTTGATAACCAGTGGGTTAATAACGTATGGTCACCAACTGCTTATTTGGAAAGCTCATTGAGAAAGTATAGAGTAATTCAAACAATATTTTCTAATTAAAAGCCATGCTATGTGGAAAGTTCACGATATAATATTTTAAAACATGTTTTACTTACTGAACATGCTAACGAAATTCTTACAATATATATTACTTTGAGCAAAGAATTAGGTGGTTTCGTGGTAGTACCTACCGGGCTTTTGTTGATGGCAAAATTACTTAAATGTCTCCGCCATTTACGCCGGTGACACTAGGATTTAGTGTCGTTATGAAACATTAAGCCTCTTTGTTTTTAGAAATCAAATACAACCACAAACTCTATTGATCGGTGCAAAACCAAAATAAGATAAACCTCAGACTTCAACAGGCTGAAGGAAGTTTTAGAATAGGGTGTATGTAGGAGGTATGGTAGAGCTTGTTGGCTTTAGATAAAACAGGTTAGAACTAACCATTGAAAACTCCCGGCTTACCTCAAAGAGTCACATCGGAGAAAACTACGCGGTTAGCTGTCACACAGAACTAAGTCAGAATATAACATACCTAGTCGCATCCTCGCATCGCCTCGCAATTCCTACAGACGAAACATACCTTTACTGTGTATTTTAGAGTTATAATATTATGTATAAATCGATTTCTAGATTTATTGCTATTACTGCTATAAAATATGGCGAAGATTTTTATTTACATCGACGGGTAGCAATAAATTTTATTATCATGTTAAATTATTTCAGATAGATATTTGGCGATGTGGCTGGGTATTAAATCAATAGTCTGTAAACAACATAAATCTAGTATTGGTTTAGTGGTTTGTGGCCTTGATTGCTAGGTCGGGGATAGGCTAGAACAAGTATTTGTGAAGTGAACATGACAATAAACAGTATCCAGTAGTATTCAAATGCCCAATTTCTAATGTCCTCGCATCCATCACCAAACGCATACTTACGCGTGTGGCCGACTAACATGAATATTAACAGGGATACATAGCATCGGTATCAAAATAATCTTGAAAAATAAATAGTATCTATGAATAACGTAGGAACTTACCGTGTGAAAAGTATGAGGTACATAATCCAAAATTGTGCAAAACGTTCCTTACCATATATTGGTTAGATTGCGGTCAGTCAGGCATTAGAACAGTATTGTTTCACATTTACTAATATCGTTTACTACTTTCACTAATATCGCAGTATCACATAATATTCCTCCAGTTAAGCCATTATGTGAATCTGCCAGGAGGCATTTACAGCTTAATGTCCATCGATTAACTGTATGTAGAGTATGTAGGGATATGTGAGGCTCTAGCAGCATTATTACCGTCGTATCTAGTTACTTACATAGTTCAACACGGATTGAGATGCTTAAGCTTTACTAGTACGTATAAACACATCACTGTTTATTGTAAAAGGGTAAGCAGTGATGTAATACTCATATTTTATCGGAAAGTACAGTGGTTTAAACGATCATCTCGCCGTTTAACTCTGCACTTTGTGTCGTGGGTTCGATGCCTACACGGCGATTTATGTGACCCACAAATATGTTCCTTCCTATTTGAAAAGTCTACCGTACTCAGGCAAAATAAAAAAATATATTTCAAATTACTAATACGGGAGCTTTCCGTTTTCAAGAAAAACGAAAAGCACTGTTTAACTGTATTCTCAGTTATACATACATAGGTACATACATATATAGACTCACGCCTGTTTCCCGGAGGGGTAGGCAGAGACTCCGGAACGCCATTTGCAACGACCCTGACATACCTCTCTTGCTTCACTCACTACCATCAAGTTTCTCATGCATGCTCTTCTGTTAAGGGTACTTCTGACTTGTCCTTTTTTCAGGATGTCTCCAATCTGGTCAGAGAACGTCCGCCTAGGTCTTCCCCTTTGTCCTGTCCCATTCACACTTGCCCTATATATCTTCTTTGTCAGTCTATCGTCATCCATCCTCTCAGTTATTGCTATATGAATCGATATAGAGAGCGTCATTGATGTATATTCGTATTATTTAATAACTTAATTTCGATTACAACTATCATCATCAAAGATCGTCATCAGAAATGTAGCAATCGTGTAAAACAGGATTAAAGTGTCAAATAACTCTTATTTCCAATTTTAATTCTGTATTATACGTATGACACTGAACTATAATAACTATTGCCAGCGCTGGTACTATTCGTTGCAAATAACACGCTGCATTAAACCATGTTCAAATATTCTTTTTGCGTCAACTCCAAAATGAATTTATGAATGCAATTTATATTTAAAAAAAAAACTCAACATAGTTTTTTTATAAATATTCAAAGAATACAAAGCTCTATTTGTTATATTCATTGAATTTAGTCTGTGTAAGTGTAAAGGTATTGTTTAGGTATAAACCATATAAAACCCGTATAGATAATAGACTCTAAGTTTTAAAAACATCAAAAAGTTATTGAAATACCATGTAGGTATTTATATAAAAGCGCTGAAATCAATGTATATAAAACTCTTACCTTACCGACTGACAAGATCCAACTGAAACTACTGGGCGCAAGTAGCCGACGTTTGGCATGTATTTGCCTTCGAGAGTGTAGGGGAGTACTCAGATACTATTTTTGGGAATTCAAGGGAATTCTAAGGAAAAATTAAGGGGGTAAAAACGTATCTCGCGAGCGGAGCCGCGGGTGAGTCTAGAATAATATAAAATCCATGAATATATAATTAACTGCTATATAATTGGCTCGCGTGTATATGCGCCTCTTATGTATAAGCTATATTTCTGCAAAGTTTCATCAAAACCGATCAGTAGTTCTTGCGTGAAAGATTAACAACGTTCATACATCCATCCATCCCCACAAAGTTTTACGTTTCTAATAGTAGCATATTTAAGTTCCTGACCAATAATGTTAAATAATATAAAATCCATATTATTAAAATAAAATGTTGTCATAAGTTTGTATTATGTAACAAAATACAACCTTACTAAACAGCTCAATATCGCACAATAGCAATTTGCTGAGAATAGTCAATTTGCATTTGAGCTTCATTTCACCATTGCATAAGAATGATAATAAAATAACGTTCAATATAAACACGAAGAACATTGAGGGTAAGGATCTAACAAAGATGTGCGAGGTAGCTGAGATGAGCTAGGAGATGGCTTGTTTTGTGGACGACTAGTAGAGACAGATCACAGCATGAATGTGGCGGATCGAACGGAGCGGTACCGTGATCGCGCAGTTATTTGATGATAATAATTATTTTAAAACTAGCTTGCCCGCAGCTTCGGTTACCGCGACAGTTGAAAATCTGTTAAGTAATTTTTTCGTGCAAGTGTAGCAAACATCCATCCATACTTAAAAGAAACTGCCACATTCATAAAAGTAGTAAAACATTTATAACGTTAGTTAATTAATACTAGAACTTTTACTCAAAATAATATAGCAAGGTTATTTAAACGACGTAAATGACATTGCTATATTATTTTGAGTAAAAGTTACAATAGTACTTCTCATGTTAGTACTTCTGAAAGGACACGAAGACTCGAATCAAGCCCAATTTGTGGATCACGCGAAGTGTTTTGTGGGGATCGAATTCACAACACTGACACAGTAGCGGGCCATCCACTAACGTTCATTTCTTCTGACTTGTCCCGTTGTGCAATCCGTACAGAAAAGCGACGGGATAAAATAAAACCGTTGAAGCCACTAATTAAACCACAATCCTACGTTCTTTCCCCTGACTTTATCACGACACGCCAGTCCGACAGGAAAAACAATCCTTCAATGACCATACACACGTTTAGGTACATTTCTGTCAGTTTGCATCTTGTCAGTCCTACCGAGGGATTGCGTGTCTGTGGATGGTTATAATCCTATAATTTTATGAAGATTGTTGTCATTTAAAAGGAATGCTCGTCATTTTGAATTATCTTTATGGATTATTTTCATTTTGCAACAACATGTGTACCCGTAAGCAAGAGATTGCTATTGCTACATCAACCAGATCAATGTATTGCTAAGAGTTTTATTGCGAGTGAATATCTATTTACCTAAACCTTAAATTCAACTGCCTCTGTGGTCCTGCGGTAGTGTAAGCGACTGCGGATCATGAGGTCTCAGGTTCGATTCTCGTGTCGAACAAAACTGATGGTTTTTCTGTTAGGAATTATCCAACAGAAGTTCGGAGTCAGGGAGTTGGCGGTGTCACACCCCCGTGCCTTGGAAAGCACGTTAAGCCGTTGGTCCTGCGCCCATTCTCTCTCCGGTCGTGTCGCATGTGGCGTCCCATCGGACTATGAGAGTGAGGGAATAGAGTGCACTTGTGTTGGCGCACACACTTGTGCACTATAATATGTCCCGCGCAGATGGCAAGTCTCATGTATAGACAAGCCGCCGTGGGCGAAATCCGTCGGGAGGACATTAGATATTATTATTAAACCGAAAAGAAGACATAGAATGTGGGTTAAAAAGTGGTTATTAGAAAAGGAGAAATCTAGTGTTATAAGACTTTTAAAAGATCTTGCATGCGATATCTAATATCTTGATTGGACGACCGGTTGGCGCAGCGGGAGTGTAAGCGAGTGCAACACCGGTTCGATTCCCGCTCAAGTCAAACATTTGTGTGCATGGACATGAATGTTTGTCTTGGTCTGGGTGTTTCTATATTGTATATGTATGTATTTACAAAATAAAAGTATATACCTATGTATGTTCATCCATTATCTAGTACCCATAGTACAAGCTCTGCTTAGTTTGGGACTATATAGATGGTGATGTGTGTATGTGGTAGAATATATAAAAAAAAAACATTTCTAATATCATCTTTATCGTCTATTTCTTGGGAATCCATTTTATACTTCCGGGACGAAGACGAACACAAAATGATAGGTAACAAACGAGCAGTCAATCACGCCGGACAAATAAACAGGCACTAACTTGATCACATCGCGCGTCACGTCCTTCGCGACGGGAGGGATCGCGGTGTTTTAATACCGTCATTCTTTCTTGCTCCGAAGATTCCGGCAGGAATGAACGTTAGTGGATGGGCCGCTAGTATTAAAAACCGAGGCGGCCACTTAAAGAACGACGCCATCCGCGCAGTCAACGATCAAAGTCTTTTAAAGAGTAAAAAATAATCTTACTTTAAAAAAAATTACACCTCTGCCTACCCCTTCGGGGATGCAGGCGCGAGCCTATGAAAAAAAAAATTAAAAAAAATATCTCGCCCAGCTCATTTCAGCTGTGTTACGTCTCTGTTGACTACGCAGCTTTAAGCGTTCGTTCGCTGTTGTAAAATTGAAGTGCAATTGAGCACACAATCGTATTAGCTCGCCCCTCGGATTCGTTTAGTTCGCGTCCACGGACCAACCTGTTAGTGTACTAGGAATATTCTGACGAGTTTGTTGTAAATAACATGTGCTGGTTTTTATTATGAGAGTGGCGCAATGTATTTTAGTATGTTTTGACAAATTATTTAAACGAAAATAATAAAGCTGATCATTTGAACTTAACCTTCCGATCACTAAGAGTACTGGACTGTGCGTCCGTGTGTGACCCAAGAGGCAACGAAGGAAAATACACAAAGGAAATAGTATATTTGTAACGAAATGGAAAACTACCCGTCTGGCCAGAGTGGTATTCCAAATCCTGTCATTTAGTCACAATGCTATTGTGTCGTAGATCAGGAGAGGCCTATGACCAGCAGTGGACTGCAAAAGACATTAAGCGGAATTCAAACAAAGATAGTATGAAAACCTCGCAAAATTTATTTTAATATTTATTTATTTTATTTTTATAATATTCTACTATATTCACACAACACCATTTAGTCCTGCTTAGTATGTAAGCAGAGCTTGTACTATGGGTACTGGACAATGGATAAACATACATATATACTTTTTTTTCTGTAATACATACATATCATACATAGAAACACCCAGACCAAGACAAACATCCATGTTCATGTACACAAATGTTTGACTTGAGCGAGAATCGTACCCGCGAACTTCGGCATAGCAGTCGCTTTCACTCCCGCTACGCCAACCAGTCGTGCTGTAGATTAGCAAAACTCGCATTTACTCGCTAATGTACATAAATTGCTCTAATGTGCTATCAACCGAGTCTATACATCAGATTACCTAATGTCAGTCTGCCTGCAGGCCACGAAGACGCGTCATTCGCAATTGTCGAAAATTAGGCAAACTGGCAATGTGGAGACCGCACTAATCTGTATATTCGCGAGGTTAAACGCACTAGTCACCAACCGGAGTCACAAAAAGGCACATCACACGTTTGTTATATTCGTAGTCTCTAATAATGTTACTACTACCAGAAACGTGAAACTAGCACACAAGCTTTTGAATCGGGTCCATATTGGCTCACCTAAAGTTCTTTACCCGAAATTTCTCTTCCTAACGATTTGTAATCCGAATGAACACTCTTCCTAAAATTTTCCATCCTAAAGTTTTCATTCATACTATTTGTAGTGCAACCGGCGATGTTCATAACACTCATGTTTCCGATTTTTTTTATTAATAATATCATTCATGTAAATATATTTAAAATCCTACTGTTTTTTATCATATATTATCCCTAAACATAATTACAATAATATTGTCACTCATACTCAGAAATAAACATTTATCAAGTGTAATAAAAAATATATGACACTTGACACTTTTACCAAGACACTTTTAGTCTTATATTTAGTTGTTTCATACGATAGAATCGAGAAAATAAACGTGCAATATAATTTGCAAAAATAACACTTTTTTGGCTAATTTTTTCTAAGTCCTCGCGCCGTAGCGTCCCCAAGGCTATACTCCAACCGAAATTCATAAAACACGACTCATTTACGGTTTTATTTATGGCCTGGGAGTTGATACCGCAGTTTTAACCGTACCTAAACCAATAACTATAGGACCGATTCGGTTCTCGCACTTCGCCGGCCGCTGCCGCGGCACGCTCGCTTCGCTCGCTCGGCTCGTGCGTTGTGGTCACAGTTCTTACCTAACCTAAACCAATAATTATTAATAGGACCTATTCGTTTCTGGAACTGGACCATTGTACTATTGTGTATTTGTACCATGATACTATTATTCTTATATGTTATACATGTTATGTGAAAATAAAGTTACGCAAAATTAATTTCTATAATACTGATTATTATGAATAAAAAGTAATCTAAACAAAAAAGATATGACTTTGAATAATAGTGTAAAAGATGGTTATGTTGAGAAAATATAGGAAAACAAATAAAAGTGTAATAGATGTTTATTGCTACTGACATTATGAAGTTGAATGCTTCGGAATATAAACATTAGAAACAGAGTATTTAGGAATTGTGATTGTTAGGATGAAAAATGTTAGAAAGAACATTTTCGTATTTCCAATTATCAGAGTTGAAAATGTAGGTGAACTTTGGCGCACCCTTTTGAATCAAATAGCTCATGAGCTACCTTTTTCTGAATAAGCGAACCCCAAGCGGGCGAAGCCGCGGATGAAGGCTAGTTTAGTATATTTTTGAGGCCGGTCGAATAATTGATACGTCCACTCAACATTCGAATTAATGGAAGTTATTGATTGATATGATAAAAGTAGTAATTATCTATCGACCTTGTCACTTTAATTAAACACACTCAAGTGTGGTTACCAGGCGTCAATAATTCACAAACACACACAGAACATATTAGTAAACAAATTTAATTCAATAAAAAGCCCGAGAAACACGTACCTTCTCATAATTCTCACTGAGTAGATACTTAAAGTAACTCCAGAAAACAAGTACTTGTTATGTACAGTGAACTCACTTTTATTAAAGTGCGGACAGTCCCGCAACTTTATTTATTTCACTTCCAAGTACAGCTGCTAAGTTGTAATTACTTTTCTGTTTGTAAAGAGTAATTCAAAGTGTAATTTTATTCAATGTTCCTTTTTATTGTTACTTCTGTGCAGTTTTAAAATAAAATAAAAGAAGTTGTTGAAGTCGTTGAAATCAAGCTGCAACAACGTTCAACGTAGAATTTATCTCTTTGCTGTAGGTTTGCCAAATAATATTTTTTTTCGTTTAATATTTGATTTAAATATAATACTACAGTTCACCTGCGGCTCCACTTGCATGAATTAAAATGTTTTAGACCTTAAAATCTTTTATTGCATTCATGGAGACATAAAGGACGCGGCAGCGACTAGATTTTATAATCTTTATTATAAGTTCCTAGGTGTTTGTTTGTATTTTAATTATATAAAAGTCGAACAACAAAGCAGCATATTTACCTGAGTTGTGGTAGACTTTATAAATATACTGGTTGTTCTTAGAGCCTTCTCGTCAAACCAAGGAAGTAATCAACACTATAATGTGAATGCCGTATGTCTATCGTGCAATTCGAGTACCTAATAATAATACGTCTTAATAAACATGCATTTGTAGATATTAAATTAAGCTCTTTTGTTAATTGTTCACAGCGTAGAGTTTACGCAGCACGTTATGAGTAAGGAGTAATCAGAAATTTCTGAATGCCGAAGATATTTTTATTTACTCCACGCAACCCGGAAATAAGACGTGTTAATTTTCTCCAAACCTTAACGCCTTACCCCCTTATATTTCAACTAAATAAGATTACTAAATGCTCAAGTTCTAAAATACGAATTACAATGCACATAATAAAGTGAAGTTCCCTTTTATTTCTGTCCGTAGGTAAGAATGCGATAATCTCAAAATTACCGAACAGATTCTTGTACACTTTCACCAATAGGTAGAGCAATTACTGAACAAGGTTTAAGAGTAACATTCAAGCATACAAAGCCGCTGGCAAAGTCTGGTATAAACACAAATACGATCTTAAAATCCTGGCCTCAACAAACGCAACGTCACCTTACTCCTGTGTAAAACATTGGTGAATTTTCCGGCACGTAACTCTCAGATTTAATGTAATTTATCTGCACTCATGAAGCTCTCATTTGAAACGATTTGCGCCCGTGTTCAACACTCACACGTATACGACTGTATGAGAACTTCAAGTTCACTCATCACAACTTGAATGTTTTATGAAATATACGGGAAAATGAAATGAAACCTGTTTTTATACAGTTTCATATATTAACATGTTTTTGTAAAAGTTATTACTATCAATGTATCTATTAAGAATGTGTTGTAAAAGTTTGTTATATGAGATAAAGAACTTTAATCAGAAAACTAAAGCATAGGTCAACAAGGATTGGTTAGAAAAATGGCACAAGATTAGTTGAGAACAATTCCACTAAAAAGCAAACTTATCTATTGTTTAACCAAGCTGTTTATCGATTTTATAAACGATGTCTTTGCACCCGGCGTCAAACGATATATTTTTGCTGAATTATAATTAAGGAATACTAGAATACAATGAGAAAAAGTAGCTTATGTCTCTCTCCAGCTTTCTACTTATCTCCTACGAAGGATAAACAGACAAAGGAACTTGTGTATTTAAAATTTAATTTTTTTTAGTAGACAATTTTAGGCACACCTTGATGCGGCAATGCAACATCTTTAGCAATCACCGTCGTCATAATCAGTATATATAAAATTCTTGCGTTATTGACGGACTGACAGACAAGGTACAGCTGAAAACACCTGGTGCAAGAAGTTAAAATAGGAAAGAATTTCATGTAAAGCCCACGGGAACAGGAGAAGATTGATAAATAATAAAATATATATTCGCGGGCGTAGCTGCGAGCCTACTCTAGTTTATAATATAACTTCAGTAATGTAAGCTTCTATAACAGGCAAGACGTACAAATTGTATGTAAATCTTATAGCCCGAGAGTTAACTAATTGGGAGGTCTTTATAGGCAACTGAAATTTACGAAGGCTGTGTAAATTCAATGTTAACGAACATGACATCAAGAGTTTGGAGCTTTTGAGATTATTTTACTCATGCAGAATATAGTCACGGCTTGAGCAAGAAGCTTTTCTACTTGTCTGGTTAAATAGTCTAGCTAAATACTTATATAATAATATTCTACTACATATACACATCGCGATCTAGTCCCAAACTAAGCAGATAATGTATTAAACATACAGTCAAACAAGTCGGCTGTGGACCAGTTTGAAAAAACAACCCTTGGCTCGCTCATAGAGTCGAGGCACACTAGAAACTGGTTTTGTATACGAGTGTCAATGTGTGTGTAAAGTAGCGTTGGAAGCGACGATGCCTTGCTGAGCGATTCTCGCCCTTATGATGGTGTAGCGGGAAGTTGTTCGATTGTACATATATACTTTTTTACCCACGACGCGCAGCAATGATTAACGAAGTTAAGTGCGTATTCAATAACAAGTCATCAATCGATAAAATGTGAAGTAAAACATCGTGAAGAAACCTGCTTCAGAGAGTTCTCCATAATGTTCTTGAAGACATATGAAATTTACCAACCCGTGTATGGCCAGCGTGGTGGACTACGACCTTACATTCCTTATAATGAGAATTACTAGGCCCGTAGCTGTGAGACAGTTTAGGTTTTTTTTTATAATAATAGGCGGCAAACAAGCACACGGATCGCCTGATGGTAAGCAATTACCGTCGCCTATGGACACAAGCAACACCACAGCAGTCACAAGTGCGTTGTCGTCCCTTGGGACTATTACCAATAGGGATAGGAGGAGGAATGGGATGAGGGAGAAGGAATAGGGGGGATGTCCGGCACTCTCACTCATCGAACGAAACGTAACTGTTTAGGTACTGTTACTTTACGTGGATTTTCTGTGAGAGGCTAGTACCTCCACGGTCGAGCCGGCCCATTCATGCTGAAATCAGCAAGGCTCTACTACCTAGAAAAATAAGGTATATGTATACAGGGCTGATGATATTGAGTCCCCGTAACGGTTGTCAAAGATCTTAATACAACATGTCATATAAAGTCTAATGAAAGCGGCCACCCCTTTTTTCGGTCTCTAAAAATATTGACACTTCCATGTCTATATGTATATCTATGAAGCAGTGATATTCGTAAAAAGTAACCAACATTTGTTTGTAAAGGTAAATAGACCGAGACGTCAAGATATGTTATGTTTGGTAGCTTCACGGAAAACCATGCTAAACAAGAGCATATTGTGTATGGGTCCTAAGCTGTACAACAAATTGCCACTAAAATTACAACGTGAAGAAAATATACATATATTTAAAAATCATGTTAAATTATAATTTTTGGACAAGGTTTATTACAGCATCGCTGACTACCTTAATGACAAGGACTTAAAATAATTAATTTATGATGTGTTTAAAATTATTTAATTGTATGCTTTTAGATTTGCCTAAATTTGACATGTTTGAATATTGTACTCCGTCTAGTACGGAACGTCACTGAGAGCTGTACTCTAGAATACCTTTCTTGTAACATCATATATACCTGTGACAACAATAAACTATCTGAATTTGAATCTGAATCTGAATCTAATTATCTGTCTATGTCGATCCCAGCATGCCTTTCTCTCCGAAGCACAATATATCTTTCTTCGTTTGTTATATAACTTTGGAACACTAAAAACCCTCTGAACTGAACTATATTTTAAAACCGTCAAACGTTCTTTGATGTTTATTTCTAGCTCACATTAGCTCTCGGGATATTACGTTACTCCCATTATTAGGAACCTGCTTTGAATACATCATCGATCCCGTTTTGGCCTTCACTTACAAAAGGCAGCTTTTCTAAGTTAAAGCCAAAACAGGATGTTACTATGGAAATGTTTTTTACTGGATCCACATACTAAAATAAATATATAAACCGTGAAATGTTGCATCATATTAAACTACTTAATTAATAACGAATAATTAGTACTCAAAAACACTGGCAGTACATAATTATGAACAACATAATGCACTTAAATTATAATTAATTATTTTCATTTAAGTGCAGTATGCTAATTATTTTTATTTAAGTGCATTATGCTCGCAGTCAAATGGTATAAGTTGGAAACATGTTATTTGATGCCTTCACTGGTCGTAGTTAGAACAAGAGCAACAACTCTTATAACTTCTGTACTCTAACTTTTTATAGAAGCCATTTTAAATAGAACAACTATTTCTTAAGAATAGTTAAGTAGTAAGGAGGCAGCGATAGCCTAGTGGAGATACCAGCATACTGCCATGTATAGAATATCTGTTGTTAATATATAAATATCTAATTTTGGAGTTATATTCGTATTGAATGGTTAATTAGATTGACTGCACGGTTGGCGTAGTGGTTTAAGCAGCCGCCTCGCCGCTTGACACTGCGCCGAGTGTTGTGGGTTCGATCCCCACACGAGGCAAAACTTTGTGTGATTCATAAATTGTTGTCTCGAGTCTGGGTGTTCATTGTGTCCGTTAGTTGTACGTTTGTAAAGTCCCCCGCGACACAGGGTTTAGTCCTGGTAAGGGGGTTGTCATTTAAAAAAAGAAAAAAAAAGAAATTATCGCTTGCCCTATGTCTCGGACAGTAAGTTAAGCCGTGGGACCCAGCTGTCTTGCAGATCTTTGACAGTCGTTACAGGAAGTCTGTACCTCTGAATAAACTGACACTAATCTAAACCATGTAATATCGCTATACTACCCGTTGGGTTGCGTGGACAGGCAGGCAGTCGCTCTGTGGAGACGTTGATATTCAGTCATATCCGTTTACACTAGTAAGCGGACGCCGAGTTGGATCTGAGATAACGCTAGGAGGATGTTAGGGGCTTAAGTAGAGTCCTTAGCGTTTAGTATAGCTATAGCTATAGGGTTCGATCCTCACAAGAGGCAACACTTTGTAAGCCTTAAATTGTTGCTAAGAGTTTGGGTGTACTTTATGTCCGTTGATTCATCGTCCTAGCGTTATCCCGGTTGCATCCAAGACTTACACTCCTTGGAGCCTGAGGTCCGCTTACTAGTCTAACCAGATATGACAGAATATCAACTTTTCCACAGAGCGCCTGCCATCTGACCTCCGCGACCCCAAGGGATCTGGGATAGTGATATTCCATGGTTTAGACCAGTATCACTTTATTTGAGGGAACTGATTCCCAGTAACGACTGTTAGAGATCTCCATGACAGCCGGGGCCGACGGTTTAACGTGCTGACCGAGGCACGGGGCAAATAAACAATTTAATACGCACTTTACTTCGAAAAGTCATTGGTGCGCGCCGTGGATTCGAACCTGATACCCTGTGCATGGCAGTCTGTTGGTATCTCCACTAGGCTATCGCTGTCTCTACATTGTGTCCGTTGATTGAATGTTTGTAAAGCCACGACGGAAGCTGTGTATCTATTGCAAAAGTAGTCTTGTCAAAAGCAGGAAATTAAAAAAAAAACATATTTGTAAATGTTTTTGTGTACCAATCATGAACTGGTTTCATCAAATTTGATTTAAGCATGTCCGTTTGGAACGCGTTTTTATTCTGATGTAATTTTTTATGGAAGTTTGCCAGATCTGTTGACGCATATGACTAGTTTTCCGACTCTACGCGTCGTAATGTCATGCAGTCATGCTTTATGTCTTGTGTTATATACAGATTATCAAATAAAGAGAAGATTATTATATCAGGCTTAAGTATCAATACGAATTGTTTGCTGTTTTATATTGTACCAATATGACCCATAACTTTGCTATGTTAACACGTGAAGTAACTTAGTGAATGACGCTAGCCCGTCATAACTGAAGTGGATTTTGCTATGATCCTATTTCCGTATAAAGCCTTATACAATACAACGATAATACTCAATAACGTACATTTCAGTAACGTTTGTACGACGCTTTGGCGTTTACCCCGAACTACTTGCATTCTGCATCCAGAGAGAGGATCCTCTGACACAGCATGGCTATGGAAGTTGCCAAGAATTTGTATATACCTATAGATATTGTGTACGAAACTTTTAACACCGTGGTTTAGAATCTCCATGTCTTCGTAGTTCAGTCTCAGAACGAGAAAAAGTTATAGTGAAAAGTAGTGAACCTTTACTAAAGCACAGATTACTAAATAGTTACTTCGTAACTAAAGCTTTAAATTTAGCTGTAGTATGAGCCTGTCTTATATGTAATGGTAACACATTCCATAGGCGAACAGCGGTAACACAGAAGGATTTGTCATACAATGCTGTGGAATGTAGGTACCGGCAATTTTAGTTTCAAATTTTCTGATGACCTTAAATAACGGTTGTGCGTGTCATGAAGGAACTCGAATCGTCCTTTAAGATAGGCAAGTATCGAGGGTTAAACAAAATATTGTACAGCAAATAAAGAATATGAGCATTCCGGCGATGTCGTATAGGTAACCACTTGAGCTGTGCTCGAAATTGTGAAACAAGATCATACTTGCGTAGTCCAAATATGAATCGTATACAGAGATTTTGAAGGCGCTCAAGTTTATCTAGTTGGTTTTCGGTGAGATCTGAATAGCTGACATTTGCAATTTTGGTGGCAGTAGGAAGAAAATTCTTAAGCTTTCTCAGGGAACCTGCCGAAGTAAGTAACTTTCTACTCACTTCTTGGATCTGCGATCACCAATTGAGATTAGAGTCCATAATGAGACCCAAGTTCTTAACTTTGTCTGGTATGGGAATAACGGTGCCATCAAAGGTGACGCGAGGGAGCCGAGACCAATCAAGTTTTGATTTCATTCTTGAAGTACCAAAAACAATGGCCTGAGTTTTTGAGGGATTAACTTTTAGTCCAAATGATTTGCCCCAGCTGCTAATCATTGCCAAATCACTATTAATGGTACTTAAAGAAAGTGACATATTTGCTATTTTGTGACGACTGCATATAAATTTGAGGATCATCTGCATAAAGGTGATAGGAACTGCGAAGATCATTTGATATATAATTTATGAAAATTGCGAAGAATAAAGGAGATAGCACGCCACCCAGGGGCACACTAACAGTAGTGTTACATCAAGAAGAAAGTGAGTTCTCAATGCGTTTACCTCATTGCGTTATAAATAAAGTCAGTATAATACAATTATAGCACCCAAGTAGCAAGTAATCTTAAAAACAAACACTTTGCTACCATAAGCTTAAAGTAAAATATAAAAAAATTGTATAACAATAAGAAGCAGGAGCGGGGTCTTAAAGCTCGACAATTTTCTCCTGCACACAAATAAGCCACAAAATAGTACGGACTCACAACGACCACCACGAAAATACCTTTACTTCTTCAATGTATACTAAATAATCTTCACCTTTTATATATTCTCTTTTTGGGTTGTCAATCCCTCTAATAGCTGATAGAACCAGCATAGATAAGTAAGCGGCAACCATTACACATAATAAGTATACATGGTCATATTCTCTAGATATTTTGGAAATAAACTCTGTTTGGCACTGGTTTCCTTTCACTGTAATCCTTACTCCACCACACTGACCAAGTGCAGGTTGGCAGACTTCACATGATATTGTGACAGTTGATTGAATCAGGCGTTACTTGGCGGAACTCTATTGTACCTAATGGAAGGAAAGAGGAACCCACCACGCACCCTCAGATTGCCCACCCCAACTTTTGCAATAGAAAAATGTTGACAATACCGTACTCCTCTAAAGACAAAGGATAAGGGATACATGGAATAATGTAGAAATGGGTTACAGGAAAATACCTGACGTGCAGTATCACCCTCTATGCACCGACTATGCTTCGATACGTGTTTCACCTCTCCACGAGGCATCCTCAGGACTAATGGGCAACGACTGAGCCCAGTACTGGGCAACGACTGAGCCTAAAGCGGGATACTGCACGTCAGGTATTTTTCTGGAACCCATTTCCGCATTATTCCATGTATCCCTTATCCTTTGTCTTTAGAGGAGCTCGGTATTGTCAATCTTTTTCTGTTGCAATAGTTGGGGTGGGCAATCCGAGGGTGCGTGGTGGGTTCCTCTTTCCTTCCATTAGGGACTTCGCATGACTTTTGAAAACATTATGGAGAACCCACCGACACGCAAGTTTCCTCACAATATTTTCCTTTAGCATTCAGCAAGCGATACTTATCAATCAAATTGAATACGCATATCTTTGAAAAACCAATAGTGCGCACCGTGAGTTAGATCCCGATACCTTCTCCATGTCATTCTGTCGGTATATCCACTAGGCTATCACTGTGGCGTACGTAATCTTAATATATAAAATCCTTGCGTTACTGACTGACCGACAGACACGCTACAGTCGAAACTATTGGGCGCAGGAAGCTGAAATTTGGCATGTATGTTCCTTGGGGACCGTAGAGGTGCACTAAGAAGGGATTTCCCGAAATTCCCACGGGATCGGGCAAAACGGGTAAAATAAAATAAAATGCGGGCGTAGCTGCGGGCGTCCTCTAGTATAATTATAATGATACAAATGAGATAATTTCCGTAGGTCCATGTGAGTCCCACTCTACGTAAGCACACAATTATAATTTCGTATTCGGGACGCCGTAACGCAATAATTTAAGCTTACGAATACAATTTGTACGTCAGGGGGAGCGAATGAACGAGTGAACGAATGAAGTGAGCGAAGTGAATAATTTTGTGTACGAGTACTGTGTTGAAGGGTTTTGTTGTACAGCCTGTCACCTGTGCCAAAGTAAATTACATTTTTAGAGCGCAAATGTAATTATTTAGAGTGAGATTTATGCTATTGTCGTTTCTGTTTTCTAATTATTCAAGTTAATTTAAAATATGTGTTAAGTACAGTCACACAGGTGGAAAATAATTTTAATTATACGACGGCTTTGTTCTGCACTGTGCTTAATTTTAAGAATCCTGTCTCATGAAACAATCCAAAATAATGTTCTAAATGCGAAAGTCTGTCAGTCTGTGTTACGCTACTACTGTCATCTTTTTATTTTATTTATAGTCTCACGCCTGTGTCCCCGGAGGGGTAGGCAGAGGTGTAATATTACACCCACATTTCGCCATGATTTTTAGGTGCCACGTAAAAGGGGGCGAGCCTTTTGCCGTACCGGGCACATTACCAGACTCCGTGCTACTACTGAGAATTTCCTAACGGAAAACCCCTATAACACTGTGCCCGACCCGAGAATCGAACGCGAGACCTCCTCACTAAAATCCGTCTGAACTATACTTTAAAACTATCAAACGATCTTCGATGTTTATTTCTAGCTCGCATTAGCTCTCGGGATATTACGTTACTCCAATTATTAGGAACCTGCTTTGAATACATCATCGATCCCGTTTTGGCCTTCACTTACAAAAGGCAGCTTTTCTAAGTTAAGGCAAAGACAGGATGTTACTGTATGAATGTTTTTTTACTGGGTCCACATACTAAAATTAATATAAAAACCGTGAAAGGAATGTTGCAGCGTATAAGCTACTTAATTAATAACGTATAATTAGTACTCAAACACGCTGGCAGTACATAATTATGAACAACATAATGCACTTAAATTATAATTAATTATTTTCATTTAAGTGCAGTATGCTAATTATTTTTATTAAAGTTCATTATGCTCGCAGTCAAATGATATAACTTAGGAATATGTTATTTGATGTTTTCCCTGGTCGTAGTGAGTACAAGGCAACATTTCTTAAAACTTCAGTACTCTAACTTTTTAGAGAAGCCAATTTTAACAGAAAAACTATTTCTCAAGAACAGGTAAGTAGTGGGGAGGCAGCGATAGCCTTGTGGAGATACCTGCAGACTGCCATACAAAGAGAATCGGGTTCGAATCCACGTTGCGTACGACTGACCTTTCGGAGTTATGTTCGTATTGAATTGTTAGATATCAGTTGCCCCGTGCCTTGGAGAGCACGTTAAGCCGTCGGACCCGGCTGTCATGAAGAACTTTGACAGCAGGGATTCAGTGTATAGTAAATGAGCCTTTTGGTGATCCTCAAAGTAAATTACTGCCTCGTTGGCCTCGCGGCATAAATGTGCATGTGGGATCGGGTCTCGAGTTCGATCCCAGGGTCGGGCAAAGTGTTACTGGGTTTTTCCGTTAGGAAATTCACAGCAGCAGCACGGAGTCTGGTAATATGCCCGGTACGGCAATAGGCTCGCCACCTATTACGTGGGACTAAAATAAATCTGGCGAAAAGTGGGTATAGCAATGTACCTCTGCCTACCCCTTCGGGGATATATGTGTGAGACTATGTATGTGTGAAAGTAAATTATTGCTCCGACTTTGGGCGTTACTTTGTGTCCGTTGATTGAATGTTCACAAAGTCTCCCGCGACACAGGTTTTACTCATATTGCGGGAGTAGTCCTTTGAAAGAAAATAAAAAATAAAAAAAACATATTTGTAGATTTTTTACGTACCAGTCGTGAACTGGTTTCATCCGTACCAAATCTGATTTAAGCATGTCCGCTTGGAACACGTTTTTATGCAGCTAAAATTTTTAATGGAAGTTTGCCAAATCTGTTGACGCATATGACTAGTTTTCCGACTCTTCGCGTCGTAATGTCATGCAGTCATGCTTTATGTCTTGTGTAATATACTACTATCAAATAAAGAGAATATTATTATATCAGGCTTAAGGATCAGAGGAAGTTTAACACTACAAAATGTTTGCCGTATTATACATATTTTACCAATATGACCCCAAGCTTTGCTATGTTCTTCTTCTTCTTAGCGTATCGCTGGCAAACACTTATATTTTTGAGGCCCAGAAACTAGCAAAGCTGACTGTATGGTCAAAGGCAGTCATAAGTTACTCCTGCGTGCAAGTTTTCGGGCACGATGTAAGATGGGACATCGATTGTCTTGCTCCGCACGAACAAGCCAAATCGGTACCGTCCGAGAGTCCCCGTCTGAACATGTTTTCGATGCATCTGGGTTCGGAGTCTATTCAAAGACTTCCAGACAGACCATGGCAAGCCATGCCCAGGTGGAGGACTCTCGGCAGGTGACACGAAAGGAAATGGTAGGAGGGTCTTTTCGCGCCATAGGTCACACCTCGCCTTTGATGGCTCCTGGGTCAGAGGATTTGACAAAACTGCGGCGGCTCTTCAGTCTTGTCTGCACTGTGGATGTGACCATGTAATGGTTTGCTATGTTTACATATGAGTTAGACTTTGACTGTGGCTTTGCCCGCGTAAGAAGTAGCCTATATCACTCCACCTTTTCTATCTTCGCATTTACAACTCATGCCATAACAACGAGCCGTTACGACGTGGAAAAGGGAGAAACAAACAAACACACATTCATATTTAGGATATTGGTATGGATTTGTCATTTCGTAGTCAGGTTTTCTTGGATGCTTCTATTATAAAATTTATTTGTCGGGATGGATGGATGTAAGAATGTCTGATACCTCCTCTTACACGTAAATACCTACTACTGAATTAACAGATGATTTAACTTTGCTGTAATTTTTTTCTTTTTTTTTAATTCAGGCCTGTATCCCCGAAGGGGTAGGCAGAGGTGTAAATATTATACCCACATTTCGTATTATCATATCATATTCATTTTGCCATGAATATTTAGGTACCCACTTAATAGGGGGCGAGCCTATTGCCGTTACCGGGCACATCACCAGACTCCGGGCTGCTACTGAGTATTTGGAAAAACCCAGTAACACTTTTGCCCGACCCGGTAATCGAACCCGGAACCTCCGATCAGCAGTCGCATACGCTATCCACTGGAGCACGGAGGCTGTAATTACCTTTTATTATCCCAATATCTGACACCCAGGCGGGCGAACCTACAGACAAAAGCTAGTGTTAAATACCGTATAGCTCCTAAAAGTCGCTTTCCCTACGAGCCTGGCACAGTTTGAGCGATATTCGCGGTTTAAATGGGTATCTCGTTATCCTTATCCGTCGCATAACCACATTAAAGACCATTCTGAAACTACAGACAACGCATAAAGTAACTTACGGCCATTTTCAATATTCGTACTATAGATAGATGTGTAGATTTTAGATTCGTGTTCGACATATTTTGTATGGAGCTTATGTCAAAAACTGTCAAAAACTAATCTAAAATCTACAGATCTACATATCAATATTTTGAATATTGAATTGCGTAGTTAGAGAGCGACGCTAGCCCGTCATAACTGAAGTGGATTTTGCTATGATCATGTTTCCATATAATTATAGCCTTAGGGTGCATAGGGTTCCCACCAAGAACTAAGGGGCCCAAGCCAACCTCACCTGCAAGTGGTGCACCTGCCGATCAACGGACAAGGCTCTGGCATACATAATATCACGATAAGCGGCAATAGGCTCGCCACCTATTACGTGGGATCAAAACACTGGCGAAAAGTGGGCGTTTAATATGCCTCTGCCTACCCCTTCGGGAAAACAGGCGTGAGTGTATGTATGTACGTTTATAAACTTATACAATACAACGATAATAATAACGTACATTTCATTAACGTTTATATGACGCTTTGGCATTTTCCCAGAACTTCTTGCATACTCCATCCAGAGAGAGGATTCTCTGACCAGGCTAGGCGATGCAAGTTACCAAGAATTTGTATATACCTATAGAAATTGTGTACGAAACTTTTAACACCGAGATTTAGAAACTGCATGTCTACGTAGTTCAGTCTTTTTCCGTTAGACGTCGCCAGTGTTTTATACCTCATTGCGTTATAAAAAAAGTGAGTATAATATAATTATAGCACCCAAGTAGCAGGTAATCTTAAAAAATAAACACTGCTACCATATGCTTGAAGTCAAATATAAAAATATGCCTTTAGGCTTTTCAGCCAAGTATACACACAAGTTATTAATATCACTATAATAACTTCATTTTTAAGTCCCAGCGGTGGTATATTTTCGATAACAATAAGAAGCAGGAGCGGGGTCTTAAAGCTCGACAATTTTCTTCTGCACACAAATAAACCACAACATAGTACGGACTCATAACGACCACCGACGAACATACTTCTCCTTAAAAGTAAACCAAATAATCTAAACCTCTTATATATTTAACTTCTGGGTGTTTTAGCCCTCTAATTGCTCAGAATAATTAAACATAATTATCATGATCATGTACTCTAGGCATTTCAGAAGTAATTTCTACTTGCGACGTGCCTCTTCTCACTATGCACAACCCACACTGGTCGAGTGCGGGTAGTGTGGTGCACGTAACGGACTGCCCAAATGATAGTCTCGGGTTCGATCCCCAGGTACCCCGGGTACACACATGACTTTTTTGAAGTTATGTGTGCATTATAAAATAATTATCGCTCGCTTAATGATGTGTCCAGTAGATGGCAATAGGCTCGCCCCCTATTACATTAGGGACCGAAACATAACTAGCGAAGTGTGGGTGTGTAATAGAATTCTGCCTACCCCATTCGGGGATAAAAGGCGTGAAGTTATGTTATGTGTTATTTTCCCTCACCACTCAGCAAGCGATAATCAACAAATTGATAGGTACGTTCATCACTTTGAAAATACAGTGTTGCACGCTGTGAGTTAGATTCCGATACCTTCTCCATGTCAGACACTCGGTTTATCCTCTAGGCTATCGCTGCCGCGTACGTAATATAATTATAATGATACAAATGAAATAATTTCCGTAGGTCCATGTGAGTCCCACTCTCCGTAAGCACACAATTATAATTTCGTATTCGGGACGCCGTAACGCAATAATTTAAGCTTACGAATACAATTTGTACGTCAGGGGGAGCGAATGAACGCGTGAACGAATGAAGTGAGTGAAGTGAATAATTTTGTGTACGAGTACTGTGTTGAAGGGTTTTGTTGTACAGCCTGTCACCGGTGCCAAAGTAAATTACACGTATAGAGCGCAAATGTAATTATTTAGAGTGAGATTTATGCTAATGTCGTTTCTGTTTTTTAATTATTCAAGTTAATTTAAAATATGTGTTAATAGTACAGTAACACAGGTGAAAATTATTTTAATTATACGAAGGCTTTGTTCTGCACTGTGCTTAATTTTAAGAATCCTGTCTCATTAAACAATCCAAAATAATGTTCTAAATGCGAAAGTCTGTCAGTCTGTGTTACGCTACTACTGGCATCTTTTTTTAATTATAGTCTCACGCCTGTATCTCCGGAGGGATAGGCAGAGGTGTAATATTACACCCACATTTCGGCATGAATTTTTAGGTCCCACGTAATAGAGGGCGAGCCTATTGCCGTACCGGGCACATTACCAGACTCCGTGCTGCTACTGAGAATTTCCTAACGGAAAAACCCAATAACACTTTGCCCGACCCGGGAATCGAACCCGAGACGTCCCAATCCAATGCGCACATTTATGCCGCGAGACCAACGAGGCAGTCTGATATCTACTTCATCAAAATCGGTCCTGGGGTTCGGATATAAGTTAGTTGAAGAAGATTTGTAGTTGGCTACTTTTTGCAACTAAAATCAACTCCTAAACGGCTGAAATAGGGGATGGCAGTTGAATAATTTGCACACTTCCTTTCGTTATCTTTGTAAACAAATATTATACTTTTTTGACATACGGGGAGCGATAGCCTATTGGAGATACCAACAGACTGCCATGCAGAGGGTATCAGGTTTCATCTTTCAATTACTTTTGGGAGTTATGTGCGTATTGAATTATAAATTATCGCTTTCGCCTTAACTCGGTGAGCACGTTAAGCCGTCGGTCCCGGCTGTTATAAAGATCTTTGACAGTCGATATAGGGAGTGAGTACCTACGAATAAACTGACACTAGTCTAAACCATGGAATATAGCTATCTCTTTCGGTTGCGGAGGACAGAGAGGCAGTCGTTCTGTGGAAAACCTAATATTCAGTCAAACCCGGTTAGACTAGAAAGCGGACCCAGGGTTCTAACTGGGATAATGATATGCGGATGATTTTCACATACGGGCGAAAGTGCGGATTAAAGCGAGTAATATTAAAAATAGTTCTATACAGTTTGACAAAAAATAAATGGAAGCATATCAATCTGTACTAGCGTGTCCAGCCCGTTATCAAAGTAAGTATATCGTTATTTATGTTTCAAAACCATAAAGCCATAATTAGTAATACTTACCGGTTAAATATTTTATACATACATACATACATATCGACACGCCTTTTTATCCCCGAAGGGGTAGGCAGAGGTGTATTTCTACACCCACTTTTCGCCAGATATACTTTAGTCCCACGTAATAAGGGGCGAGCCTATTGCCGTACCGGGCACATTTCCAGACACCGTGCTGCTAATGAGAATTTCGTGACAGAAAAACCCAATAACACTGCCCGACCCAGGAATCGAACCCGGGACCTCCATATCCCACGCGCACATTTATGCCGCGAGACCAACGAGGCAGTCGTATATGGTTTGATGTCGAGTTTTCCGTCTCTTCGCAAAGATGTATTTGCATCGTGTTATCCCTTAGTCGCCTCTTACGACACCCACGGGAAGATAGGGGGTGGTGACACTTGTATTCTATGCCGTCAACCACACGGCTATTTTCCCTTATTAATTATTCTTCTCTATTCTTTTTGGACAAAATTTTGTTGAGTTGCTTTAGTAAGGTATTCGAACATAATTAATTTCCCTCGTTTGTGTTGCAGTAAGTAGCTAACATGAATATGTTCAATGTTTGCCAACTATTTAAGGGTTTTAATAATTGTACATACATATGCTCACGCCTTTTTACCATCGGGGTAGGCAGAGACAACGGAATGCCACTTGCTTATAAATAATTGTGCCGCAATAAAATTAAGACTCGCCTTTTGGTTTAGTGGTCAATGGCCTTTTTTCTTTGGTGTCGGGTTGGAAAATCCTCATGGAGTCCCTCCGCCCTGGGGGAAAGGCGAAGGGGACTGTCAGACTCTTACTGACTAAAAACCAACTCGTGCTCCTGATGTAGCCATGTGTCGGAGGGTAGGGTATCACCGAAACATTCCTCGCTACCCCCCGACGGGTATTGGCCCGCCAGATGGTCAGGCGGGCCCCAAACAAAACCCCTTTGGTGGCGGATGAAGCTGCCAAAACACCCAGCGGCCGCAGAGGATAGGGAGGACTGCAACGCAACACCGCATCTCCTCTTCCTCTGCGGCCACACCGCGACGCAACGATGATGCGCCCCCATTTGGTCCCGGGAGATAGGGCCGCGGCAACGCAACACCGACCTGCCTCTCCTCCCGCGACCGCGCCCGACTGTGAGGGACAGCCATAACTGTCCCCCACACCCGCACCTATGGACGCATCCTACGCAGGCTTCACCCAAGCCCACGTGGAGTCTACTCCAGGGATCCCTCTTAGCTTCACCGCGGGGTTCCAAGCCACGGTTACTGAGCCCCCCCACCACGACAAGGTGGAGATCCCACGGGGGGAGTGGTCAATGGCCCTGAATGCTAAGTTGGAGGTCGTGGGTTCGATTCCCATCCAGAATTCGCAAAACATGACATCGTGTCTTTTATTATGTTTATTTTATTTTTTTAAACTCCCGCAAGTGACATACATTCTGTGTCGCCGTGTAGTTTACAAAAAATGCATCTAAAAGACACAAAAGACACAAGTTGTCTCGTGTGAGAATCGAACTCACAGCACCCGGGCGGCGTAGTGTCAAACTGCGCGGCGGCCGCTTCAACCATTACGCAAACTCTAGTCTTTGATAAAGAGTTGTGTTCTTTCTACTTACAATCTAATAATTTATCTTGTTTCCAATACATTTCTTTCATTGGCTTAGCAGACATAAAATCCAGACAGTATAGACGAGAACTAATATAGAATAAAGGATCATGTCTGGATAGCGCCGCCGCGCGCCGCGAGAGCGATATTATTTGCAATCTAATAAAAGCTTCAAGTAATATTTTACTGATGTCTTGAATATTTGCATTTTGTGTGTACCTACTTATGTTATAGATATTGTAAGGTTATAGTAAGTATAATTTGTGAACAAATAGTGATAGATATATGAATGGTGTCCTGCTCGTTTACTAATTTCTAAGTCAGTAGGTATATTCATCATCATCATGATCATCAGCCTGTTTTAATTTTTCAATTTATTTATATAAGTATAAATATAGACATAATATAATACACGCAACACCATCTAGTCCCAAACTAAGCAGAGCTTGTACTATGGGTACTAGACAATGGATTGACATACATATTTTTAATTATGATAGATACCTTACAGAATAAACATACATACAATATACAATTTTTGTTAGTAAGTATACTTATGAACTATGTTAAAAAAACTTGCACGATGATGCTGTGCGTTCGTGTGGCACTTGTCCGCGGAAGCGACGGAACACCACACCATTCGGCCAAAAGTCCTCCTTCATGACGACATGTAGATAGCAGGTCGGGATCCGCACCACAAACGCCTTGAAGTTGACATTACGGCGCGACTCCAGCAACTGCACTCTCGGCATAGATAGATAGATAGATAAATCTTTATTGTGCAAATACAGTTGGTACAATAGCTTAAAATGTAGGTAATTGGTATACAAATAGTAAATGCACAAAGGCCGCCTTATCGCAAAGTGCGATCTCTTCCAGGCAACCTTAGGATGGACAGACTGAAAAAGACAAATTTGATGGTGTAGTGATCAGATATATACGGACACTAATAGTTATTAAATAGAATATACATACATGTGTAAGTATATATCGCCTATACATACAAATACCTAATACTTAATATACATACAACCTATACTTATAAAACATATAAAATTATACATACAAACTATACATATAATACATAGCTATACATACATACATATCCATATTATAATGATATCAATGCAAAGTACAGAAGCAATAAATAAATAAATACATCGAGAGAATTTCGATTAAAATGACAGGTAGTGCTTCTTTAGTGCGTCTTTAAATATGTTGAGTGATTTTGCTTGCTTAATCTCAATTGGCAGCGCATTCCACAAACGTACAGCCTGTACGGCAAAGGATTTATCGTAGAAGTTTGTGGAATGTGTTAGCATCTGCAGTCTCAGATCCACTGACGACCTCAAGGTCCTTGAATGTGTGTCATGAAGGAACTTAAAACGTTCTTTGAGATACATGGGGCTATTAGGATTGAACAGCGCATTATACAGTTGCGTAAGAATATGAGTATTCCGGCGAAGACGAATTGGGAGCCACTTGAGTCTGGATCGAAATTCAGATACATGATCATATTTGCGTAAACCAAAAATGAATCTAATACAGAAGTTTTGGAGACGCTCAAGTTTGTCAAGTTGGTCCTCATTAAGATCAAGATAGCTGACATCGGCATAATCGAGTATTGGGAGAAGCAAGGATTGTGCAAGCGCAATCTTGGTGGTTGTGGGAAGAAAGTTCCGAAGCCTACGCAACGACCCAGCTGAGGCAAACAGCCTTCGACAGGCCTCCTGTATTTGACATCCCCAAGATAAAGTTTTATCTAGATAAATCCCCAGGTTTTTTACGTTATCTGAGATAGTTAATATTTAGCCGTCGAACTGAATCTCAGGCAACTGTGACCAGTTGACCTTGGATATCATTCTGGAACTGCCAATCAGAATAATTTGTGTTTTGGATGGGTTCACTTTAAGGCCATAATTTTTACTCCACGTACAAATTTGTGCAAGGTCAAAGATAATATTAGAAAACGCCTCTGAAATCGCTTCTAGTGGTGCCTGTGAGTATATCTGTAAATCATCTGCGTAAAGGTGGTAGGATGAAAGTAAGTGCTTAGAGATAGAATTTATGAAAATTGCGAATAGTAATGGAGATAGCACGCCACCCTGTGGTACACCGACAGTTGTGTTACACCATGACGAGTACGACTCATCAACGCGTATACGCTGTCGGCGTCCAAACAGATAACTATGAAACCAGTCAATTACCGTTGGAGATATGTTAATAGAGCGGAGTATGGCGAGCAGGATGTGGAAATCCACGGTGTTAAATGCGTTGCTAAAATCAAGTAGGGACAAAAGCGTGAGTTTTCCGCCATCCATGCCTAGCCTTATCTCATCAGTGATATGAACCAATGCTGTAGTAGTACTATGACCAGGACGAAAACCGGATTGGAATGGATTCAGAAGAGCATTCTTGGAAAGGAAAGTACAGAGTTGTGTATGTACAAGACGCTCAAGGACTTTGGAGAGGAATGGAAGTATGGATATAGGACGGAAGTCGGTAAAGGAACAGGGTTTGGATTTTTTAGGGATCGGCACAACTTGTGCATCTTTCCACGCGGATGGAAAGACACCGCTGGTAATTGAGTAGTTCAGGATATGACAAAGGACAGAGAGGATTTCATCTAGGATAGGTAGGATCATATTTCGACTGATACAGTCATTAGCAACAGCATTGGATGATATTGAGATTATGCTCTTTTTAACATCACAACCGGAAAATTGCTCGAAAACAAAAGGTGAGTAGCTGGGAGTTGGGATACGTGAAAGATCTTGTAACGTGTTTGTTTTTCTTGTCCCATCAAAGTTGGATGAAGCAGTGAAATGTGCGTTAAGCGAATCTATATTTATATCTTTGGGGATTGCGTCATTGCGCGACTTACCAACTCCCAGTGTTCTAAGAAATTTCCAAATTTTAACTGGATCTCCGCATTCAACCGAGTTGTGAATATGCTGGCGTTGTGCTTTCCTACACACCTTATTGCAGAGATTTCTGGCACGTATGTATTTTTCCAAATTTACAGGGTTTGGACGACATTTGTACTTCGCCTTGGCAGCCGCTTTCTTTGACATAAGAATTTTGATTTCGTCAGTAAGCCAAGGTGCAGGTAGGTGTTTTAATTTAATGGCACGGATTGGTGCATGCACATCGTACAGCTGAATTAACTTATCTGTAAACATTTTGACTTTGTTATCTACACAGTCTGATGAATACAAGGGAGACCAATCTATGCTACGGGCATCTGCGCAGAGCTTTACACTATCCATCCCACCGAAGTTGCGTTGCATAATAATTCTCGGTTTTGCCTTTGGTGGGCGTATTTTATATGAAAGATAGATTAAATCATAGTAAGAAAAAGTGTCTGCAGAGCACTGACCATGCTTGGATACAAAAGTAGGGGAAGAAACGAAAATGAGGTCAAGAAGAGAAGGTACAGAGTTTGGGAAATGATGTGTAGCATGAAGAGGAAGAATAGATAAATTGCTGGAATTTAAAATACGCTTAAATGTGGTGGAACGATTATCCTGTTTTAAAAGGCAGGTGTTAAAATCACCCATTATAATTGTGTGACTGTAAGAAGGTACCAAAGTTTCTAGGATGTGTTCAAAAGAAGGAAAAAAAATTATACGTAACGAAGGGGAATAATAAACACCTAGAAGAACTTTAGCACGATTTAATTCCACTTCTAAGAATAGATGCTCGCCGGCATTCGAGGGTGGAGGTTGCGGCGAGATGCTAACAATACGGTACGGAATTTGAGCACGTAAGTAAATAGCAACACCGCCACCCCCACCAACCGCACGATCATTTCTTATTAGGTCGTACCCCGGAAGAGAATATGAAGTTTGTAGACTGTAGGTCTTACACTTAAGGTCCAAATGTAGACTGTTTGGTCTTACACTTGTTGTTATGAGAAAATGATAAAATACGTGATAGATGCACTGATGCTAAAATGAAACCAACCGCGATGAGTGCTGTGAAATCACTGATTTATTTTTGCTTACAAATGTACTTATGAGGTAAATGATGAACTAGTGATAAATGCTGAAATGGCTAAAAAGTAATACATATAATGATGTACGGGTTCACCGTACATACTGCCCACTCAAACAAATAGACAAATTTTATTTAACCTTTATTGATAATGTAGACGTGATTCTCTAATACTAAATGCTAGATAAATGAACTATGATCATTTAAATAACAAATTGCTCAAATTGATGATAAAATAATTGAATATTATTATGATAAAATATAACTTAAACTTGTAAAATAAACTGTTCTTTGCTACTGTCTCTATTTAGTCCTGTTCACACTTATCAAGAAAACTAAGATCGACCGACCGATGGGCGACCATAGGCGAGGTCCCTTTATCAATACTCGTAACCAATTTGCTAATATCACGGAACGCACTGATCAACACTGGCACACTATCACTGACGCTTGCCGTGGCGGCTGCCACCGTCCCTCGCGCCCCCGCGGGTGAAGGAGGCTGCTGCAGCGCCTTCCCCAAGCCAGACTCCTGCTCTCCAGAGAGTTTGTGACATCTAGATCGCATGATAAAGATCATTCCGATGACACCAAAAATGATAACCAGAGTCAAGGTCAAGTATACGGCAGTGTAATGATGAACGTCGTGTATGCTTAACTCAGTAGAAGATTGTTCCTTAAGAGTGTTTATTTGATCTCGCAGCTGATTCAAGCTATCTGTCTGATTCTCCGGTACAACAAAATAGTCAGGCAAGGTAGTATTGATAAGCGTATTGAGAACTGATACCTCTGGGACTTCGATATTCGGTTGTATATTCATATGTCGTAAGAAGTTATTGTGTGCGTAAATGCTATATTCGTCCGATTTTAATGTACAGCCCTGACCTAAGTCAATAATACCGCTGTCTTGAATTACAGTTGTTAGCGAGTCAGAACTGCAATAAATGCGTAGGTGACACTTTTCACAACACGAGTACAACCATGAATTCATATGATGTAACTTGAACCAATAATTACGGCACGTGGATATTTCTTGTTTACAAGTGGTGTCGCTACTCATTATTTGTACATCACATAACGACTGTTTGATTTTAAGGCTGTATACAGGGTTTTCTAAAGAGCATAACATCTTGTTATTTTTGACATGAACGCAGGCTTGAAGGTCTAGGTTTGATAAGAATAGAGCTGTATCCCTTTGGATGTTGTAGGAAATGTAGGGCACGGTTGGGGTTATACGAACATGATTTGACCCACTTTTCTGAGGTATAGAAACAATTTTGTCAAGTTCAAAGACATCGCTACTTACAAGTGGAATTTTCAATTCAATTATTAAGTAGTTGTCGTGTAATCTTGAAGACGCTTTCATTATTCTATACAGGTCAGATAAATTTGATGGTTCGACTGGGACAGCGAGGTTGCTATGTAATTGACCAGATATAGTGTTGACTTGAAGGGCTAACTGTTCCGGAGAGAGTAAGTAGGGATCGACGCGTCCGTGACTGATATCCGTTATCGTGTAAATCAGTACGTGCTGAATGCGCATAAGGTTAGATAATATGATATTCGCTGTTAATGCGGACGATGTCAGATATAGGCCGTTTTTATTATCCCAAGTAACTCCTTGCAACTGCAGTGATACATTTCGTAGATGTTCGTTTATGATAGAGAACTGTTTGTTCATAGTTGCCTCATTGCGCCGTAGGACATTGTATTCAGACTCCAATACAAGGGTTTGATTCCTGAGCAAATGTTGAAGATGGTTTTCATTACGAGCTATCCTGTCTATATGCTGCTTGTATTGGTCTGCGAATCTGTCATCTAATACACCAAATAATGTATTCACCAAGTAGCCAACTCCGTTGATTAAGCCGCGTTTTTGTCTGCTGAGATATGGATTTTTCAATAGTGAGTCATAATGTTCGATGTCTTGTACTTGCTGCTCTAATTGTAAGACGACACTTTCGTACTGATGATCCGTATTATCAGCTGTTTCCTTTAAATGTTTTACATAATTCTTTATGTCCGATATACCGCGATAGTATGTTGACATATTGTAAAACACAACCAGTTTCCATTCATCCTTAATAATTTGGAGATCTGACACCTTATCGAAATAAAAGACTTGATTCGTAGTCATTGGGGTAACATTGTATGCAGCAGTTTTGTGTTGTACGGTGGGTGATATGAGTGTAAATAATAAAAATAGAGCTGTGATAGCATAACTCCTCCATGTAGTCGGTCTGCGTGACCGCGCGGGACGGTTCTGATTTTCCGTCTGTTCTGTTTCGGGATGACCTTGTGCGCTCGACTGCTTAGATAAGGCTTCGATTTCATTTATAGGCAAACGTACAAGTTTGTTAACCGGACGCTGGATGATATTGTTTTTCGTTTTCAATGTAACGACTTGTACATAACCATCTTTACCAGCGTGAACCTTTTGCACCCTGCCCATCGGCCATTTACCAGGAGCAACGTTCTCGTCCTTGATGAAGACTAGCTCATCAAATTCGACATTAGTCTTGGGCTGCCGCCACTTAGATCTTGTTTGTAACTGCTGCAAATATTCTGTCGACCATCTCTTCCAGATGTCCTTAACCATGGCCTGAACTAATTGCCATCGGGATGTTAATGTTGTTGATTCCGGGTCAGTGGCAGGTCTCGACATTATGGGTCCTCCGACCAAGAAATGCCCTGGCGTTAAACAGTCGATCGAATCGGTACCTTCTGATAACTGACCTAATGGTCTGGAATTTAAGCAAGCCTCGATTTGACACAGCAGGGTAGAAAACTCTTCGTAAGTGAGTCGCTGCTCACCAAGAACTCGCTTCAAATGATATTTAAGGCTTTGTTCTGTAAAGTCTACGCCCGTATGCGTGAACGGTCTCGACGGGGTTGCGGTAAGTCAGCCATGATTTGTTGATTATTTGTGTTATTATATCGGCGACACCTTACACACAGTCGCAACTGCCGTTTGACAGTCCTAATACCACTGATGATCCAGTATTTGTCTCTGATATATGATAAAGTTAATCGGGGTCCACCGTGCAGAGTTGTTATGTGCGCCTGATCGATCAAAAGATTTGTAAATCTGCTATGGCTTGATAAGATGATAGGATGTTTCGTTGACGCGCTTGGTTTGGAGTGCGTCAGCCTTCCACCAACTCTTAATATTCTATCTTCGTCCAAATATGGGTTTAAACTGAAAATACTGCTTTTCGGATGTACAACCCGATTCTGTTTAATGTCACGTATTTCTTGAGAAAAATCTCGTGATTGCACGTCTTTAATTATTAAATTATATGCGTCATGAATCTCAGCTGACGACAAAAAGTTATTATTGCTTGCAATTTGCCTAATTCGCATTCTTTTGATAAAACGTGACACCCAGCCAATAACACGCACAATGTATGTCAAGGTACTATGATTATGCAGCATATCCATAATAAACGAAGTATTATTTTGTGCTTAGGCTGTGTTCACATTAGGCGACCTTATTTCTACCTTGGGCACGTCGTATATAATCTTCCTTTGTTATTGTACGTCAAATTGTTTCAGCCATGTGGGTCCTTCCCACCACAACGAATGCTCCAACAGCTGAAGAGTCGTCAGTCCTCTAGTTGCACAGTCAGCGGCGTTTTCTTCCGAAGAAACATGATTCCAATGATTAGATGGGATGATTTCTGTTATCTGTTTCACTCTATTAGCAACAAATGACTTCCATCTGGATGCGTCCCCATGTAACCAGCCAAGGACTATCATGGAATCGGTCCACGCGTGTACTGTCATGTGTTCATCGGGCAAGGAACTAACAACCTTTTTCAATAACTGCGACAATAGTAAGGCTCCACAAAGTTCTAGACGCGGCAGTGACAATTTATTAGCCACTGGAGCTAACCTTCTTTTTGCCGCAATAAGGCTTGATGTGTATTCGCCCTTATCGTTTTTAGTCACCAAGTAAATAGTGCAAGCGTATGCTTTATCCGATGCGTCGCAGAATGCATGTAATTGACAATTTGTTTCTAGGTTACCGACATATCTCGGTATGCGGAACTTATTTATATTTTTAATGTCTTCCTTTAATTTCAGCCAAGTTTCGAGAATATCTCTAGGTAACTCATGATCCCATAATGCTCCTATTGACCATGTTTTTTGGAACAATAGCTTCGCTCTAATCGTAAGCGGTGATAACCAGCCATGCGGATCGAATAACTTAGAGATATCTGAAAGTAATTGACGTTTTGTTATTGATTGTGGATTCTCAGATATTATTTGGCTTTCTAATAAGAAGGCATCGGATGATGGGTTCCACTTTAAACCGAGAGTTTTTCTAGATTCGAGGCACTTAAATTCGTAGGGGCTATTTAGTTGTTCAAATGTCAGATGATGAGATTGATGATTGATTGATGAGATTTTCAGATTATGGCCTGTAAGCAAATCGTCGACGAAGAACGAGTTATGGACCACTGAAGCTGCTAACGGATATTTTTCGGCTGCCGTATGTTAGGGTTGTTAAACGATACTGCTTTAATTCGCTATTCAATGTATCCCTCCAAATGATAGATTGCAGGTGTTGATCACTAACTCTTATCAATATCTGCCGAAACATCTTTTCTATATCGGCAGTGATAACGTACTTGTACTGCCTCCAGTTAATAATAAGTGACAACAAATCTTGCTGTAGATTTGGTCCGCTAAACATTAAGATTTATTAAGCGTTAAGACTGTTACCCGAAGTGGACTTTGCTGACGCATTAAAAACTACTCTCAATTTGGTTGTAGTCGAATCGTGTTTCCAGACTCCGTGGTGCGGCATGAAGTATCCATCTTCGGTGTTATTATCAGCAACTGGAGTCATATGGCCTAGGTTTTGATACTCGGCCATAAACTGTTTATAATGCGACGCAAACGATTTATTCTTGTACATCTTGTGTTCTAGCTGTTTGAATTGAGCTATCGCCTTGTATTTTGATGCGCCTAGTTTTTGTTTATAATCGGCTCTCAACGGCAACCCAACTTCGTATCGACCATTATCTAAACGCCTCGTTGTTCTTTTGTAAAAGTCTTCGCAAAACTGATCATCAGGAGTCAAGTTGGACGATGGTGATGAGTCATCTATGTCTTCCAGTTCCCAGTACTTGGATATTTCGTCGCGCACATTGCTGATGACAACGTGACAGTGGTATGTCCTTACATTGCCTGATAGTATCCAACCCAAGTGTGTTTCTTGGACTACCCATAGCCCAAGAAACACACTTGGATTTATCGGATTCAAAAGAACATCGAGCCTGCGCCGGGCCCTTTATGAGACCACCTAAAATGATTTCTGAATACACACTGGCGTCCAAAAGTAAGTCGATAGGCCTAGTAATATTGTACTCAGGATCAGCTAGCTTTAAGTGTTGCAAGTGAGGCCATGACTGCTTGCTAAATGTAGAGTTAGGCAAGTCGTTTATAACCTTAGATACAACCAATGCCTGCGTGGTAAAGCCATAGTTTCCATATATCGATTTGCATTCTAACGATACAATGCCTTTGCTTTGCTTAGCGACTGGCCCTATGCCCGAGATAGAGGCATGATATTGACGACGTTGTAAGCCTAACAATTGCGTAGCGTTCTCAGATATCAAGGAAATCTGCGAGCCTTGATCTAAAAGGGCTCTTAGAGTAACATACATAGGTACCATTTCTAGCTAAGACATTCAGTTTAAGAGTGGTCAACAAAACTTCTTCATTGTCAGCGGCGACGTGATTTACTTTATGCTGAGCTTTAAGGTTTAACGGCAATGCAGATATGCCTGAGGTCGTCGCTGAAGCTACCTGAGGACGTTGTAGGAATGCGTCATGCAGTAAAGTGTTGTGGTCCTCACCGCACTTCTTACAACGCTTTGAATTGGTACAATCATTATCGTAATGATTATACAGACAATTTTTGCAATACTTTGCTTTTGTCACCGTATCTAAACGATTCTCAGGTGACATGTTAATTAATTTTCTGCATGAAAACAAAAAGTGACGAGTTTTGCATATAGGACAGTAATTGGGGCCTTGAGTAGAGGCAACCTTGTACTGATTGTTATGAGAGCGATTTACGGGTTTATTATTAGAGTGAACTGTCTCACGATTGACAGTTGGCTTGGTGGCCTCCTTATCCCTCTTCGGCATGGGTTCTAGGGCTGTCAACTTGCTCTCTAAGAACGTCATAAACTCCGCCAGAGATGGTAGCTCTCTGGGTGACTTGCGAGCTTCCTTATAGTCACAGAAGGTGTCTTGATCTAATATCTTACAAAGAAGATGCACTAATAACGGATCCCAAGTATTCGTATCTACGCCGAGGTTGTGGATAGCATGAATACACTCTGTACTAGTGTCATATAACCGTTTCAATTCATAAGCTGTTTGCTTGTGTATAATTGGCTGATTCAGGAAAATCTCAATTTTATTGGTGAATAAAACTTGGGTGTTAATATACCTATGTGTAAGTATCTCCCAAGCGGTGTCATAATTATCAGCTGTGATATGCAGATGCTGGATAAGACGCTCAGGTTCTCCTCTGACCTTTCCTTTTAAGTGCTGCATCTTCTGAGCCTTGGTAACGGAATTATTGTCGTGGATAGCTTCGGTAAATAAATCACAGAATGTTGGCCACTACCCAGTGGCCAACATTCTTACTTTCACCGGTAAATACACCCGTATTTACCGGTGAAAGTAGGTATCTCTAGCTTGGGCGTTGCTTTATGTACGTGAACCATGGATGAGATCTTCTTGTTTAACGCACGCTTTATGTTCTTGAAAATGGTCTCGTGTCTATTGAGTTCCTCCTCATACGAAATATCCTCACCTTGGAGTAAATGATCTATACGCAAGTGTAACGCGTCGATAATATCCCACTTACTCTGAATACTTCTCAGCTCGTCCTCAAGTTCCCATTTTTCTGGAATAGCGTTCACGTCAATGCTCTTTACTAACCTGTTAAAAGCCCTAAAATTGGTTCTCTGTAAAGCTAACAACTCGATAGCCTCACTGTTGGATTGCGTTGATTTTTCCTTTGATAAGAAGGACGATAGCAAATTACGCGTAGCCTGATATAACTCCTTAGCCTGCAGGTAATAGTTAGAACTAAAATACGTATGATTTTGCTCGAACTCTCCCCAGAGGCTATCCAGTGCCTCAAGTCTCTTTTGAATATATTCCGGAGTCTTCATAGACAGCGGATCCTTGCCAAAATTTACTTTAATTTTGTTGATGCTTTCAAATAATTCAGTCTGGCGAGAGCTCGATGCTTCCATCATGATAAAATAAAAGGAACGTTCTTACTTGGACTGATGCTTGATAACCTTGACTGCAAGCTGCTGCTGCTGGTATCTGCTATTCGAAGTTCGCGACACGGAGTCTCTGATCGTACACTGAGTTTAATTGTAAGTTCGAAAATAATCCGTCGGGATTATCGCGAAGCACTCAATAAGAGATTATAGTTAGGACCGGTGTCACTTCAAAAAATTTTCGAAGGACCAAAAAATGTAGACTGTAGGTCTTACACTTAAGGTACAAATGTAGACTGTTTGGTCTTACACTTGTTGTTATGAGAAAATGATAAAATACGTGATAGATGCACTGATGCTAAAATGAAACCAACCGCGATGAGTGCTGTGAAATCACTGATTTATTTTTGCTTACAAATGTACTTATGAGGTAAATGATGAACTAGTGATAAATGCTGAAATGGCTAAAAAGTAATACATATAATGATGTACGGGTTCACCGTACAAAGTTGATGGGAGACATGGTTTGAGCCATGACTCTGAAACGAGAATAGCATGAATGTTCCTACAGTCAAAGGTTGCCAGCATATCAGGGAAATGAGCTGAAATACTTTGGGCATTTATATAGACTACATTAAAGTTCCCTGCGACATCAGAGAACTGAGACTGAAGAATCTCTGCAAGTGAAGGCAAACTGGTAAAACTATCATTGAGACTACTAGCAGTTAAAAAGCGGTCATAGTCACTATTTGCATCTAACATAATATGTCGACTATATAAAATAATAATATATTAATAATATATAAAAATAATGAAATATATCGATATAATAAAAAGTTATATATATTATATAGAATACTTAAATAAAAATATATTGTAAAGTGGTGTAAAGTCAAATGTCCACCCGCCAGTTGCGTGTTACAAGAAGACTATTGTAAAGGTAGAATTCCGTGCATCGCGATCGATCGCAGCCGCGCGCGGCCTACGACTGTCGTCGATCGCTCGCAACAATAGTCAAAGTATTAAAATGTATGGCACCGCTGCCGAGGCCCGCGACTGACGCGCGCGGCCGACTAGTAGAATTAGTAGTAATGAAAAAAAAAATCGGAAGTAAAGCGGGTAAAGCCGTAAGGTTAGGTGAGACTGTAACTCAAATACCTAACTATAGTCCGTGCCACGAGAACATAGACTTTTTGTAAACAAAGAATTTCTACTAAGTGACTTAGCGATAGTTCTGTCAAAAACAAATAATGTCAAATCCAATGAGCGCAACGGTACATAGATACGTGTCATTGGAAACTAATATGTCAATGGATCGGGTTTTTATCGATATTGTGCGCTGTCAACAGGATCTTCGAATGTTTTGCGGTACTGACGCCTAGAATGTCAACATTTGGCGTTACTTCATTGAAATGTAACATTCTTGGGCTTAAAATACATTTATCAGAGTACAAAATTATTTTTTTTAGTTATCAAGAAGGGGTAAATGTAAAGTTAAATATACAAGTTTATAGGATCGCAACGCTCTTCCCAATCAAAAAAGCGGGTGCAGAATAGCAGATGGCAAACAATTAGTCGCGTAGAGAATTATTTGTACCTACTTACCTAAAAACAAAATTGCGTTTTCAGACTACCGTAACTTTTGATAGATTTTGTTTAAGTTCATTCTGATGATTTCATTCACAGACAACGCAAAATCTCCATGCCTAGAATTTTTTATGCAATGTACTAGCTAGTTATCTATAATATCAATTATTCATTGTTTTAGGATAGGTAGGCTGCTTTGAGCTAATGATTTATTGTCTATGATTTAAAAAAATTCATGACAATAGTAGAGTAACATGTATGTACTCTGTCATTAGCATACATGGTACTCTATTTTTCCTTAATTTATAGAATATATTACGTGTAAAAGACAAAAAAATCGGCTAATTTATTAACAATCGACCATTCAAACTCAAAATCAAATGTTTTTATTTCGGTAAAATTTAACAAAATAAATTTAAAAACATAGGGGCATAATTAGGCATTGAAAAAAAAAGACTGTTCAAAAAGTATAAAATTTTTGATTTTATACTTTTTCAACAGTCTTTTTTTTACAACTGTTTGAAAAAAAGTTGTGAAGCCCTGAATGTTTGTTTACAAAAAGTCTATCTTCTCGTGGCACCAACTATAGGTTATGTCAGGTTCACTTGTGACTCTCAACCCAAAAATAGGAACTTTGCAAAGCAGGGTTCGTCAACTTAGTGTTTTTTATTTTAAATTTCGGACATTTACCAACTTATGCTGGTAATCTTAAGATTTAAGTACCCGTACTTCAGGTTCTTACAGTAACACATACACTTACAGACTGTCGAAGGTACAGGATTAAATCCACGACGAAAAGCACTGACCTTTCGAAGTCATGTGCGTATGAAACGGTTAATTATCGCTTGCTAAACACTAATGGAAATCATCGTGAGGCGAACTGCGTTGTCTGATAGTTTTCCTTAATGTTCGCGAAAGATATGTGAAATCTACCAATCTATATCAACTTGGTGGACTATAACCAAAGTCTTCTGATGGTAATAATAATAGGTAATGAGCACAGCAACAGGTTTTAACCCTAGAATACTAATCATCGCCTGAGAGGCCGCGTTAAAGTTAAATTACGTCTATGTATTGCGGGGTGCGTTCGCGCCAATACAGTGCACCCCGTGACGCAGTGGAGAGTGGTCACTGGATCAGCGGGGAATACGCAGGTATCGAGTTATTGACCTCACATTCGCCTGGGAGGCGATCATTAGTATTAAAGGTAAGTTTTTACCAATCCCGTTTCTTAGCTTTTGCAATTATTTATTTGTTTGATTTAACTGAGACTTGGTTATTTTGGTTCATAGATGAATTTCGATGAGAACCAGATAAAAAAATATTTGGAAAACAAAGAATCGGACAGTGAAACTGAAGATTACGTTGAGGATTACGATTCAGACGACAGTGTGGCTGATCCTTCGTGCCAGCTTGCAGATAACCTTCAATATATTGCTCCGAACAATCTGGATGTACCTCCTCGAACATCTCAAATACAAACAAGCACAAGCGCCGAGTTAGAAGCCGCTCTACAAACCCAATCTCGATCAAAACTGCTATAATTTTGATAGAAAATATAGTCTGATTTTAGTTTACTGTCAAGCCAAATATCTTATAATTACAATGGTAATTTTACTTTTATGTGATACATTTAAAAAAATACTTAATTTAGATACTAAATTAGAGGCTATATTAACTTTTTATTTTTTATTATTGTTATGCTAAAGACTGTTCAAACAAGGGTTACGTTAGACTTAAGGCTGATTTTAAGACTGAAATTATAATTTTAAAGAAAATGTGCCATTGCATTTAAAGAAACAAGGTCTTTCTTCATTATATTCTTAAATTTAAAACAATTTTTAATAGAAAAGTCTTTCTTAAATCTTGTATCATTTATGAAGTAGCGTCCCGAGCGATCATTAGTATTAAGTAGTAAAAAAAATACATTAGTACTCTAGGGTTAAAACAACGCTGGATGATGATAACTAGTGTAGTTCAGTAATATAACTATACTGATTAATACTATTTATTTCATTTTTATTCTATTTATAGACCCACGCCTGTATCCTGAAGAGGCAGTTAGAGGTGTAGCATTAGTAACATTACACCCACATTTCGTCATGAATTTTTAGGTCCCACGTAATAGGGGGCGAGCCTATTGCCATTACCGGGCACATCACCAGACTCTGTGCTGCTACTGAGAATTCGGAAAAACCCAGTAACACTTTTGCCCAACCCGGGAATCGAACCCAGAACCTCTGATTAGCAGTCGCATACGCTATCCACTGGACCACGGAGGCAGTCTAAAATTATCCATAAATAATAAACGTCCTTCGTATTGATCCGAGTAAAAAGTTATAAAATTAAAAAATACTCTTAGTTCACTCTGCGTTCATCTAATACCTAGTATTTCGGGCATTTTAAGATATTTATATTATAAAAATATTGAGCTCTAAAGCGACATTATCAAAGTTTTCTATGTGTCGTCTTTAAATTTTTTTTATAATTTTAATCTTATAATAATACCTATTAAGAGATAAGATTTAAAAGACAGTCGGCTTTTTTGGCGTATTAAAAGTTTAAAAGGCTTCTTATTATTTAAACTCTATTATTGTGTTACCGAGAATGTTTCAAGTCTTTTTTTTATTTTCTAACCAAAAAGTTTAACACTTTAACAGATTTACTCTTATAGCGTCAGTTTTACAGATATTAAAATAATCATTTCATAAATAGTTGAATTAGGTGTTTCTCATGTAATACCGGAAAACTAAAAACTCAAAATTATTCTCTTTTAAATTTGTGGGTTTTCAAACAAACCATTAATACATATTTATATGGCATATTCAAATTATTTATCCGTGATAGGTTCCCATATTATAAAAGGAACCTATTGACCAATTCATTACTATTTCTAGCTATGCAATATGCCAGTATACGAATAAATCAAAACCTTATCCATTTACAAACTCACATGTACACTGGCGACTACTATTATTAATAATATTCACTACAAGCACCCTAAAACATATATGTTACTAAAATAAACCCACCTATTTCCTTTTCGTTTACACAAGGACACAATTGTCAATCTAATCTACGCAAATAGAATTAAGCACACGTAGCAATTCTCAATGCTACGACGCCTACGTCGTAGCATTCACTACTTCTACGTAGCGGAAAGAAGAATTATTCCCAAGAGATTTTTTATAGAAACCTAGTACAGCCGAATGCGTAGGCAGTGGGGATTCGATTATCAGCTACTAGAGGACCTCCCACACGTACCTAGTCAAATGGCAAGTGATTGATATACACTCACATACATGTTTTGCTAACTTTTACAATATTTAATCATATTCACCATGAGGTTATTTTAAACGAATGACATGGTTATGTTCAAGTCTCTACTAGGTATATTTTTTATACTTTCTTGGCAGATAGAATTGTGTAGTATTACTTAACTAGTTCATATTGTGTCGCGCAACCTACACATCATACATAGAATCGCCAAATAAAATACATAGCTACACAATATTTTGTTTAGGTTTTTTTAGTTTAGTAATTGCTATCCATATTACCCTTAGTTACGGAGCCCAGTGACCTTGTGATAAAGAGGCCCGTGCCCAGCAGTGGGACAGTTTATAGACAGGGCTGATGATGTTCTGAACCCTTTCTTTTCGCCTTCAGTAGTAGAGACAAACGCCATTCTGTATCTACCTTCTTTTACTAGGCCTGAAGATACACATGGATACAACAGTGGATTTAGGACGTTTTGTTATACAAATACACGACCTTTTTTCCAATGATTGTTTCTATTCTGAATCGCTCTTTGGCAAATGTTGAGCACTACAGTGCAAGTTATGCTGCAGATCGAAGAAGTTTACACAGTTCATTGAGTGAGCATTACCGAGCTTTGAACGTAAGGCCAGCCCTTTGACTGTTTCCCAATATTCACTCGTTTTGATAACGCGAACCTGCAACGGAGAGTGTTTCTTTTTTGGCAAAACTGCGAACAATTTTTTGTAAAAGTATCGCTGTTTGTTTACTTAAAACATTTAGAAATTATATTATGCAATTCAACCTTATTTATGTTGATGAAAAAGATCAGTTTTTCATCTCGAAATCCATAAATGAACTTGCATTAGTTCACATCATCGCCCGTTGTTGCATATAGCTATGTACATAATAAGGGGGTCCAAAAAGTACGAAACAAGAAAATAGGTCATTCAGATATAAATCCAGAAAAGTATAAGTACAGAAATGCTCAAGCTAGAGCCGTGCTCGCACCTATATATGTATGTGTGCTTTTTTGGATTTATTTATTTATTTATTTAATACTTTATTGTACACTATAAAGAACATTTACAGGAATTTTATAATAAATAAAGTACAAAGGGCGGCCTTATCGCTAACAGCGATTTCTACCAGGCAACCTTTGGATGGAGATATTATTGGTAGGAATGAAATGGTAGTTGTAAGTGTACCAGTAATAGGATGATAAATACTTTAAATGTATACATTTATGTAATATTATAACAATATACTACACATATATAAATAATTATACATACATACATACATACATACATACATACATACATACATACATACATACATACATACACACATACATAAATAATAGGTACTTAAAATTATATTAGAACAGGAAATATCATAGTGATAGGTAGTGATCCTTGACTAAGGATTTGAACCTTGTTACCGTCTGAGCCTGTCTTATATGTAATGGGAGTGCATTCCATAGGCGAACAGCAGTGACACTAAACGATTTATCATAAAAATCCGTGCAATGTGCCGGCATCTTCAGCTTTAAGTTTTCTGATGACCTTAAATAACGATTATGCGTATCATGAAGGAATTCGAATCGTCCTTTAAGATAGGAGGGAGTAGAAGGGTTAAACAATATATTGTATAGTAGAGAAAGTATGTGAGTATTCCGGCGAAATCGTATTGGTAACCACTTGAGTTGTTTGCGAAATTGTGACACATGATCGTATTTGCGTAATCCAAATATGAATCGTATACAGAGATTTTGAAGGCGCTCAAGTTTGTCAAGCTGGTTTTCGGCGAGATCTGGATAGCTGACATCTGCATAATCAATAATGGGTAATAGAAGACAGTTTGCAAGTGCAATTTTGGTGGCAGTAGGAAGGAAATTCCTAAGTCTTCGCAATGAACCTGCTGAAGCAAATATCTTACGACTCACTTCTTGGACCTGCGAGCGCCAGGAAAGGGTAGAATCGATGGTAAGGCCCAGATTTTTAACTTTATCCTATATAGGAATTACAGTGCCATTAAATATAACGTCAGGAAGTTGAGACCAGTCGATCTTCGATAACATTCTCGAACTACCGACAACAATGACCTGTGTTGTCGAGGGGTTCACCATAAGTCCATAGGATTTACTCCAGCTACTAATCTGTTCAAGATCACTGTTGATGGTATCTATAGAGTAAAACATCCGAGCCAGTGGCGACTGCGAATATATTTGGAGATCATCTGCATAAAGGTGGTAGGAAGAGCGAAGATTGTTTGATATAGAATTTATAAAAATTGCGAAGAGTAAAGGAGACAGCACACCACCCTGGGGGACGCCAACAGTCGTGTTACACCATGAAGAAAGTGAATTTTCAATTCGTATACGCTGTCGGCGGCCACACAGGTAACTTCGAAACCAATCAATCACCGTAGGAGATATGTTAAGAGAGCAAAGTCGGCCAAGTAGAATGTCAAAATCCACTGTATTGAAGGCGTTGCTAAAATCTAGCAGAACAAGGACTGTGAGCTGTCCGCCTTCCATACCAGCCCTGATGTCATCCGTAATATTGATAAGGGTTGTAGCGGTGCTATGGCCTGGACGGAAACCGGACTGGAATGGATTAAGGAGATTATTTTTAAAAAGGAATGAATTGACTTGGTTGTAAACGAGACGTTCGAGGACTTTGGAGAGGAATGGTAGGATAGAAATAGGTCGGTAATCAGAGAAGGAAGAAGGATGAGACTTTTTCGGGATGGGAGTTATTAGGGCATCCTTTCACATTGATGGAAATTCACCACTGGACAAGGAGTAGTTAAGGATGTGAGTAATGATGGGTAGGATTAGATCAAGGATGGGAAGGAGCATATTACGGCTGACACAGTCACTACCAGCTGCGTTGGATGTGATTGACATTATGCTCTTCTTAACATCACTATCGGTGAAATGATTAAAGAAAAATGATGAATAACTAGGGGTTGGCAGGGATGAAAGATAATTAAGAGTGCTTTCTTTAGTAGTCCTATCAATATTGGACGATGCAGCGAAATGAGAATTGAGCAAGTCAATATTGAAGTTATCAGGAGTAGTGTGTTGACGTGGTTTGCCGACCCCAAGGGTTTTAAGAAATTTCCAGACCTTTGCTGGATCTCCGTTTTTCACAGAATTATGGATATGTTGGCGTTGTGCGTCCCTACACACCCTATTGCAGTGATTCCTAATTGCAACATATTTTTGCAGGTTGCTATCATCGGGCCTAATTTTATACCTGAATTTTGCTGCAGCTTTCTTGTTTATAAGCTTTTTAATGCTTTCAGTGAGCCATGGTGAGGGAGGGTGTTTAATCTTCACCGGTCGAATGGGTGCATGCTTATCGAATAATTCAGTTATTTGAGTTTTAAAGACGCTAACCTTATCGTCAACGGATTCGGCACTGAAAAGTGGTATCCAGTCAATATCACTGGCATCCTCACGAAGTGCGTCGGTGTTCATGCCACCAAAATTGCGCTGCATTAGTACGTTCCGCTTCATCTTGGGAGGACGAATTTTGTACGAGATATAGAGCAAGTCGTGGTAGGAAAACATGTCTGCTGGATATTGCCCGTGCATGGCAACATGTTCCCGAGAAGAAACCATGATTATATCGAGAAGGGAAGGTGTGGAATGTGGGAAGTGATGAGTTGCGCTTGAGGGTAGTATTGTAAGATTACAGGCTATAGAAATAGAAAGAAGAGACAAAGAACGACAATCATTTTTAAGCAGACATGTGTTAAAATCACCCATTATGATAGTATGACTGTAAGAGGGTACGAGATTAACCAAAAGGGTTTCAAAAGTAGAAAAGTAATCTATACGTAATGAAGGACAGTAGTAGACGCCGAGAAGGAGTTTGGTGTGGTTTAATGTAACTTCCAGAAATAAATGCTCACTTTCATTTGGAGGCGATGGTTGTGCAGACATACTAACAACTTTGTAAGGAAATTGAGAGCGAAGATATATAGCAACACCCCCACCACCCCCTTCGATCATTTCTGATAAGTTGAAAACCAGGGAGGGAGTATAATGTAGAAGGTAGACAGGGCTTAAGCCATGACTCAGAAACAAGAATAGCATGAATGCTCTTACAGTCTAAATTGGCCAGCATATCAGTGAAGTGTGCCGGAATACTTTGGGCATTGATAGGAACGGCATTGAAATTTTTAGGTACATCAGAAAACTGCTGCATAATATTTTTGATGTCAATGATAGCAGACTACAATACTTAAATATATAACTATAATAAATATTATCTAAAAAAGGGCAAATAAATATATACTTATCCAAATAAACAAACAAAAAAAAATCAAATTACCAATAATACACCACCTGCCAGTAGTGCCAAGAGTAGAATAAAAATTAAAAAAAAAACATTAGTTATCGTGGATACAAGAAGAAAGATTGGTCCGGGTAGTTACACAACAATACAAATATAATGGTAAGAGTAATAATAGTATAATTTTGTAATAATATATAAAGATGGAAAGATAAACAAGTCGCAAGAACATAAGAAAAGGGGAACAAGAAAAAAAAAAACTAAAAAGCCTCGTACCCAAACAGATGAGAGATCATTGATTTGACAGGTGACGGAAATAAGTGACAATAATGACAGTTTGAAAGGGAAACTATTTATCAGACACCAGCATAAATAATAGTTATTAGATTTAATAGATTAATAGGTATAAGTGAACTAGAAATAGAAAAGTGAAGCAGATAAGTGGGTACAAAGCAAGAAAGATTAGAATTATAAATACATATTACTTACTACCCGGACCAGAAATCAACCAAAACAAACAGAAACTCATTTCTTTTGGGCAACAGTCCGTTTGGTCTTTGTGGCTGGCTTCGCTGGCGTGATTGGCTTCTCCAAGCCCTTCTGCTCGATCTTGTGCAGTTCGCCGAGGTTGACTACGCGATGCCGCGAACCATCAGGCGCCAGAACGTGGATGATGCCATCCTTTGTCCAGCATTGCGATACACCAAACTTTTCACGTGCGGCCATAAAAGCTTCATGTGCCTGCTTCGTTAGAAATTCGGAAACCGTTACACCTGTGCCCTTGAACTTGGTTTTGCCGAACCATATGCTGTCACGTATTGAGGTGTTATTGAATTTTAACACAATGGGCCGGGGCTTGTGGCTATTTGATGTGCGTCCCATTCTGTGACAGCGTCGGATATCAGCAACAGTTATGTCGGACTTGAGATGCTCCTTGATTACCTTAACTACCACGTTGGCAGTGTCTTCCTTACTGTCCTCCACCACACCATGCAGCAGCAACATTTTCCTTCTTGACCTCATCTCCATCGAGTCCACTGTATTAGCAAGAAGATCTATTTGCTGCTGAAACCCTCTCAGAGTTTCCATCACAAAGGTCTTGAAGGAGGTATAATCGGAGGCCAATCCAGGCATGGATGGAGTATTTTGAGACTTTGGCAACTCTGCTTCAAAATCAGCCATCCGCTTTAGGAACATTTCCTTTAAACTATTCATCGAATCTTGCAGTGGTTGTGACATAGTGTGTTATAAAATGTTCAAGATATGAAATGTATGTAGGATAGTGTCTACACTTTACTGGCAGGTACTGCTTGTTATTATTAAAATAATTTCATTTATATTACTTAAAAATATTAACTTTAACTATTTATTTTAAATTTTATAAGTGGAGCCTACAACTTTAGATGTCAGTGCTACAACTACCCACGTTAATATCTGAATGAGCTATTTTCTTGTTTCGTATTTTTAGACCACCGTTTTTACGTAGTCGGGTTATAGCTTTTAAACTTATTTTGTTTATTTAATCCTTTTTCGTATCCCTATGGAGCATGTTAACTAACCGTGCAATATTTACATTATCATATTTATAAGAAGAGAGAAAGAATAAAAATTGGGCAAGTGCGAGTCGGACTCGCGCACAAAGGGTTCCGTACCATCATCTATAAAAGAAAATCACGTTCGTTGTATGTATACTTAAATACTTTATAAGTTTCTAGCAGTTTATTAAGATCGAGTAACAAATTGCTTAAAAATTACGTTTGTTGTATGGGAGCCCCCCTTTATTATTTACTTTTTTTAAATTTAATTATTTATTTTGAAAGGTAATATACAACTACATATTCTGTAAAAATTTAAAGCGTCTTCCCGTAACAGTTAGTAATTTTGAGCAAAAAATACGAAAAAAAAGCACGTTTTTTGTATGGGACCCCCCCTTAATTTTAATTTTTTTTTAATTTTTAGTATTTGTTGTTATAGCGGCAACCAAAATACATAATTTGTGAAAATTTCAGCTTTCTAGCTATCATGGTTTATGAGATTCAGCCTGGTGACAGACAGACAGACAGACAGACAGCGGAGGCTTAGTAATAGGGTTCCGTTTTTTACCTTTTAGGTACGGAACCCTAAAAATAGGTAACGCAAAGCGTCTGAACCGCGCGAATTATAAGTAAAACCATGTTTTAAACTTAAATGTTGACCGAAGCAGTATAACATAAAGCATATAATATTTGTAATGTGCTCACCAATGCTTTTTGATTATCTGAGAATATTTTTTTTTAGTTTGGAATCTAAGCTATTAATTCCGTAATGGAAAATTTTCATAAAATTCATATAGCCTATGTCAACCGGGCGATTTATTGACATCCCATTTATTAAAATCGGTTCAGTAGATTAAGTGCTACAGTGGAACATACATACATACATAGACTGTCAAAAACACCTTTTCGTATGGCTTCGCCGTAGTCGGGTAAAAAGTTAGCGCGTTAGTAAAAAACTACAGCGGACATACCATAAAAATGTAAATGTTAACTGTATTAAATTTTTAAATCACGCTTACAGAAATTCCTGTGAAATCAGGAACAGCGAGTCCTCAGAGTGATTGCTTCATTTTCTCGAAGTTTATGTACGGCCTTTAAGTTATCACGCGACGCTTTTCGGGAATCAACTTCAAACTAATGAGTTTCTTGGTATAAGCTAATTTTATGTCCAGTAATTTAGCTATTGACATTTCACGGTAGTACTCGACGGTTTACTATAAATACAGATACGAAATCATCTATATAACAAATTGTAGAATATTACAGACACATTTTTCAGTTCTGTTCATAAGTATATTTTGTTCGGTGTTTCAATTCACCCTATCTGATATCTGGAGCTTCGATCAGTTTCGTTATTGCCACATTCATATCGTATATCATTGCCACAATCATATCGTATATCATTGGAGATGAAACACTTCATCAGACTGCTGTTTTTTTAAAGTAGACACACATGTGACTCAATACTTACAAGCTTTCGTCGTGTATTTTTATATGACCAAAATGAGAACAACTAGGTTCCAATTGTATAATTAGAGAACCAATCTAAAAATGTAGTCCTATTATTATTAGAACACCGGTAATTGGCCACGACCGGTTGGCGCAGCGGGAGTGTAAGCGACTGCTACGCCGAAGGTCGCGGGTTCGATGCCCGCTCAAGTCAAACATTTGTGTGCATGAACATGGATGTTTGTTTTGGTCTGGGTATTTCTATGTATAAATAATACGTTTGTATGTACAAAAAAAAAGTATTTACTTATGTATGTTTATCCATTATCTAGTACCCATAGTACAAGCTCTGCTTAGTTTGGGACTAGATGGTGATGTGTGTGTATGTGGTAGAATATTAATATAGCTGGGTAGTCTAAGAATTATATCGCGTTTTAACATTTTCTGGAAATATTTGTTTCAAACATTTACTTACGATTTTCAATGGTTTAACACTGACATCAAAGTCCACTCGGTAGATTAACCACTAAGACAAAAAATCCTAATAACGCTATTAAATGAATCACAATGTTAGTCATACTGCTATGTAAATATATTCAAAACTCTTTCATCAAAGGTGTTAGTATTGACATTTGCAGTTTGACACAGTTGGATTGGCACCCTGTGTCATCAGTGACCCCATTTTAAAGGTCGCACTATATAGGGAGCCCTCATAAAGTTAGTCTTATTTATGATGAGAATTATTAGCTGTTCGGCGCTAGGTAAACCGAATTTAAACTAGGTTTCGTTTAAGCAAACATTTGTCGTATTACTAAGTAATTTAAATTTGACGCAATATACGAAATATTACAATATACTGAATCGTCATTATATATTTTATACTGAAATTTCATATTGATAGCAAGTAAAGTAATAACATTATACTTGACATCGGTACTTTTTGCACCATAAATTATCAAAAAAGAAGTAAGGTTGAGAGATTATTAAAAGGTATTTGACCACAAAAATGCTGACAGTGAGAGACTAATTTACGCTAGCAGCGCAGTCATCAATGCATTCCAGATAGCTAGTAATAAATTTGGTTCAGAACCATTGAGTCGAAAGTTCTGTGGCGCATAAATTTCAGTGTAATCGCTCACTTATATTATAACTGACTTTTTCTGTAAGCGAGTTTTTAGTAAGGACGAGTGATACCTAAAGTATTAACATTTTTATTTTGTGTATGAACTGCTGTAATTTATACTATTGAAGTGTTATGACTTTAGCACTTATAATCCAAAAATGATTAACTAATTGGAATGCCGCGTTAGCCTGTAAAGCTGGAATCAAAGGGCCAGAAACTGTTTTGTAGCTTGTAGGTTTCGTAACATGTTCTCTGTTGAAGAAGCTACAAATAAAATTCTAATGCACATTATAATATATTGCATATCTTTTATATATTTGCAGTATTAAAGTTCTCTTGTAAATTATCCTACATGAGTATTATAATAAAAAATTACGCTGGATATTTGAGGTTTCTATTTGCAAATCATCAAATGACAATAGCGGATCTCCATACATCAAAATGCCTGAAATTAAATTGAAGCGAACAGTAATAAAAAATAAATCAAAAAATTTGACGTAAGTAACAGAGTATAAATTATTCTATTTTCACTCAGGAAAGGTAGAAAAAGAAGATATCGGTGTTTGAATTTTTAGTTAAGAATGAACAATGTAGGTAAAAGGAAAGTTATAGTATGAAAGTTAAACAATGTAGGTTTAAATTATCAAATGGCATATGTCAGATTGACATCAAAACTCGGAAGTATTTTGTAGCATCTAACTGTCACAGCCAAAGGCAAAAGCAGAGCTGCACATTTTAAATCTATTTTATGTGAAATCGATACAACTTTAAAACGATGCTGTGACGTTTTTATTTGATTTAAACGTTGTTTTGCTTCAAAAATATTAGCTTATTGATATAATGTTGATTAAATATTAAATAACTGCATTTTAAACTAAACCAACTCTATAAAGGTCGATCGTATCGATTACGTATTTAATAATCGATACGGATATAGCACTCACGTCTATTCCTGTCACACCATTGTCTATGGCTACAATCAAATAATAAAGTATTCGTCATCAATTGGAATGCTTTTTAGCATCATAAAATACTCCAGCTTTAAGGAGACAAAGTGAAAATATTAAAAATCGTAGAAAAAAAAAAAACAATTAGTTTTGTTCATATGAAGTTTAAGGTCGCCACAACAAACCCAGACCAAATTCTGCCATTCTTCTTTCCATGTTTGGTGAAGTAAGTAATTTATTTTTCAACAGTAAATATAATAGACCATCGTATAGTTATTATATAACAACAACCTAGACGAGTAATTACGTCATACAGTGTCTTGATATGCATTTGTAAAATATTTTCAGAAGTGAGTATTACTATAGCTGAATACAAAAACATAAAAAAAATTACCTACTCACTAAAACTTAATTTATTTTTTTAATGATGTATTTAAAAAGAATTGCTCTTTGTATTGACCATCGCCGCCGCTCAGCTCATCGCCGCGAGCACGCATTGAAGGTACCTAACACACACAAGCACACGTACCAAACGTGCAGTTTTATTCTACTGCAGTCAACAGTTTATTTTGATTTACTATCTAAGTAACATTGAATGAAAATAGGGTCTTATATCATCGCACACTGTTTGAAATAATTTAAGGTGAATAAGTATACCTACTGTCTATATTATAACTATTATATTACTAAAATATTTTGCAAATGCAGATCAACATTTACTGTGTGAAAACACAAGTGGTGAAAATCTATGACAGTCTTCCCGAGGACCTAGTTCTCTGAAATACTTAAGACCAGTTGGTCTTAAATATGAAATATGACCAGTATAGGCCAACCATGGCTCAGTTTATCCCCAAAATACTCTCGGATAATGACGATTAATCTTCAACACGTCATACGAAATTCTACACGCAAATCCGCGTTGTCAATAACCGATATAAAACTCACTCGAAGATCATACGCGTTAGCACCCGAGCCTTCAATCGATGCCACTCCAAGGATAAATGTTGTTCAAATATCTAAAAGTATATTCGGAAGCTGACGACTGACGCTGAGAAATAAATTCCTCTTACAGTTTAAGCTTTCATGTCACGTGTGCCTGTCAAAATTCTCATACGTCGTGATTGCGTTATTACGTGCGTCCTGCAAAACAAATGAGATGACTGAGAGACATATCACTAGATACGATAGATGTAATACTCCTAAATTATTGCATGAGGTGTACAGTGGTTTAAGAGCTCGTTTAGCCGTTTAGCAACGCGCCTAGGGTCATGGGTTCGTTTTCGAAGGAGTTATTGGTGATTCACTTTTGCATCACAGGCGTGAGTTTAAAAAAAAAATTATTGCATTGAAATACGCCCTCTCCCCTTCTAACTAAGCTTGTAAATTAATCCATGTAGTTTTTCACTTCAAAGTAGCTGTTAAGAACTCTATCTAGTAAGAGAATACATTGATTGACCTAGTTTTATATTTGCAAACAATTTGCTCTTCCATTAGCTTTGCATCTGTGTTCACAGGTAAGTGCGTAGTTCTGCACACGTACCACTACTGTATTCTGAATCATAAGTGCTCTATGCTACATTGGATATCAAGTATTTTTTATTCATAAACTTACTGTTATCGATTTCCCTTTTTATTGGTATTACTTACTTGTACTTACTTGGACTGCCTGGTTGGTCTTGCGGCATAAATGTGTGTTTGGGATTGGGAGGTCTCGGGTTCGATCTCCGGGTCGGGCAAAGTGTTATTGGGTCTTTCTGTTAGGAAATTCTTAGTAGCAGCTCGGAGTCTGGTAATGTGCCCGGTACGGCAATAGGCTCGCCTCCTATTACGTGGGACTAAAATAAATCTGGCGAAAAGTGGGTGTAGCAATATACCTCTGCCTACCTCTTCGGGATATAGGCGTGAGACTATGTATGTATGTATGTATCTATGTACTTACTTGTATATTTTCTATTTATGTAGTTCTCTACCTTTATGTAGTCCTTTATGTAGTTCTCTACTCTTAATATCTTGACATATTCAAATGCGTTAGTTCCCTGTGGTAGTTCTAATCTTAATATATAAAATCCTTTCGTTACTGACTGACTGACAGACACGCTACAGCCGAAACTATTGGGCGCAGGAAGCTGAAATTTGGCACGTATGTTCCTTGGGGACCGTAGGGGTGCACTAAGAAGGGATTTCCCGAAATTCCCACGGGATCGGCCAAAACGGGTAAATTAAAAAAAAATGCAGGCGTAGCTGCTGGCGTCCTCTAGTATTATTATGTAAAGTAGGCACTTATATGCCAAAAAGGACTGGTTATATCAAGAAGGTAATATGATATGAGTTTGAGAGGTATATGGTTATATCAAGAAGGTATGAATAAATATTCTATGTTAGCCTAATATTTTATATATTAGGCTAACATAGAATATTTATTACTATAAAACATTTAAGCTTCTTCCCTAAGAATGCTTTCAGACTTTCGCGATTTGTATACAGAGTTAGTTCCCTTCTGGTCTGAGCTAAGGAATATCGTCACCGCTTTGTGTTGCAGAGTATAGACAGAAGTCGTTCTTTGGAAAAGCTAATATTCTGCATAGGCTAGTGAACCTAGTATTGCGTTTCAATTACTATGTATTTCTAAAGTCGATATTACAAAACTTAAATTCTACAAGAACGCTTCAACTGCCTCTGTGGTCCAGTGGATAGCGTATGCGACTGCTGATCGGAGGTCCCGATCTTATAACTTATACATTCAAGAAAAAGACAAATATCACCTCAGTCTGCCGTGAACATGAATTCTGTAAAGGATTCAAACGTCGGCTAGTAATAAATTAATAATAATAATAATAAACCCCTCTGGGGCAGCCGTTATCTCATCATGAGACTAACGCAATCTCAGAGGGCAGAGTAACAGCTTTCAAACATCACCTTCATCGTGTAATATAAACAAAAAATGTATTACAAGATGAAAAGAAAGCTTACAACCGCAGGGCAGCTTTGTGGCGAGCTGAATGTGTGTGGCGACACTGCGGTCCCGAATGCTTCAGAGAGTCGGTCAGGGCCTCGTCTCCGGCTTGCCTTTGTTGGCTGGCTGGAGTAGTGCCCGCAGGACTCTCAACTCTGGCTTGCCTTGGTCGGCCGGCCAGAGGGAAGCCGCAAGAGCTATTAGCTCGGGGGTGGAAGTGTCATTCTCAAGGGCGTAACTACGGGGAAACCCGCTCCGGGCCTCCGTTATCACGAGGCCCACGATGGCGAAACCGGTGCCGCACCGCTCGACACCCCTAGCCACTCGCACCGGTGTTGCCCTCTGGCTGCCTTTATGGCAGAGTTTGTTTGCTTTGGGCGGCTGTTTAGAGAGGGCCCATCTAGTGAGTTGGCGAGTCACCACCTGCCACGCGGACGAATGCTATAGGAGTATCACTGGCAGGTGCCGTTTTTCATCCATAGCATTAAGTACCAGTTCACTAAACACCCATCCCCATAACCCGTATTCATAAGATCCACTAAAAACAATAGCCCTACACGTGATGCGGCTAGTCCATACCTGTACTCAGTAGTGCAGTTGTGGAGGCTCCGCGGCATGTGTCCCATCCCATTTTAGATTAAAACTCTCTACGGGCCTCTGCACGTTGGATCCATATCCCCGTGTAGGCCTCCCAAAGGACCGGTTATTCTTCTAACACCAAATGTTAGAAGAATAGCCGTGAAAAAGAGAAACATAATAATAATATGCTACCACATTCACACAACACCAATTAAAAATATAGTTTCTAGATCATTCGTTTCAAATGTAATAACTTAGTGAAACCAATACATCGCGATAAAATCCGTAAACTGTAGTTTAATTTCAATGTGTAACATTCGCGTAAACCCAAGAAGATACTATGTTACTGGGTTTTTTCGATTACTCAGTAGCAGCATGGAATCTGGTGATATGCCCGGTAACGGCAATAGGCCTACGTAATAGGGGGCGACCTATTACGTGGGACCTAAAAATTCATTGCGAAATTTGAGTGTAATATAGGTATTACACCCACATTTCGCCAGGGGGTACGTCTCTACCTACCCCTTCGGGGATACAGGCGTGAGTCTATAAATAAAATAAAAACAAGGTTCAATGCTACAACTTTAAAGCGCTTAATCAAAACCAAATAAATTAAGCTAGCGCTCATTTTATTCTGTATGCCACTAAGTGAACAGTTGATACACAAAGCTAGACAACTCCCAGCAGACTTATGTACGCTCAGCGTGCTTAATCCAATCCTACATGCTCATCCAGTTCAAAGCCTCATGTCCATACTTAATAGCCGAAATATATCAAAATTAGTTTAAATGTTGAATCGTGATGAACCAAAATACATGACGTATTTTCGGTCAGTGCAGCCATGAGCAAAACTGGTTTACATTAGACGTTATAGGTATTAATAGTTGACAAAAGTAGGTAAATACCTACGTGCCGTAAGATGATAAAAATAATTAAGTCAGTTAAGTATTATGTTTGTTTTGTTTTTGTATAAAAATAGTGAAGCAGTTCATAGAATACCTACATCTAATTCCATTCCTGCCAGTTTTCAAATCTGTTTTGCAATAAATTGGCTGTGACATACGGGCGGACAGACAGTTCTTGGCTACGGTACCCTAAAAAACACAATACTGTACTACTAAGCGCAAAAGCCGTATCTAAACTAAAGCGAGTTACGAGATAATTGAAGTTTAGTAAAAGTTGATTTATTTTATTTATTTATGGATGTTTATTGTTATTATAGGCATAATTATTATGGTAAAGGTTTCAAAATACGTCGCCGTTTTTAGAGGTTGTGAGTGAATGGAGAGGGAGGAGGGGAGGTCTTGAAACTCCCCTCACCATTTTCACTTTCCGGAAATACTTGGTTTATTCTGAAAAAAAAATCTCCAAACATCGGTGTGTATGGCACTGCCGACTTCCACATTCATCACACTAGTTTAATAAACTAAGGTTGACGGAGCCCTGCGAAGGGCTCCTGTTTTCGGATTAAGGGTCAAAAGAGAACCGAACATAACCTATTTAGTTACATATTTCAGTCGCACCTAACCCTAGGCACTCGAAGGCAATGACGCACAAATTTGACATTAGCTGTCAATATGATCATTCCAAGATGGCAGTTTTGCGTTTAGTTTCACGTTTTTCACATAAAACCTAAAAATGATATTTGTAAAACTGTACTAAAGTATAAAAACTACGTTCCGTTTTGCATAATTGCCGAAGTATTTATGAAATTTTGGAAATTGTTTAAAAATATTTAGACGCAACTCCGGCAGCCAAAATTACTTTTAGGGGATTAAAACGTACTCTCTTAAGCCCCCTTCACTACCAATACCCTCAAATTCAGGCAAATTGTTTCGAAACCCAACCCATAATTATTTTTCAAAATAGATGAAACATCAAAAATATATGTGGATATACCTTATTCATGAGATACTGCTATGTCGCTTAGAAAATTATAGAATTAGAATTTGAGTTACTGCTTTTCGTTAGCTCTCCTCTTACATGTTTGTTTGGAAAATATAAAAATTTTCTTTCACTTCAAATACCTATGTGTTGTATCAAAGAAAATAAATATTAAAAGATATTTATTTATATTCATTTATCATTTATTAACGAAATACAGAGTTTACAGCTCATCAATAGTTAGCTGTCTGCTACAACCCGGCAGGTTTTCTTTATTCTCATCGAATGTTAAAGGCAGTGTGTGAGGTGATAAGGCTTCCATACTTATTATTTGCTGTTGTTCACGAGGCACAGTTTCATTTACTTTCCTTTTACGGCTTGGTATTGTAGAAATTTCAAGCACTGATGAAACATTTTCCTCTCTGTGATCTCGCAATGCCATCCCTTGAGCTTGACGAGAATCAACAATTTTTAGGCAACTGCCAATTCATATAAAACGCCACAAGCTTTTCTTCTCCCAGAAAACATCATCTCTTTCTATAATTTCTATTTTTAGTGGTATACTTTCGCCACTCCACACAGCAAATTTACATTCCATGCGCAACTGACTTTACATTGCAAATATTTTATTTGTACAAAATATTTTTTCCTAAGTTGGCTTTACTGCTGTTATCTCTTCTTTTTACCACTATACCAAAATTTCAATCTGTCGACATATTCTTACGCAATTCGAACCAGTCACTGCTATCCCTCTTGTAATTTTTGCTTATCACTACGGAATTTGAGTCAAATTTGTTAAAAAAAAATATTTGGCATTTCTTGGCTAGCTCTTGAACAGATCGTGTTAGGAATGACTGCAGTCAAATGTGTGTAAGACGTTGCAGAAATTTTATCTTTAACTTCACTGTAATTACAAAAAAGATAATTAGTTACGTACTTTATTATTAAAAAAATACTATATCTTGTGTTATAGCAGACAGAGAAGTCACCTTCTTACTTATAAATGATTGATTTTAGAAATTAAAAAGATTTTAGATGTACAGAGACATACCTAATAGTTTATGAATAATCAAAGTTTTACCCGATGTACCTAAATAGGTTTATGTTCACAACACAATAATACAACATTCGGTACCGCTTGTGTGCGGATTTCGGAGCGCCATATTAGCGCTGTTTATTGTTCGCCGTGGCGGCATCTTAGCGCTCCAGGCGCTCTGACAAGCTAATTAATTTGTAATATAGGTACATAAAATGATTCGATTTTATGTTATTATTCTTTCGAAAATTGAAAACTGTGGCAGCTATGTATTGTGAGAATAATTTATATAATTATATTATGCATAATAGATAATCTATAACATAGTTAGTCATAAAAGACTGTTATGAAAATAATTTGTGTAAAAATGTTACATATTTCATAATCACTTGGCCATGGATGAATTTCTATTTTATTACGACGCTTTTTTGTACAAATCCTTCGTAGAACCTCATTTCTCTAATTGTCCATATTTTATTCTTCTAACTATATATTTATAAGCACAGAAACAATAACACATTAAACGCAACAAGAGTATAAACTTAGGTCCTAATTATATGTGCCCATAATTACATGAAAAGCCTATTTGATTCAAAGTATTCAGTCTATAACATAAAACATGAAATTACGAACTCAATTTGGGGTATTATAATAACAAACAGGTTTACGTAAAATTTCGTGAATTAATTGCAAGAGATAATTGGGGCCAATGTTATATGTTTTCTTAGCAATACAGATGCACACGGAAGTTGCTATCGTAAGGTGAAGGAAGGTAACTTGAGAAGAAAGAGTCATTTGGTTTACATTAGCCGCAGTTATCGAATAAAGTGCAATAATATAAATATTTTATGTTTAGGTAGTACTTACTTCTCCAGTCGCGTTGGCTTTTATATACATAGGTATATATGAGCCTAAGACTTTTCGGTTCTTCACTTCTCTCTTTGTTTTCTCTTTGCTTTTATCTCTTGGATTTCTCTCAAAAACTTTCATCATCATCAGCCTTTAACAGTCTACTGCTGGACTAGGCCTCTCCTTTGAAAGGCGGAATAGGTCTACAATACTACGCTAGCAAAACGGGTTGGTATAGGGTTTGTATCAAGTTTTCCTTCTCTTACAGTGCTGTTCTCTGCATAATATGCTCCCTCTGCCACTGTGTAGGTATGACATGAAACTACATCAACATAAATTGAAGTATTCTCTTAAATTATGTACCGACATAAAAATAGACTTGTATTATATTCCTAAATGTGATTGGACTAGTAAGTGGACCCCGGGAACCAAGTTCACACCCTCCAGCCTCAAAAGTCTTCATCTATCCACACTAGAACGATGTTAGTGAAAGTAAGCGCCAATATCCAATGAATTTCATCATTTTAAAATTATATCTAAATAATTTAATTAACATCGTAAATACTGCCTCCGTGGTCCAGTGGATAGCGTATGTGACTGCTGATCGGAGGTAGCGGGTTCAATTCCCGGGTTGGGCAAAAGTGTTACTGGGTTTTTCTGAATTATCAGTAGCAGCACGGGGTCTGGTAATGTGCCCGGTAACGGCAATAGGCTCACCCCCTATTACGTGGGACCTCAAAATTCATGTCAAAATGTGGGTGTAATATTACAACTCTGCCTACCCCTTCGGGGATATAGACGTGACACTATAAAATAAAACCCTCGTAAATACTAAGACCGGCCCACAGTAAGGCGCCACGACCAACACCACCTCAAGGAGTTCACCGCCAATAGTCGATTTTAAACTTTCGCGTTTTGTATACATCATACAACATAAATTAGCGAGTCTTAATCACCTACAATTAACTTATTTAAGGTATAAATACCTATTTGTTTCCGACGCTTCGCTCGTCTCGCACCGAGCGTTGTCGCGGAGAGTCTCTCCGCTCTAAATAAGTTAATTGTACGCGATTAAGACCTGCTAATTTATTTTGTATGATCACCGCCAAAAGGTTGCCCCACTATACCTAAAAAGAAAAGCTTGAACAAGAAACGCAGTCAATATATTTATTTCGTTTGACGGCTCCCAAGTATTTACAATATGCAAACAAATTGTAGATAAGTAAGCATGAAAAGTCTTAAAACAAGATCATACAATGAATATTTTATAATTGCTGATTAATTCATAACCTACATTTTGCTCAATATCGTGCAAGCTGAATTGTGCCATTCAGCTTGTCATTCTATAAAATTGAAATTCTGCATATTGATCCAGTTTCGATGACAATGCATTTTTATAATAAGCGTAGCTGAATATTACATACAGGGTTGGCTCCAGAGCAGAAACTCGGCAATGGCTAACCGCACAGACTATTTTAGTATTGAATCTATGATATTATATAATATATACATTAATTTCAACTGAAGGAATGCCTCCGTGATCCGGTGAATAGCGTAGCGTCTGCTGATCGGAGGTCCGGGTTCGATGCCGGGGTCGGGCAAAAGTGTTACTGAGTTTTTCCAAATTCTCAGTAGCAGCACGAAGTCTGGTTATGTGCCCGGTAGCGGCAATAGGCTCGCCCACTATTACATATTTTTAATAATACTGGTTTTAAAATAAGTAGACAACGGATACGTGATACAATAATTGTATCACGTATCCGTTGACAATCAAAGGATCGCCCGTCTTCAAAGACAATTAATTTAATACGACATTTATAACTGACGTTTTTGAATCATCGCGTAACACGTGTTTATACATAGGGCCAATGAATACAGATTTACATAGAAGTGCAGATCTTAAGTATTTCGTGTGCCGATTCCAAGTTCTCGTTTAGACAGCTGTCACAGGGTGACTGCTACGCCGCCAAGCGGCAATTTGGGTCACAGAAGGTTTCTCTTCAGAGCGCCCATAGGAAATGCGCCTCAATGTAAAGATATGAGCTCTTTGATAGGGCCTAATAATAGTGTACCTAAAACTTATACAAACGGTCTGAACCGTTTTAGTATTAAAAAGTATAAATACCAAAGTGATTACGATCCGCCACTCTGACTGCACGCTTCAGTCAGCCCCTGACAACTGCGGATGCAATTTGGCGTAAACGCTCGCTTAATTATTTATATATTAAATTTATTTTAAAACATATAAAAACAAGCGTGAATCCAGTTCATTATTTATTTACCGTCTGGTCTAAAAACGTTTAGTTTAAATATTATACCAACCGGTATTTCCGGTAATATATTCGTTCAATAAACTTAACACAATAGCTTAATTGACTCAGTTATACGTACAGTTAATTTGATTTATGTAAAAAAAATTACCCAATGGAACTAAATTCATTTATTGAATTTAGTTTTAATATTATATTCATATAAATATTTAATTATATTCATATACTGCATACGATGCAATCTATTACACATTTACATATAAGTACATATATATCGTTGCTATTACATGACATAGTTCGTTGGTGTGAAATCTCTTTATTCAATATATGTTGATAAAACTATCAACCGTAATTTTTTTTTGTTCGTTAAAAAGGGCTTTATTTATTAAAGTTTTTTTTTGTTTCATAATTTACTACACCGTATTTGTTTTATTATACTTATTTAATTATTTCATAGTATTGTGTATCGGCTTACGAGATATTTCTAGTATGTATGTATTATTTTATTTTTATAGTCTCACGCCTGTATCCCTGAAGGGGTAGGCAGAGGTGTAAATATTACACCCACATTTCGCCATAAATATTTAGGTCCCACATAATAGGTATGTATTATATAGGTATCACAAATGAAAAAAGAAAGAAATGTAGAGATATATTATTAAATCAAGCTCTTGAAACATGCGTCGGATACAAGCAGTGCATTCTATCTAAAAGGAGACTGTCTATTATATAGAATGACTAGTCATAAGAATTTTGCACTATTGATCAGAATTTCTGTTTTAGATATTTGGATATTCAGTGTTTGACACGCAAGCTGAAGTAATTACCTACTGACGACGTTAAAATTCGAATAAGGCGATTTTCACGAACAGATAATATCATTGCTTGAGGAAGTAGGAGTAATAGCGTCATTGTACAGACGTAATATACATTAACAACTTGTTCATAGCCACTCAAGATATCAAAGTAGTATTGAGATTGGCGTAGTCCAGTAGAAGCAGACATGATATTAATATATTATCAGCTTAGTGTATGCGTACATATAGATAGGCACAAACCTTATACTCAGTTCGGGGGAAAAGTTTGTACGGAGTGACAAAATGCAGCAGACTTAGCATGTCTTTACATATGATAAGTGATAAGCTTTGAGCACGTGGGGCTGTGTTTTACAACAAGCCCTAAATTATAACAAACGCTACGTTCAGTCTTACACATTCATAATTATAGCATCAAGTTGCACAGCGAAATCTAAAATAAGATATGAGCTTGTTACAAGAATATGAGCAAACAGCATACGTAATATCTTTGTAGTTATAAAAAAAAAATTAAAGAAAAACAAAAAACCCGACTGCATAAAAACTAAAAAGAAAGAAACAAGCCCAGTAGTTTAGAATTCTGTTAAGTAATATGCAGAACAGAATGACACACAGTCGGGGCCCCTTGGGAAGATTTGAATGTGCCCCGACTGTGAGTCGTTCTGTTCTGCATATTACTTAACAGAATTCTAAACTACTGGGCTTGTTTCTTTCTTTTTAGTTTCTATGCAGTCGGGTTTTTTGTTTTTCTTTAATTTTTATTTTATTTTATACTTTTTAGTTACGATTCATTGACTTCGTTATAAGATGGTAAATTTCGCAATCAAGTGTTTGTATATCGTTTATATACTTGAAATAAAAACTTAAATCAATAAGTAAGAAAATTTGTGAGATTTTTTTTTGTTAAACAACTTTACATCGTTATATCTCCTAAAGTATTATTTTAAATGAAAAATGGTATAAGGAACCTAAATATGATTTTAAAATACCTATTCAACGACATCCCATTTGACATAGTTCATCGACTTTTTGTTTTTTCATTTTGACAATATGGCGTCTGGTTGTCGCTGTGGTGAATTTTGATTACTGTAATGTCTTTAGTGACACTCGCAAGGTTAAGACGAAACGATTGACGTAAGAATAATCAAAATCGGCCTACCCATTTGGTCTCTAGAACGCCACATAGAAACAAACATACATACATACATACATAGACTGATAAACACATTACCCTCCTTTGCGTCGCGCAGTCGGGTAAAAATACTGTTTATATGCCCATTGACTGCGTGATCCATCATCCACAACCAAATTACTTATTACCCTTCAAACCGCCAGAAAACTTCATTTTGTACACCAGCTAAAGCCCGCATTGGTAACGAAGTCGATTTACACATACGGCTCTGCTTAGAGGTGGGGCACTCAATAATTTAGCTGGATAATTCGTACAAGAGAGAACCAAATGTATTTATTATTCAATGGAAAGTCCGAAACTCTCGGAAATCGTCTAATGCCTCCGTAAATGTTTTCTATTTCTGACCCAGTTGCGGTTTGATAGATCGTTTATACTTACATATTATGTTATGTTTTAATTTTAGGAAGCAATCTATACAGAGTGTTGACCTGCACTTACAAAATATTTTAGTAATACAATAAAGACATTATACTTATTAACCTAAAATTATTTTAAACAGTGTGCGATAATATAAGACCCTACTTTTATTAAATTTTACTTCGATAGTAAATCAGAATAAACTGTTGACTGGTGCAGAATGAGACAACATAGTAGGTACGTGTGTTTGCATGTGTTAGGTTATTACAATGTCAGCTCGCGGCGATCAGCTGAGCGACGGCAGGGCTCAATACACCGAGCTGATGTTTAAAATGCATGTCTACGTTTTTTTTTAAGTTTCTGTGCTCTATTTTTCATGTATTTGAATTCAGTTAGAGTAATATATTCACCCCTAAAAATATTTTGCAAATGCATATCAACACCCTGTATTATGGTAATAAATCAGAGGATAGTGCAGAATATTGATGAGTCATTGCCTAAAGTTATTTCTACATGGTGTACTCAGTATGAGTAAAATGGTGGTATTTTGAAGAAAACGATGTTATTCAGCTGAAACATGAGCCTTTTTAGCTTAAATTTCACAACGAAATTAATGATAATGAGGCACCCCATATTCCGACCGAAGCCACGTGATTTTAATTATGACGTAGATTTTATATTTCGGGAGAATATTAGTAGCTCGAGTTATGTAACTTAACTAACTCCCTTGCTAAAATGTAATTTGTGTTTTTATCTTTAACAGGTTCTTTACGGTTATTTTCCATACCCATTAACCTAAGGTGTAACGTGTAGGCCACAGTGCAGTCGTGGCAAAGTGTGCCTACCGATTCTCATGGCTGATATGGAACATCGACATGCACCACGGTGGTTTGAATGGGTAGGCTTGAAACACTTTAGAGGTGAGTCATGGCCTTTGCTAAGTCCAAGGGAAGGGAGACAAGCCCAAAATGTTGGTTTCTGTAGCTTAAGGGGCTACTCTTTGACGTATTGTTTGACGCTGACTTATTCGTCATAGAGACGAATAGACTGCGTATTATTATCCAATTTAAAAATACACCTTGTTACGACTCGCCTGCAATGTAGAACCCACCACACATTGATCATTGGATGTTTCATTTTATTGTGTAATAATCTAGTGTCAGTCTGAAAAAATGTATGTTGCCTTCGTTGAAGCTGCGGTTAAATTCACAATACACTTTCAAAGTTTTAGGATTTCTCATCATCATCAGCCCTATATTTATGCGGTCCCACTGCTGGGTAGGGCCTCTTCTCACTATGAGGAGGGTAAGGCCATAGTCCACCACGCTAGTACCCTTGGAGAACATTATGGAGAACTCTCAGACATGCAGGCGATGTTTACCTGCACCGTTAAGCAAGCGATAGTTAACAATCTTCGGACTTTGTACTCATGCTTAAATGTATGTAACAGTTGTTGTATGTGGGACTCATAGAAGGTAGTTATTTATAACTCTTTACTTTTTAATAACTGTTCGATTAAGAACCAAAATCGCAAATAAATTAACATACAAACTCCTCTTTACAACTGGCTGACAAACATTTTCAGAGAAATGGAAAAAGAAATACGCCCTAGTTACCTGTTCCGAGAATTTATAAACAACTTAGTGAGCATGAAATTAATTTATTCTGGTGAGTTTCAGGGACTTGCGTCCTTCGGTATCGTCGCTGACCTAACGGTTCATAGTGTAAGCACAGCTGGTTTATTCCACCTAGCTAGCTGTATGGGGTCCAACGGGTTATAAATAGCCCGGCCCCAATAATATTTGTTTTTATGTCTCGTTGGACCCGTAGCATAATTTGCCGGTTTAACTTCTCGGAGGGTTCTTGGATTGAATTTGTGGGTCGGACAAACGGCTTTTGATGATTTTTATCAGAAAATTAGAAAGTCTTTACGCTTTAGCGCAGTAAAAATCAATAAAGATGTTTGTCCACTTTATAAAGAACTAAACACGAATTTATTGATGTCTCTACTACTATTCTTTAAAGACCTCTATCACTGGGAACTTAATACTCAAACAGCGTACAGAACGAAGGTCTAGATTTAGAGTAAAAATGTTAGTCCCGTATGGGGGTCAACTAAGCAGAGCTTATACTATGGGTACTAGATAATGGATAAACATTCATGCTTTTTTTTGTAAATACATACATATTATACATAGAAACACACAGACCAAGACAAACATCCATGTTCATGCACACAAATGTTTGACTTGAGTAGGAATCGAACCGGCGACCTTCGACGTAGCACTCGCTTACACCCACGCTACGCCAACCGGCCGTCAAAATCTCACAACAGCAACAGTAACAGCTTAACCATTGACTTATTCGTGCCTTCTTTTACGTTTTGTAAAAAACTGCATATCCTAAGAAATAGAGCCAAATAAAGATTTAGTTGGCTTCATGCATGTAACGTATTGTCAAAAATAATAAAAGTGACAATGTGCACCAGCCTCGTGCATATAATAGCTCGCAAGGCACGAGCGACAAGGTTTTCAATTTGCACCACGTAACTCAACGTAATATATGGGAACAATAACGCCAAACCAAATAAAACAACAAGTACACAACGATCCCTTTTTATTTTAGGAAATTTCACAATAAAAGTCTTGACTGGATCTTATCCATAAATGGCAATATGCACAGCAAATATTATAAACTAGTATCTTAGCCTACAAATAAAAGAAACTTATGATTTTAAACTCATATAAATATTTACATATTATTCCCTTATTCGTAAATATATTTTTCAGCTGAAGGTTCAACTTATCCTAATGAATATTATGTACGGTAACTATTTGTAACACTAAAAAGTCAGTTTTGTGCTTGCTCGGTACTGAATTACTCTCTGAATTGAAGCCAAGGAAATATATTTACGAATAAGGCCAAATTTTTTACGATATTGTCCAAAATTTACACCGAACCTTGGCTAACATTGGAAATTAAAATTAACTAAATTCGATACCCTGTTTACAAAGAGACTTTTCCCCTTTTTTAACTCAAAGTAATCATAAGATTGAAAATATTAATAAATGTAACACTCTTGCTAATTTTATTTTAAAGTCTAATAAATTATACTTTTTAACACAGATAATTTTGGTACTTAATTAAAATTCACAATATCATTTCAAAGCGATTTCAAAGGTTAAACATTGTTGAAATGCATTCGGTTTATTTTTACATATTATTATATTTATAAAATGAGTGTCACATTTATATTATTTTTAAAATCTTAAGATTATTATATTTTTGTCTTTGTACAGGTTATACGTATATCGTCTTTGGGTTTTTCTAAATAAAACTATTGTACTATCAAAATAAAGTTATTATTCGTTATAAAACAAAAAACAAAATACCAACAAATTAAAAAAGTCTATAGAAGCAAATGTCAATAATATATAATAAGTTAACTATTTTAATGAACAAACAAACGAGTATAATTGAGCGGTAACAATTAAACATAAGCTACATTTTCTTGGTTCTTTAATGTTTGCGGAAGAAATAATGCGGCTATTATTTGAATATATAATTACGTGTAATATTAAATTTACTTTACATATATACATGCATTTATATTTGTGACTTACAATTTGTGATCATTTTTATTATTTTTAAATCTTATATAATGACATCTGCTTCGTTTAATTTTTAAAGTTTAATTGATGTTTTTGTTACAGATAAATAATTTATACTATTTTATATTTGCTTACGACAATAGACATCCAGTTTAAAAATGTGATAATATATTAATTATTGCAAAATAACAAATTACTTAAATATTTTTATGTACAGAATCTAAAAATGTTCCGATGTTTCCTTAGGCCCATGACCATTAGCTACAAACATTTTCTGTAAAATTTCTTTCCAAGAAATTTTTAGATATACATACCTTAAAATAATTTTTACATCATAAAAATTGTTATTGAAATGGAAACGCATGCATAGATCACTATCCATTACTATAGTGTATATACTTTGTTGTTATTTGTTGTTTGTTAACACGTCTTATTGTTTCACACATAAAGCATTTTTATTTCTGCATTACAATTACAAAACAGTGGACCTAATGTTGCTTCAGGACATACATCTATTTGGTTTATTTTTGGTAGCTTCAGGTTTGACTAGAACTATACGGAATGTGTCAGTTTAAGCCTTATTCTATATTACAAAACGACGTGATGCGTAGTTGAAAAAATGTAAGACTGTTATGTCATACGGATCTTAAAGTTGAACTGCTGTTCATCTCATTATGAGACGCGGTTGGATTGGAATGTAGTGATTGTGATACAAATGTTGATGCGTGACACCGGCAGTATGTGTCCGAGGCTTACGATACGATGAGGTGCACTGTGGTTGATAACGACGTCAGTAGTAGCGCCATTAGTAAGCTTGCTTCTGAAAAGAAGACGGTTAGTTAGTATTGTTCTAACAATCATAGTCAATAGAGCAGAATTTTAGGGGTATACAATTAACATGATAGAAGAAGATAGAAGTTCTACATGAAGGGCTTGACTTCTAATCGAAGTAGTGAAGCAGTATTAGGCCTATTTCACCACTTCTGGATAGGCCTTATCTACCAGTTAAATTCAAAATTAGAACGATATTTTTCTTCCATAGGTAACCTAAAAAATAAATTTAACAGGAACATATCAGTCATCGATGAAAATATTAATCGATCATAAAATTTAAAAAATAATAGAGTCCTCTTGTTTAACCAAATTATCAAGCGGAGTTTAAATTTATTTCAAACTTTCCACTTGATAGTGGTTATATTTTTTATACTTATCGTAATGAAAACGAAAATAACTAATTTTAATGACGTTTAAATAATTAAGTACCTGTTGAAACTATTGCAGCTCCAAGCTGCATGTCTGCTGCTGTCGGTATTTCAGGCGTCGTACTTATAGGACCTGTGGATAAACACCATACTTTAGTTCAGATTACATTATGTTGAAGGAATCGGGCTGACTGCCTCCGTGGTCCAGTGGATAGCGTATGCGACTGCTGATCGCAGGTCCCGGGTTCGATTTCCGGGTCGAGCAAAAGTGTTACTGGATTTTTCCAAATTCTCAGTAGCAGCACGGAGTCTGGTGATGTGCCCGGTAACGGCAATAGGCTCGCCGAAATGTGGGTGTAATATTACATTTCTGCCTACCCTTTCGGGGATATAGGTGTGCGTCTATAAGTAAAAAATAAATAAATAAAATCGGGCAGAAAATCAGGCTAAAATTCGAAATTTCTTCCTTAAATTTTCAGTTAGTTTAGGATTATAGGCGACCATTTAAAAACCTTCACCAACATTTAACTTAAGATTAATTGGTCAGATAGGATTAAACTACACCTTCTTATCTTGTAAAGATATTCATATAATTCATGCATGGTGTATGCATTTACTGTATTTAATTTTATGTAGCTAGCGGTGGCAGACAAGCTACTGCTCCTCATAATTGTGTTTGCCATAATGGCAAACAGTCACCACTCCTATGGAATGGACATATACAATAGATAACTAGGTATATTCTCAGTTCCTTCATAAAATATTGAGCTACTAAATCCAAGCTTTTGACTACCGAAACACAAGAGCGACGCTCTTAGCAAATCCTCTTTATTAGCAAGCGTCAGTTGGACGTCAGATTTAAATGCATCATATTATATCTAAAATAGAACTGCCATTTAGTTGGAATGAAAATCTATTACTTTATAAGAATACATTGAACCTTGAATCAAAGGATTGCTGTTAAATTAGATTAACATGGATTTTATACAGTGTTGCGGTGTGATTGTAACGAACTGACAAAAAGGCAATAACTCTGCGGTTGTTGCACAAACGACAGTCCACTCGATCGGCTTTGTGTTCAAGCGTTGCGTCACAATGCAATAATACACGCTCTTGTTGTGACACACTTAAGTTACATTTATTTTAAGTTAATAAATGTAAAGCTGATATTACTTTAATGAAAATTACTTAAAAAAGAAGTAAATGAATCTTTTGTTGAAGAGTTTTATATTTATGAATAAAATGAGCCTTTTTGTAACCCCTATAACTTATCAAGCGATTGCTAAAAAGAAGGATGTACTCAATGCCGCTGTATATATTTTGTTTTATGTTTGTCACCTAAAAACTCCAATAAACCGATTCGGAAAGTTATTTTTATGTTTAGCAGGATGCAGTTTCTGTTTTGTCCCATTCAAGTTCAATATCAATACTGAAATGAAAATTAAATAAAAATTTTCGAAGATTATTTCAAAATATGCCAAATATATTCAAGTAATAAAATAGAAAATCACTACGTTTGATCTCAGCAACAGAACCTAGTCTAGCACCAACATTACTTAAAATAATATCTTTAAACAACATAATTTTATGCGCGGTGCACAAGATTTATTCGTGGCACGGCAGGAAAACTTTGTTCACTAAATTAAACTGGCTTATTCGAGATTTTATCTTTGCGTTCTACAATTTATTAATATGGCGAAAATAACGGTTATAGCAGAGGTAAATATTCGCCGGGGTTTCTCTCTAGTAGGATATACTGAGAAATTTATGGTCCAAGAGTTCGCATATGATTGGACCGCCTCTCCCCTTATGGATGAAGAAAAATAGCTTTGAGATAATTATGAGGTATTATTTTACTGTACCCTACTGTTAGCAACGGTATAATGAATTTACGCATAATTTATGTCAATTTGGTTTGCTCAATAATTATGAAATATTAAACCGAGCGAAAACATTCTTATAAATTATAACATAAAGTTCAATGACTGTTCTCAGGATTTAATCGTGATTACAAATATTTTCTAAAGGCTCAATGCGCCAGTCAACTTATTCAAGAATTTTGAAGAATTAAGTTCAACCCTTATTCAGTTCAATAGCCAATGTCATCAGACACAGCTTGATAATCAATATAACTTAGCGCTTTTATTTGACCAGGCCTTATCAGATTCTTAACGTTTGAATATTCTCCGTATCACAATATTGATTGTCCACTCAATACTGATTATTGATTTTTGCCTATGAGACTAAACCTTTGCAATCTTCTAAATATTTTTAAATTTTACCTTTATGACTCTATCCATACACGAGAATTTTTATATGTACCAGATAAGCTATCTTTTGCTCTTCTAAAAGAAGGTATTTTAATACAGTAGCAAAAATAGAAACAAAATAAAAACCTTAAGTGTATTAATAATTTGTCAACGGTAAATTGTGCTTCACCCTCGAGACATCGGTGTTGCTATACTTAACTAAAAAAACTCTATTAATCATCATAATCCATCTTTCAATGTCCAATCTGAAAATATATTTTCGAGGTAAAATTGCAAGGCACTAGAGCTTGTTGACTTTTCATTTGGATTATAAAAATAAACGCCGAGAAAAAATGTTTGCGCGCCTACCGATATTCTAATTAGGGACATTTTACTCTCCACAATGGACTTAACGAAGCATAAAATTATTCACAAAGATTGTAGGAAATGTTCTCTCACATACTTTATATATAGCTGTGTACACAAACTTTCTACTGATAAAAAGCTTAAATGGGCTACTCAAAAATTATTTGCGAAATTGTTATTTTCATGACCGCGCCACACTTAGTGTATTAAACACCTTATTGTTTTTTTTGTTGCGAATCGCGTTGTTGACGTTCGTCAATTTATTGATTGAAAACAGAAAACATTTTGATAAACATACAAGAGAGTTTGAGTTCATAAGTTATGCAATGTGTTGTTTTTATTCTTATTTTTTATAGACTGAAGCCTGTATCCCCGAAGGGGTAGGCAGAGGTGTAATATTACACCCACATTTCGCCATGAATTTTTAGGTCCCACGTAATAGGGGGCGAGCCTATTGCCATTACCGGACAAAGATAAAGATAAAGATTTATTTATTGGCCACATCACAGGACTCCTTGCTGCTACTGAGAATTAAGAAAAACCCAGTAACACTTTTTCACGACCCGGGAATCGAACCCAGGAAGACCTCCTATCAGCAGTCGCATACGCTATCCACTGGATCATGGAGGCAGTCATATATTATAGAGGATTAATTTTGTAAAAAATCGAATAAAGAAACATATCAAATGTAATTTGGAAAACAATTTTAATCCAAAGTAATAGGTGGACCTTTCTGAGCTTTACTTAACAGAGAACCTTAATAATAATTAACTTTACCCTAATTAAAATTTGAACTAGTAATTTCCTAGACGTCTGAAAATACATTATGAAGTATCTAGCATAGATGTACTTGCGCTTGGCATTTTGTATCTATTCGACTATTACGTCAAATGTAACTTCATGAATATGTGTTAAACTCGAATTAGTGGCATGCTGTTCAATTGCTTAGGGACTCAGCCAGCTAAGCCGGAGGTTAAAGGTTCGTTTGCCAAACGGGACAAATGTTTGTGAGAAATGCACGATTATTTGTTTGGGGTCTGGATGATATCTATGATATCTATATAGTATTTAAGAATGCTTAACTACGCAGCTAACTACAGAACTAAGCTCTGCCCTTTTAGGACCAGAAATTGACGTACGTATCACAGCTTTTATATTAATTGTGAATTATATACGCTTTTGTTGTACTTAAATAAGCAACCCAGAAGGTCGTGTGTAGAATTTCCTTGGACATAAAAAACCGAATACCAATGTACTGACCTGGATAATAAATAGCTTCTTTTCTAACAGCGTACTTCGCTTCGGGGATTCTCAGCGTGCAGATGAACTCCGCGGGTGTCGGAAGGTCTGCGTCGTTGAGCGTCACCGACGCCACTGCGGAGAACCTCCCGTTCACCTCTGTGACGTGGTGCCGGACTGGGAGGTGCCTGGTGGGAAGAAAGCACATACATGTATGAAGATGTAGTTTTAAACGTGATTTTTTGTTCGTGGATTCGCTTTAGGAACTTTGTAGTGGTAAATGTCTTTCGGGATGTGTACCAGGTATAACATAAGTAAACTGTGAATTCCGAAATACAATTCAAAACTTTTGATAATGGCAAAAAAGTTTGAATTTATATATTAGAAGCATTTATTGTGAAATCAAAGTTATTTTTTTATGATTGAAGTACATTTTATATTTGCCATAATTATTATAGACAGGCTATCACGTTGTTTATAAAATAAATATTTCTTCAGTCTGCCTTGATTTATCTGCGTAAAATACCCATTTTATAGGCATGTAACAACAAATAAAGTGACCATTTGACCTGCTGTGCCATCTGTGCGAATAATATCAACTCGCCGCTGCTTATTACAAAAGAAACTTAATTTAAAGTTCTATATAACATATTTTCATAAAGAATGTGGTAACTATAAGGTTCTCAACTTTCTAATTTAACTTTTTGTCACCAACATTGTAAGTAGGGACCACATATTTGCAGTAACAATGAAGTATTCGTACCTCGAGGGAAATACGTCTAAGACTAACAACGAAATTTAATCAAAAGACAATGCTTTTAAAACTAGTGTAACAGAAACTGTTTATTTTAAACTATTTCAAGTAATTTCTGTTAGTTTTAATCTCTGGGTATCTACTTTACGCGAGCTAGAATGTAATTTGTTTTCATAGATAAGAATGTTCTATACGTTGAGTGACATATTCTTTCTTTTCTTTCTTTCTTTCTTTCTTCTTAGCCATTTTCTACCAAATTGTTGTAGGCCTCCTTCAGATTCCGCCATTTAGTTCTATCTTTTGCTACTTGCATCCATTTAGATCCTGCAGTTTTCTTTACGTCATCTTTCCAACGCATCTGTGGTCTTCCTCTTGGCCTTTTCTCACCCCAGGGCCTCCACTCCAAAACTGCCTTGCCCCATGAGCCATGTTTTCGGGCTATGTGTCCCGCCCACTGCCACTTATGACTTGCCACTCTTTTGACGGCATCTGCAACTTTGCTCTGTTCTCTGAGACAGGTGTTTGTTTTGCGATCTCTCAGTGTAACCCCCTCGAGTGACTTAAATAAGAACTGAGATTAAAAAGAGTAGAAATGTTTCTGCACTGTGTGAAAAGTGTATTTTGTTATCTTCTTAATATATAAAATCCTTCTGTTACTGACTGACTGACAGACACGCTACAGCCGAAACTATTGGGCGCAGGAAGATGAAATTTGGCATGTATGTTCCTTGGGGACCGTAGGGGTGCACTAAGAAGGGATTTCCCGAAATTCCCACGGGAACGGCCAAAACGGGTAAATGTAAAAAAAATGCAGGCGTAGCTGCTGGCGTCCTCTAGTCAACATATAATTAAGTAATTAAAAATATGGAAACAGCAGGAAATTGAGCTCAGTAGTTTGCCATAAGAGAGGCCTATATTTAGCAGTGGACTTCAGCATTCTGATAACGATGATGATAAATTTAAAAAAAGATGGAAACTACACTTTATCAACAAAATATACCTACAGGGTGTGACAAGACCCATCACCAAGCCGAAATCAGTTTTGGACATCATGCCAAGTCATACTAAGCAAAAATTCAATAATTTGGGAACCGATTTTTTTTTCAAATAATCTCATTTTTTAAGCCGCAATTAAAAGTGTGCGCGTGCAATTTTTGAAATACCTACTTATCCATGGGGTGCATAGGACGTCCATAAAACAGGTTGGCGTGGTAATTGCATCGATTTTGTACCTAATTACAAAAATTGTATAGTAACTGAGCCTCAATATCTCCTGAACCAGTAATTTCCCAGGTATTGTGCCGAAGTAAAAAATGTTTGTAATGATTGGTACAATATGGTGTTTCAGATTTCGTTAAGGGTCTTTTTACACCCTGTATTTGTTAGAAACTCGAATTATTTTGTCAGGTCTTTAAAATATCATAATCACATTGAAAACTTAACACTGACTTGATAGCTCATTTAAAAAGCTATAAAAATTTAATTTTACCTCATAAAAGTTCTATAATATTTGCATCTCTTTTACGCCTAAGGGAATCGATAGTGAGCTAATATTCGAGGTCACAGCCTGCACTCAGTGCCTTTATAAAGTTGGGAAAATTCTTTGTTGATATTGAAAGTAATACCGCTGAAACATACTTTTAGTTTATTGTATTTGCTGTCATATTCTGACGGAAAATTTTGCAGATTATCGTAGGTTTTGTATTGGGCAATTATTATCTTTGTGTGGGGATTAAGATTAAAGTATCTTTGCAAAGAGACGGACGACTTGACATCAAACTCTATACCAACCATCTAGTCAGCGTGGTATAGTAGGCCAAATCACCTTTTAACTTATAATGATACTGTGAGGCAAATTTGGAGAGGCTGAAATCAGCAGTAGACTGCCAACGGCTAAGGGGAGATCGTTATCAGTATCATGATCGTTAATAAACAATCACGTCGCTCTGACAGACACATCATCACAGACTCACAGCACAGACAACTACTGAACCTTGAAACATGGAATTTGGACAGTGAGTGCCTTTTATGACGGCTCATTAAGAAAGGATTTTTTCATCATCAGCCTTTAACAGTCCACTGCTGGACTAGGCCTCTCCTTTGAAAGGAGGAATTGGCCTACTATACCACGCTGGCCAAACGGGTTGGTATAGGGTTTGTATCAACTTTTCCTTCTCTTACAGTGCTGTTCTCTGCATAATATGCTCCCTCTGTCATGTCTTACGATACCCATGGGTGATATGGGGTGGTGACAATCCGTATTCTTAATCCTTAACCACACGGACGGAGAAAGGATTTTTTAATACTTCGCAGAAGATAAAGTAGGTGTAGAAACCTTGTTAGAAAATCCACTTATTTAAGATATTAGATATAAGGTTTAACATATTCTGTACATTGATTAATGGCGATATTTTAATGGGTCGTTGCCAAAAACTGCGCTTTTCAAAGACAACACCTGTCTCCCCGTGACTTCGGCTAGTTTTATCCATGCCAAAACTGAGGTAAAAAGTATTTCAACTTTTCTTTTGAATATTTACGACACTTTGATTTCTTCTTCAAACACAATTTGTGTCTAAGTTTTATGATATGTAGTGCCGATAGCCTAATCACCTAGTTTTATTTAGTGAGTTCTTTGCTTTTGAGTAGTTTTCACCTTTCAACCAATATTTAAAAATATGCCACGATGAGGCTAACATATTATTTTTTAATAAAAACCACACGTTGCCACCCATCCTAGTGGTGGCCTGTGCAGTTGTTGCTTAACTTTGTCAAGCCAAGTCACTCTAGAATGCTCTGAGTAGTAGGTTGTACATGTTTTCTTACTTTGCTTCTGTGATGCTAAAAGCATGCAATGTGCCACTACTAGGAAAGGCTGAAGCATGTACATATTTCTACTGCAATTTTGCTTGTCGTCCATGACGTCCATTACCAAAATGATATTCAGTATCGTTGAGACGCCGCTGTGTTAAAATATGTAAACTGTAAAGTAGGTCTTCCCTGAGATGGACTGACGATATTATTGCGACCGTGGGAGGCGGGTGGATGCAGGGGACTCAAGATCGGAGAACCTTGTGAGAGGCTTTTGTCCAGCAATGGAAGTCTATCGACTGAGATGATGAAACTATTATTCAAATACACATTAGTAGAACCTAAGTACTGGTCATTTAATTCATTAGATTCGTGTCGTTGCTATGTGGGTATTGTGTAAAACAACAACTCAATAATTCTTCGTTTACCCGTGCGTCGTAGCGAAATGAAGGGTAATTTGATTTTACAGCTTAAAAGAAACTAACGTGTAAGGAAACGTAATGTAAAATTTATTTCATTCTGTTCAGGTGTTCTTGGCTTTCGTAGTTTCGATCCTAATTTAATCATAAATAAGGCATTCTGGTGCGATGGAGAGATCACATTAGGTGTCATAATGTTGTAAAAATTTGAGTAGGTTTAACACTCTCATAGCGTGTTACAATTGGAGATCCTTTTCAGGGATGTTATATGTATACAAAGGGCAATGGAACGAAGTATTTTGGCAGTCAAGCTCACAGACCACATAAGAAACTCAATACTATGTTCCAAAACACAGATTGCCGATGTAGGCCACTCAGCTGCCAAATTAAAGTGGAACTGGGCGGGCCACGTTTGTCGCATGCCTGAAGAATTGTGGGCGAAAATAACCACTCAGTGGATCCCAAATAATAGGAAGCGACAACGGGGACGGCCCAGGAGAAGATGGCGCGATGAGTTAGACGCTTATACAAAAGATTGGCAAATAATGGCAGCGGATCGTGAGAAATGGAAGTCGGAAGGGGAGGCCTTTGCCCAGCAGTGGGACACCAATTCAGGCTTGTAATGTAATGTAATGTATATGTATACAACCAAATAAGCTAGTCCTATATTGTCTAGGACGATTCTCCAGAATTCTGGTGGTTACATAAATCGGATTGCCACTGCCTTTGACATAACAAAATTTACGAAATTACTTTTGTTTTCTACAAATCAGATTGGCAAAAAGGGGTATTCCTATTGACACGTACAGCGGTTATTCTAGATAAATATATTTGATGCTAAACTATGCTGCGTATTTACCCTCGTCGGGCTTCTTATGTTTTATTCGTATGTTACAGAGAAACTAAATAAAGTTTTATATTTTTTGATACATATGCTAACAATATTATATTTTTATCCTTGTATTCGCGAAGGGGCAGGCCATGTTACAACATATACAAATCGCATAGATGTGTTACACATGTTTAATACGATTTGTATGTAACATAGTTTAAGGCTATTATTGTAGTCTACAAGGAAAGTACATATCCGGACTGTATGTGGCTGTTGAATGAAGCTTTCTAACAATACTTTTAACAACCTTTAATATTTAAAAACATGAAATAAAACATATCGCTTTTCATATGAGATGATTCTACACAAATTCACAGGACATTTCTACCGAATTTTATAAATTACCCCGAAAATACATTTGGACGCAGTTAGCAGATTAAACTAATACGAATCCCAATTTAAATAAAAACTGTAGATAGTTTAAATTCTAAATAGTCTGTCAAATAATATCCGTTTTCAGCTATCGAGGACAGAATATCGAAAATTAGAGTATCGCAAGCAAATCATCTAGTGTTGAGTTTGTATTGGATCATTGCTTTTATTTATAAGTGGATTCGTATCTTTGTGTGAGTGAGATATCATCTCTGGATTATACAAAAATATCATCAGCCTTTAACAGTCCACTGCTGGACTAGGCCTCTCCTTTGAAAGGAGGAATTGGCCTACTATACCACGCTGGCCAAACGGGTTGGTATAGGGTTTGTATCAAGTTTTCCTTCTCTTACAGTGCTGTTCTCTGCTAATATGCTCCCTTTGTCGTCTCTTACGACACCCATGGGATGAGTGATACATGATATGGGGTGGTGACAATCCGTATTCTCGATCCGTCACCAGGCGCACGATACAAAAATATACTGATGTGTTGTTTACATTATTCATAAAGGATTAACCTTCGATGTAAGTTAATATATTTGATTGCGTAAATTTCTCGGTTAAAGTGGTTAATTCATTACAGCTAATGTGCAGTAACTGTACTGGTGCGGATTTCATAAACTAACATGTGCATACTACCGTTATATTCAAATTATAGTGAATAATATTTATTTAAATAATTCACGGGTATTAGATTGTGGTTCAAAAGCAACGTGTATTATTAATTGTTTATTATAGCAATAGCCCAGTAGATTAACTAATATCCACACAGAGGGTCAAGTTCAAATTAATTGCGCGAAACACTGACTTTTCTTAGTTAATTGTGTACTTATCAAATTGTTAATTATGATCGCTTGCTTAACACTAAAAATTAAATCATTGCAAGAGAACCTGAATGTCTGGAATTTCACCATATTGTTTTCGAAACATATTATGTTAAGTCTGCCAACCCGCACTCGGCCAGCGTTGTGGCCTCACCCTTCATATAGCCAGAAGAGGCCCGTCCCCAGCAATGGTGCAGTTTCTACACCGGTCTGATGATAACTCATTAGTTCAGCGTTTAAACCGAAAGAAAAAGAAAGTTAGAATCAATTTTGCCTCATAATATAAGCATGAATACAGCTTATTATTTATTTTTTATAGTGTGTTCTGCATGGACACAAGTCCACAAAGCAGAACACACTATAAAAAATAAAAAGCACCTCGTTTTATGAGCTCACCAAAGCAGTGGCAGCTCGTTCGCCTTTCAACGTCATATTATGAAACGCCGGTTATAGCCGACCGACAGTTTCATTTAGATGAGTCTGTTGGACATTGCATCAATAAATGCATGCTCGCATAGTAAAATTGTAGCCCACGTTGTCCAGGTTGTCGTTTACACAACACGGCGATAATTTAAACGCTGTTCATTGAATACGAATATTTCAATAAATATTTGTTCAGTGGTGAAGTGGAATGAGAGAAAACGGCAACTAAATGAGTACTATTCTATGGACTGAGGGCACTGTAGTAGAAATGTAAGAGAATCGTTTTGATCGTTTATTGCTCGTCTTATCGAGCTCTATTATTTTGTATTTGGGATGTAACTTTTGTGAGTCCTGAATAGTCATGTGAAATTGTTTTTATATACGAAATCTATTTGGTTGTTTTAGACTTATGTGTTGAACCTGGCTACCGTACTGTACGACATCTGTTTGTGAAATAATATATCAATTCAGATTGACAATCAGTTAATTATTTGCTTAATTTGACTTCAATCCAATCAGACAAATAATTCTGTTTTAGCTTATCTTTCAATTTGCCTCGTCTTAATTCCATATACTTATTTCTGTATCGAACAGTTTGATATTCGTAGGGGTTATCTTTCTGTTAAGTTCCTGTAATTACCTATTAATTTGGCTAACTCGCAGCTAAAGCATAAAACAAAAATAATAAAGTCATTAATTCTTACACATATATATAAAAACAGTGTCCACGACTATACAACAAGTTAAAATTATTTCGTCAGCTGCTTACAAGCAATTTTCACAATACATGATTATGACGTAGTCGGTCTATAATAAATAATACGCTGCCAAATTATGTAACGTTCCCTGCATAAACAACAATGGCACATTGTCGATATGATATATTCACAACAATTGTCTTCGACGAAGCCTCAATAGGGACATTTCCGATAACATTATTCAAAAATATGCAGAATAATATGCACACGAATAGGGGTTTCACTGTTATCAAAACTGTCTTTATTGATAATATTGATATAGTGAGAGGATTACAATGTGGAAGCCCTTTGGAATTAGTGAAGTGATATTTTGGATCGTATCGCGGCTAGCGTGGTGTAGTGGATAAGAAAATGTCCTTTCGTTACATGCTGAGTGATGTGTGTTCAATTCCTTGTAGGTACATACGGTTCAAAATATATGTTCTTTTTTGTTCTTAAAATAGAAACTGTTTATTTAAAAATAAATACAAATCCCGCACTATGAATAAATTTTGTACATATAACGTGGCACTTTACACAAATATCCTGAGTGTGATTGCTCGTTATTTCTCACGGTTCTAGGTTTAGTAGGTAATATCACAAATAATACAATACCATACGCATCATTGACAATGCGTGAAGCATAACACTAAATGAATATATATTTAGATAATTAATTTAGAAATTTTATGTTAATTAAAGTCCATTTTATGTTTGATTTCTTGCAGATTGACCCAGTTTACATACAAAGCATAAGAATTCAAACACACAAAAAATATTAGGTGACCGAAATTAAAATTTCCACTAAGGCATATTTTATACGGTAGGCACTTGGCAGGTAACTCAGGTAGCATTCAGGCCGACCAAGTTTAATCTTAGCTCCGGCCGCTGCCAACTTCCTTTATTCTCATGCAATCAATTGTTCAAAATGTGATATAATATTTTTAACCGACTTCAAAAAAAGGAGGAGGTTTACAATTCGTCGGAATCTTTTTTTTTTATGTATGTTCCCCGATTTCTCTAAGACGCCTGGACCGATTTCGAATATTCTTGTTTTGATTGAAAGAGTATACCTCCTAGTTGGTCCCATGATCATCAGGTCAGGATCTGATCATGGAATCCTGAGAAATCGAAGGAACTCTTCAAATTTTATAAGCACACTTGAAGCGATTTGACCGTAACAACCCAATGCCGTCGAGTTTGGGCTCGTTTGAGTCGTCTTTTACATGGACTTTGATGCTAGATGATTTCCATGGTCTGATGATAGAGGTGGAAGGTAACCAAGAGATCTTTGTGATACAATAACCCAATCTCATCGAGGTTAAGGTCGTTTGATTCGTCTTTACATGGACTTTGGTACTGGATGTTTTGCAGGGTCTGATGATGGAGCAGGAAGGTTGCCATGGGATGTTTGTAATACAAAGATGCAATCCCATTGAGCTTGGGCTCGTTTGATTCGTCTTTACATGGACTTTAGTGCTGAATGTTCGCCAAACTCTGATGATGGAGCAGGAAGGTAGCCATGGGATATTTGTAATACAATTACGCAATCCCATCGAGTTTGGGCTCGTTTGAGTCGTATTTACATAGACTTTGATGCTGGATGATTTCCATGGTCTAATGATAGAGCTGGAAGGTAACCCAATATCATCGAGTTTAGGGTCGTTTGTTGGTCTTTACATGGACTTTGGTACTGCAGGTTTGCCAGGGTCTGACGATGGTGCAGGAAGGTGGCCATGGCAACTTTGTAATACAAAGACGCAATCCCATTGAGTTTGGGCTCTTTGGATTCGTCTTTACATGGACTTTAGTGCCGAATGTTTACCAAACTCTGATGATGGAGCAGGAAGGTGGCCATGGGATCTTTGTAATACAATAACGCAATATCATCGTGTTTAGGCTCGTTTGTTTTGTCTTTGGTATTGGATGATTGGCGAGATCTGATGATGGAACTGAAACGAACGTGTTAAGGCTATTTAGTTGAAAACAATAAATACTTGAAATTGCCAGAAACGTACAGGTCTACATTTCAGAATTGAGGCACGTAAGGAAGGCCTCCCCATCATGTACCACTTACACTATCCTATGTACCACCTATTACTATTTTTTATAAGTATACCACTAAAAAGCAAAAAATAAAAATTATTTTTAAATAAAAAAAAACAACTTCAAAAAACACTAAGGAACTAAAAAACAAAAAATAATCGGTTTTGGAGCAAACATTTTTGAATTCGGTGCCAAGCCCTTACGCAAAAAGTTACTAAATTACAAACTACCTATTCCATCAACAACGAAAGTTATATAAAAATGTGTAGAGGTTTTATAGTCAGATCAGAAATACTTTGCTTGGCACCGACTCCAAAAATGTTTGCTCCAAAACCGATTATTTTTTGTTTTTTAGTTCCTTAGTGTTTTTTGAAGTTGTTTTTTTTTTATTTAAAAATAATTTTTTAACACATTTCTTCTGAAAAATAGCTTCGAAAGATTGGCAAATGATTGTGAAAGCTGTATGATGAAGTGTATTTATTTTGTGACTTTTAAATGTTTGCTGTGTACTTATTGGTTGATTATATATTAAGGTTGGAGACTTTAAGATTAGTCTGTATTGCGCAATGCATATATAAGTACATATAATTATACAAGAAAGGTTAACTTTCTTTACTTTTGAGCCCTTCAGTATGAAGTAAAATAAAAAAAAACAATGTCATACAGCGGTATAACTTATGAGCATCAATATTAATCTTAATATATAAAATCCTTGCGTTACTGACTGACTGACAGACACGCTAGAGCCGAAACTATTGGGCGCAGGAAGCTGAAATTTGGCATGTATGTTCCTTGGGGACTGTAGGGGTGCACTAAGAAGGGATTTCCCGAAAAACCCACGGGATCGGGCAAAACGGGTAAATTTAAAAAAATGCAGGCGTAGCTGCTGGCGTCCTCTAGTGATTACATAATTATGCATTTGAATTGGTTAAAACATAAGATTTTATTGAACAAGAGGTAATCTACAAATAAATATAAATGTTGTTAAAACTAACTATAACTAAGTGGTTATCTTAATATATAAAATCCTTGCGTTACTGACTGACTGACAGACAAGCTACAGCCTAAACTATTAGACGCAGGAAGCTGAAATTTGACATGTATGTTCCTTGGGGACCGTAGGGGTGCACTAAGAAGGGATTTTCCGAAATTGAAACGGAATCGGGCAAAACGGGTAAAATAAAATAATATGCGGGCGTAGCTGCGGGCGTCCTCTACTTTACACATAAATTAAAACAATAATTTATATACTTAAATAACTAACAAATAAAAGGAAATACATAAAAAAAAGTAAAAGCAGAATTTAAAGGGCGTCATGGAAATCCTCCACACCGCCATCAATTGGAAGCGTGCCCAGAATGCTGGCAGCATTGCCACGTTGTATGGCAATGCTGATCTTTTGTGCCAAATACAGGCCAGCCTTCTGGTTACGCGAGGCGTCAACAAGTCTCTGTGAAAGATCTCTAAAAAGAGATCTCGCACTTGGACCCCATGGTCGGTTCAACTCCAAACGGCTCAAATACATAATCCCCTTCTAGATTTATGTATTTGCGCCTTTTGAGAGTCTCCGCTGAAGCAGCAGCAGCGCCCACACAACCCGCTGTGCTAGGAAGATGAGATGGCGCAAGGGTATCGACACATTTTGCGTCCCACACCAAAGGCCTACCCAGCTTCCATGGCAGTAAAGACATACCGTCTGGTCTCTTACCATCGTCGCGTGCCAAGCCCTGAGGTTCAAGTTGGGCTGGAACGCCAGCGGTGACAAGAGCCAGACGAAGTATGTTATTGAGGTTGGCGTGTCGTGAAATACGACCTGCACTCCTGCTACATGACAGACCATGGTGACCAAGGCTGTCGACATTATGCATTTTGGCTGAAAAGAAAATAACACATTATTTTTTCGAAGAGCCTAAAATAAAAATCAAATTAGAATTATTATTATTATTATAACAGAGGATTTATTGTAATAGTTTCCTGAAACACACAGTACAGATATACTCTAGATAAATGCGCACAAATCAACGAAATATAACACAGGACTTACATAAGACGAAACAACATCGAATTCAGTTCAAATGGGGGACATCGTATCAAATTGAGCTCAGAATTAGCGCGTAACACGTCTCCCCGCACTGCGGTTGTGTGGTAACTAACTTCATATATCTATCTCTATCCGGTGCTCACTGACACTTGTACCAATGTATCTATAAGTAACTACTTCAAAAACAGCACTTGATTGAATTTGGAGCAGTTCATTAGTACGGGGGAATTAGTTTTACGTAATAAGGGGATTGAAGACACGTTAAGGGACTGAAATGCACATTTGTTATTACATGATCATGTACTATTTATACCGAAATACTACACGCTTCTTTCATTGACAATTCTAAATAGAAAGAAACGATTGTATAACTGTTTTATTATTGCTGCTTTTAACTTATATCTCACCAATTTCATTTCTATAGTATCGTAAAATTGCATACCCATTTATTCACCCCTTCTAAAATTTAAAAGTGTGATAGAAGAGGTCATTTTGGACGATGAGTACAAATTGTAGTATAGGTCAGTTCACGAAAGTTGACCACAAATGGCGGCCGTCGCGCATATGTACATTCGTGCACCAATGGCGTGGCTCCATTCTTGACGCATTTAGGGAATGCGTCAAGAACGGAGCCACGCCATTGGCATTCCACCCGCGCCTCACCCCGCACCTCCACGGGGACCTAAAAACCTGACCGGACCTGCGCAGTGGTCATCTTTCGTGAACCGACCTATAACAAGAAAGAATTCGAAGTAAAACTGCCATGGCAAAGAACCCCGCAATACAAAGCACTGAAGTGCTATAAGGAAGAAAGTCTACGGAAACAAGAATAACTCTCAACGTCAAACAACATGACGGATATGATAATATCAACAAACGCAAGGCTTATTGTAAACACAGATTGTTATATAAAGGAAAGCAGAATGTAGATATAAAATAGAAAAATATATGACGTATACAAAAGAATATATGTAATTCATACATGATATGAGAAGAGGTGTTTCAGAGCATTCATCTACGAGAGAATGAGATGAATGAGTACCAGGAGTAAGATAACACTAAGGGTAGACCTTAAATATAAGATATTGTATTGTATCGATTGTTGTGGGGTCAATACCCACATGGGACAAATAACACTTTGTAAGATCCAAAATTGTTGTTTCGAGGCTGGATGTTCTTAGTTAATTGAATGTTTGTGTTAGTCCCCTACGACACCCAGAGTATATCGCTCGTGCAGGAGTCCTTTTAAAAATTAAAAATGTACTCAATCTCATACTCTCACTAGCTTATTCCTACAGTATATATTTATTTGTCTGTCTTTGTCGTGCCGCATTTTTTTTCACGTAATATATAAGCTACAAATCGAATGAATGTGTTTTAAACTACAAGTTTTCAAAGTAATTATAGTATGATAAACCCATACAAGGAGTGGCACGATATTTGATTCGCCTCGCTAACAGAAGCTCCATTAGCTAGACCGTATCTATTCCAAGAATAGCCTGCAACTATAATGCACTTATAGGAAATATATTGCACCGAGGGATCTTTGCGAAGATAATATATCCGAATATAATAAAAAGGTAAAATAATAAATTTATGGAGCAAGATATTTTGAGGAATATGGACACTAATGAACACCTAGTTATTAATTATGCAGGATGACAGGTATACGACTTATTCCTTGAAAGAGTTTACATTTTTTGAAGTAATTTGCAACATATTGTCCACCAACAACTCAGGTCTACAGGTCCAAAATTAACGGTTTCTGAGATATCAAGTTCTTTTTAAAATTTTTGAACCTCGTCATCAAAATCAACATTAAATTTTTTTTTAGTTTTTTTGGTTAAAATATCTCAACATTTTAGAAATAAAAGGTTTTAAGCGACGAACATTTCTACCTTCATAAAATCGTTCGTACAAATTAATAAGAAAACATCAAGGGTTCATAACCTTTTGAAAACGGTACAAATAATTTTAGTCCTCTTTTGTAAGAATGGAAAATATACGAACCAAGGAGATTTCTTACATTGAAATTAACACATCCTTGATTTTACAGAATTGAGATTTTGTATTTCCTTGTCTCTTAACTATTTGTAGCTATACGAGGCGTAAAAAGAACCTTAACGGAAACTGAAATCCAATATTGTACCAATCATTACGATTTTTTTTACCTCAGCAGCATACCTGGGAAATTACTGGTTCATGAGATATTGAGGCTCAAAGCCACCATACAACGTTTTCTAATCTTAATATATAAAATCCTTGCGTTACTGACTGACTGACAGACACGCTACAGCCGAAACTATTGGGCGCAGGAAGCTGAAATTTGGCAGATGAATGAGTACCAGAAGTAAGATAACACTGAGGGTAGACCTTAAATATAAGATATTGTATTGTATCGATTGTTGTGAGGTCAATACCCACATGGGACAAACAACACTTTGTTAGATCCAAAATTGTTGTTTCGAGGCTGGATGTTCTTAGTTAATTGAATGTTTGTGTTAGTCCCCTACGACACCCAGAGTATATCGCTCGTGCAGGAGTCCTTTTAAAAATTAAAAATGTACTCAATCTCATACTCTCACTAGCTTATTCCTACAGTATATATTTATTTGTCTGTCTTTGTCGTGCCGCATTTTTTTTCACGTAATATATAAGCTACAAATCGAATGAATGTGTTTTAAACTACAAGTTTTCAAAGTAATTATAGTATGATAAACCCATACAAGGAGTGGCACGATATTTGATTCGCCTCGCTAACAGAAGCTCCATTAGCTAGACCGTATCTATTCCAAGAATAGCCTGCAACTATAATGCACTTATAGGAAATATATTGCACCGAGGGATCTTTGCGAAGATAATATATCCGAATATAATAAAAAGGTAAAATAATAAATTTATGGAGCAAGATATTTTAAAGAATATGGACACGAATGAGCAGCTAATTATTTTAATTATATAGAGTTAACAAGTATAAGACCTATTCCTTGAAAGAGGTTATATTTTTGAGGTAATTTGCAACAAATTGCCCACCGTCAACTATAGGTCCAAAATTTACAGTTTCTGAGATATTAAGCTTTATAGATTTTGAAATCTTCCTCCTCATCATCACAATAATGGAAATTATTAAAATGTTATTCACATTTGGCTCTAAATTTTTACTTTTAAAGTTTTTTGATCTAAAACGTGAACTAGCAATTGACCTAAAAAAGAATTGGTTAAAATATCTCAAGAAATTCTTTAATTTTAGGAAGAAAAGGTTGTAAGTGATTAAAATTTATATTTTTGTGTGATTTCCTGACAATAAACATGAAATTATTCAAAAATCATGTAAACATTCATTAGTTACATTATGTAAAAATTTATTAAACAATATCAATGGTTCGTTACCTTTTGAAAATAGTATAATAGAGTATAGTCCAGTTTTGTAACAGTGGAAGAATATCTTAGCAAAAGTGGAAGATTTCTTAGGTACATTGCAATTCGCACATGCTTAATTTTACACAATTGAGTTTTTGTATTTTCTGATCTCTAAACTATACTATTTTCGTAGTTACATTTTCTAAACCCTATTCGATCTGAGAATTTTTGTTTCCACATGTTTTTACTTAATTAATTATACGTTAACATATACGGTACTTTACCGTATTTTTCCCTTTAGTAGCTTCTTAACCTTGTTATCTTTTTTCGTGTACACATACCTCTTCAGTATAAGTTTTTCTTAAGTCCATACAACATATTATTAAAAAGATCTTTTATCCCGGTTATATAAAGATTCAATCATCATTGTCCATCATCGTCTCAACGTTATCCCGGATGCATCCAACACTTTCATTTTGGAGCCGAGGTAAGCTTCTGGTCCAAACAGATTTGATATAATATTAGCTTTTCCACAGATATTGTCTGGTTTAGAGTGATTTAGATTCCAGTATACATTCAAGGTACTGGTAGGTCCTTATAACGACTGGCAAAGATTTTCATGACAATCGGGCCCGACGGTAACGTGCTATCCGGGTCTAGGCAAGCTTTAATCCTGATACCCTCTGCGTAGCAGTCTCTTGATTTTTTTTATAGTATAGTCTGCAAACGTGCATACGGATCGCCTGATGGTAAGCAATTACCGCCGCCCATGGACACAAGCAACACCACAGGAGTCACAAGTGCGTTGCAACCCCTTGGGATTGGGAAAAGGGATAGGATGAGGAGTGGGATGAGGGAGAAGGAATAGGGGATAGGGCCTCCGAAACTCTCACTCACCGAACGAAACGCAACAGCTTAGGTACTGTTACTTTACGTCGATTTTCTGTGAGAGGGTAGTACTTCCCCGGTCGAGTCGGGCCATTCATGCTGAAATCAGCAATTTGTGCCTTAACTATAGTCATTCAATCAAATTACGCAAAGAAACCCAAACAAAAATTCGAAACAACAATTTACGTATCATACAAAGTAATATCTCATTTATATATTAAAGTTACATATCACCGAATCATAAAGTTATTATGTACTAGGCTAATCTACTACTAACAACAAGCTTCTGGTATGCCTCTATGCAACAGGGAACAACTTGTACTTGTATGTACCATCTCCACATATTTGTAACTTAGGACATTATTAGCACCGATGAACAGCTACCTTCTGTGATACAGTCTGCACTAGTTCAGAAGGTACAGAGCTCTAAGGCAAGAATAACCTATAGTTATAACTTAATTACAACAGTTGTATGTTGGCGGAAACACTTTAGCTCTAAGCATAATATAATATAGTATAAGTTTATCTCTCTCGTATTGTAATAGGTTTATTTTCTGAAATAAAGAATTTGTATTTGTATATATTATTATGTCTATAAGGTTGTATACTCACTTCTCTGGCGTGGCTATCGTGATGTTGGGCGCCGGGTACGATCCCTCCGACGCGCATATCACGTTGACGGTGTCGTCATCAGTCTTGTTCTGGATCAATCGGAAGCTCGTCTCCGGCACTGCAATTAGACACCCATATACACAGCTATACTTAGGCCACACATACAAGATAAATCTTTCAAGATAGGAATAACAACCTTAAAAACATAATTATAAAGTTACTTTTTCAAAAACGGAATCCGGTTGAAAACGTCACAAATCATACAGGCATGCAATAAAAATTATACTGTATTCTTTTGTGATAAAGTTCAAAATCACAAAGCAAAAATATTATCATGCCTCATCGGTTTGATATAGATATTACACACACAATTATATGCATGTGTGAGTAAAGACAAACGGTTTTGACCTAAAACATTATATAACACTTTATCGGTTTCAAATCTTATGCATAACTGGGTTAGGCTGAAATATTATATGTGAAATGGACATAGCCCTGCTTAATATGAGCAATCAAGCAATTATTTTTAAATGTTCATTTTTTGGTGAACATATATACACACATCAACAAAGTCTAGGGATATCTTAATCCTAAATTATTTACGAGTTTATAGTTTAGAACCTTGTTAGTTTCCACAAAAAGTTTATATACAGATTAAAACCTCTTTTATTCTATTTTCAAAATTTGAACATGGAAAGAAAAAAAACAAAATAATAAACAAAATATGGCGGTAAATTTGCTAGTAATTCGTTACATTAAAGAAAGTTAAAACTGTTTTATTATAATTATTAATGAAAAGGGTTTTTAATTGTTTTTCTTTTTTAATTTAACGTGACGTACGAACTTTAAAAGTCATGTCACGTCGTCATTTGAGTCGAGATGAAATGTTACGAGCCGTGGGCATGTTAGAAAATGGTGCAATTCAACGCGTCGTTGCTGAGGCCCTACATACCAGTCAAAATGTGATATCAAGGTTGTGGTCACGTTATCGCAGTACTGGAGATGTGGCCGAACAGCACACAGGTAGATATCGTGTTACTACGCAGAGACAGGATCGATTTCTCCAAATGACCGCCAGAAGACAACCCAATATCACAGCGCTGCAACTAGTGCAAAGGCTCCAGGAGGACCACCAGCTGCTGGTAAGCGACCAAACCGTGCGAAGAAGGTTACATGAAGTTGATCTTCATGCTCGAAGACCATTGCGTGTTCCAGCATTGCGACGTGGCAATCGCGGTCGGCGGCTTACGTGGGCTCGGGAGCATTTACCATGGAGTGACGAACAATGGTCTTTGGTGCTGTTCACCGATGAGTCCCGGTTTGGGTTTCACCCGGATTCACGAAGAACACGCGTTTGGAGAGCTCCAGGGAGAGTTAGCCGTCTACGGCACCCTCAGGAGGTCCACCCATACCAAGGCGGGACAATCATGGTGTGGGCAGGAATTCGTCTTGGCGGACGAACCCAACTCGTTTGGATCCAAGGCAGCATGACTGCACAAAAATACCACGAGGAGGTAGTAGAGCCCGTTATTGTCCCACACAGAACTCAAATAGGCCATGAATTTCTACTCATGCACGATAATGCTCCTTGCCATACGGCGCGGCTGGTATCGACCGCTCTCCGAGAGCACGATATTCAAGTTTTGGATTGGCCTGCACAGTCGCCCGACTTAAATCCTATCGAGCATGCCTGGGACATGTTACAACGAAAAGCTTTGAGAGATTTTCCACCAAATTTGACGACTGAACAACAACTTTACGAACACTTGCAAAGGACATGGGACCTCATACCGCAGCAAGACATTGACAATTTAATTTTAAGTATTAACAATCGATGTCGATGTGTAATCAATGTAAGAGGTGGCAACACTGATTATTAATGATTAGATTTTACAAGATTTTTTCCATTTTTATTAAAATTAATAGTTTTTTAAGAAGAAATGTTTGTTGTTATCATACTAATTTTCCATGATGATAAAAAAAAATATTTTTTTTATTTAAAACAAAAAAAAACACGAAATGTTTTTTATTTTTATTAAAGACCTTAAAATAATCTATGATTCTTCTTTTTACTGTATCAGAAAATTCTTCATAGATTTTTAGATATTTGATGAAATATAAAATATCCCTAGACTTTGTTGATGTGTGTATATAAAATTTATTGCGTCTCTGTGTGCTGATGAATTAACTGTGTCTGAGGAAACACACACGAAGTAAATAGTATGTTGAGGAAGAGACGTAAGTAAGGGTTGAGCTAAACCTATCAGCACCGCATCGCACTTTCCTACGCTTCTACCCGCGGCGCGGCGTTCCCTCTCTCTTTCTCGCTCTAGTACAATGCGGTCCTGAGTGACAGAAAAGGATAGAAGTAAAGGAAAGTGCTATGCGGTGCTGATAGGTGTAGCTCAACCCTAAATGAAATCAAACCTCTAACCTGGCCAGCGTGGCATAGTACCTTGTCCAAATCCTTCGGTTACCTCACAATGTACATATTGTACATGTATTAGGAAAGGCCTTTATCCAACAGCGGACTGCGAAATGCTATATGATAATATTTTATTACTACTTACTTTTTTTCTGATTTAGATATTCCCCTTTTTTGCGATTACAAGAGAGGGTAGATGCCCTGAGGTAATCCATTTGTAGGTACTGTAGGGATGTAGCGCTGGGACACAAGTAAAACGTAGGTAGTCCGGCGATACATTATTTTAGTGGTGAATGCATGAAAAGATGAATGGAGGATGGTGTTGTTCCTGTCTCTTACGTTCTACTCTTCTCTTTATAGACAAGTGAGAAGGCGATAGTAGTTGGGTGAGCAGGTACTTTGATTTACCTACCTTGTCTTTCCCTAGGTCATACAAGTAAAGATTTGACATCACGTGAAGATAGATTTGCCTTCTTTTTCTTTCGCTAGGCAATATAAACTTGTGAGTAATCTCTCATTGACATCCCTGTCGTCTATATGCTGTGGAAACAGCTTGTTTTTAAACAGATAGTTCATTTATTGCTATTGTAAAATAATATTCTGAACCTTGAAAAACGTGCCTACTAATAATAGCTACTGTTTTCGTAATATTATTATGATAGACAGATCGTGGACAGATCTTTGCGTGGGTATAAAGATATCAACGTCGAATTTTTGTATACCAATTAAACCCAAAAGGAATTTGATATTGTTATAATTTCGCACTGAATTGTTATTTTCGTAACTAGGTTCGTAGAAATTGTATAGTTTCTTATGTGATGAAAATATTTTTAGAACCACACATGTACTACGAGTATTTTATTTATTTTTGGCGCTGAGTTGAGCATTCACCTGTAATGAGCATTCATTTGCGAATGTTACATATCAAACAAACAAACGAGTGGGTTTTAACGAGCATTTAAAGCATTCTATAAAACATCGTGAGGAAATCTGCATGTCGAAGAGTTCTCCATGATTAGAATATATATATAGACGGGAATTAACGCGAACATGCATTAGGTATTTACATACCTTATTTTGCTTCACGTTTCGAGACGGATGCACGTCAGCTTGCGACCACAGTACGTGCATGCAATATGCAACGCGAGTGTTTAAAAGTTTCTGTTCTCCATGATGTTCTCGAAAATTTCGAAAACATGTGAATTCTGCCAAACCGCACTTGGCCAGCGTGGTGGACTATGGCCTTACCCTTCTCATAAGTGAGAAGAGGCCCGTGCCCAGCAGTGGGACAATATAAAGGGCTGATGATTGAAAGCATCCTAGCGAGTCATTTAGTGAATGGACAATAGATTTGATTCGAGTATTTTGCTGATAAGAACTTTCGCTAAGAAAAGATAATGATCGTAGGGATATTTGGCTCTGTTACTTGTTTAGTTCGACAAAGACTGCACGGTTGGTATAGTGGTTTAAGCGGTCGCCTCGTCACTTGACACTGCGCCGAGTGTTGTGGGTTCGATTTCCACTCGAAACAACACTTTGTGTGATTCATAAATTGATGTTTCGAGTCTGGGTGTTCATTGTGTCCCTTGGCTGTATGTTTGTTAAGTCTCCGCGACTCAGGATTTATTCCTAGTGCGGGAGTTGTCTTTAAAAAAAAATTTAAAAAATAATATAAACTGCGAATGCTCGATGTTCTGTTACAAATCAATTCTCAAATGTGTCAGCACCATTTCAAGTAACGGAGCGATGTTATGTTATGTTTGTTTATGGAGAAAATTGAGGAAGCTCGATGGCTCCATTTTACCTTGATAATTGACGCGCATGTGGGCAGAGATTGTACCTGACTCTTTACTTGATCTGAACTCGCACGTGTATTTATTTATGGTCTTTCTATTTTTATTGCCTTCACTCACGGTATAGCGCACTATTAAGGTAACTATATACGTATCTACTATTTTACTTCATCTGTGTTGGTGAAAGAGAATTTTCGTTCTGGAAAGTTCTTTGCTTGCATCGCAAAGTTCTTCACAAATATTAAAATAAATAAACTTAATGAAGTTAGTACGGCGTAGCAGCGAGGTAACTATCGCGTAGCACATGTAGCAAAGTAATGTAGTTTGTGTCATTCGCAGCTAGTTTGGTGTCTCTATTGGACGAAATTTAAACCAAATTGCCAACAGCTGTTTCACGATACTACTAAACAAGAAGGATAATAGCACTTCTTGTTTCAATCGCTGTATAATCGTGTTTGTTTAGTAAGTATCGCTGAGGACTTTTGATATTGTTTTGCGTTTAAAGGAATTAATTTATTCGTTCATTCATCCATCAGTCTACGCATTTAACTTATGTAACGTTGACGTCAGAAAAAGTAAACTAATTGTACGTTATTTTAAAAACACACGCAATAGTGATGTATGTCTATTTTTCTTATTTTTAAAATATTAACCCAAAATCCAGGAATAAATTGAGTGTCCCTATTACGTGGGACCTAAAAATTCATGGCGAAATGTGGGTGTAATATTTACACCTCTGCCTACCCCTTCGGGGATACAGGCGTGAGACTATAAATAAATAGATAAATAAATTTGTGTGTTACATTAGCGGATCACATAATGTATGTTGATCGGAATCAAATTGATGAAGTATTTTCTACATAGTTAGTACCTACTTGCAGAAGCTATCATCATCATCATCAGCCTTTAAGAGTCCACTGCTGGACTAGGCCTCTCCTTTGAAAGAAGGAATTGGCCTACTATACCACGCTGGCCGGGTTGGTATAGGGTTTGTATCAAGTTTTCCTTCTCGTACAGTGCTGTTCTCTGCATAATATGCTCTCTCTGTCGGCTCTTACGACACCCATGGGTGACATGATATGGTGTGGTGACATTCCGTATTCTTAATCCGTTACCACATGGAAAAGCAGAAACTATACAAGATATACATACCTCTATAATAACTTTAGCTCTAGTATATTCTTGGGTTTATGCGAATGTTACACATTGAAATCAAACTACGGTTACCGGATTCTATCGTGATATATTGGTTTTAGTTAATTTACATTTAAACCGAATGATCTAGAACTACATTTTTAAATTGTTACTAGCCCACGTTTCAGTTTCCTTACAGCAACCGTGGTTACGGCAGACTGAGGTGATATTTGTCTTTGTCTTGAATTTAAAAGTTATCTCAAAGTACCCGAAAATTTTTCAACTATTGATGTTACTATCTACGCAGAATGTGATCACCGTGTCTTGATGTCTTCTGGTAACTTTGTCGTGAGTAAGCATATTCTGCGTAGATAGTAACGTTAGCTTTATTTAATAATCAATTATCTTTTTCTGTACTGTAATATGTAAGAATAGGACTGGCTTCTAAAAAAATAGGCAGCGATAGCCGAGTAAAGATACAAACAGACTGCTATGCAGAGGGTATCGGGTTCGAATCCACGGCGCGCACCAATGACTTTTCGGAGTTATGTGTGTATTAAATTGTTAATTATCGCTTGCCCCGTGCCTCGGAGAGCACGTTAAGCCGTCGGGCCCAGTTGTCATGAAGATCTTTGACAGTCGTTACAGACACTGGTCTAAACTATGGAATATCGCTATCCCTTCGGGTTGTGGGGGTCAGGCAGGCAGTCGCTCTGTGGAAAAGTTAATATTCAGCCAAATCCGGTTAGACTAGTAAGCGGACCCCAGATTGAAACCGGGATAACGCTAAGAGAATGATGAGGACCGGCTTCTAAATTTAGAGTAGGTAAGTATATAATATTATTAAATACAATGTTTGAACCTTTTTAATAAATTTACACAAAATTCGAACTTCAAAAGTGTTGAACATATAAAACGTATTTTAATCAAAGTAAATTGAGAAAATTTTCCCTATTTGTTGACACTGGAGAAACGAAGAATATTAGACTTTATTGAACAAAGTATGGGTCACGTTTTATTATTTGTTTTCTATGTTCTTCTTCATGTATCATTTTGTACTTATTTGTCACTGAGCTCTTTCTAAACAGCTGTGAAGATGTTTGTGAAAGTAATTGTGTCCCTGGATGATTTAAATGCAAATTCGTAACCCGTTGGTAAGACTGATGTCGAAGCTATGTAGAGCTGCAACCAGGTTACTGATAAACACATGAATGTAATGTATTCTTAAATACATACATATAACAGATAAATTAGCGGCCGACACAGAATAAGTAATCGTGCTCATCATACAAAGTTGTCTTGAATGGAAATCAAACCCACGTTCTCCGAGTTACGGACATTCCCAATATTCTATTTATCGATGGATTTGGCTTGTAGAGATACAATAGTATATTTGAAATATTATGTATAGAGGTAGCGATAGCTGAGTGGAGAGACAGACAGACAGCTACACAGAGGAGACTCGGATTCGAACTCGATTTCGATTCGAACCTTGCTGGCCCTGACTGCTAATGACCGCTCCCAATATTTTATCCGTCGATAGATTTAGCACCTAAAGATAGATATTAGACATTACCTCTATACATCATCATCAGCCGTTTATACTGTTCCACTGCTGGGCATGGGCCTCTTCTCACTATGAGAAAGGTAAGACCATAGTCCCCCACGCTGGCCAAGTGCGGGTTGGCAGACTTCACATGTCTTTCGAGAAAATTATAGAGAACTCTCAGACATGCAGGTTTCCTCACGATGTTTTCCTTCACCGATTAGCAAGCGGTAAATAACCATTTAATACGCACTTAACTCCGAAAAGTCATTGGTGCGCGCCGTGTATTCGAACCCGATACCCTCTGCATGGCAGTCTGTTGGTATATCCACTCGGCTATCGCTACCTTACACCACTATTGTGACGCAAATTACGAGAGGACTTTGTTCAGCATTGAACTGCGAAAGGTTGTATGATGAGATTTTATTATTACATAAGTTACGTTCTTGAGGTCTATTGTCGATACTCCCATTTTAAATCAAGATTTAAAGACAGGTAGAAAGCTCTGTGACTTTCCTTCTCAATGTAAGGATACACGACACAAGGAAAACGAAAAAAGTCTGACGACATGCGCTGTTTAATGACATAAATAGATAAATTGAAGATGGTGTCATTCCCACTGCCTCTTACTCTCCACTCTTCCATTTCTAGAACGAATAGTATATGTACGTAAATAGCTGTTGGGACAGCAAGTCATTAAAACCTTCTTTTTCTTTCTTTAGAGCATTAAAACTTGTGAGTGATGTATAATTATCGACATAAGTTGCTTCTGTGTGCTAAGGTAAAGAATTAACCTTTTGAAGGTAGATTTGCCAATTCTTTTTTCTTTACGGATAGCAATGCAAGAGTGTATGTCGCGTTGACATCACAAACAACTATGAGCTTTGGTAACGACTTGATTTGAGACAGCCAGTTAATTTATTTCCCTTGTGAAATAATATTCTGAACCTAGAAATACTTGCCTTCTATTAATAGCTACTATTTTCATAATATTGTTATTTATTTTTATTTTATTAACTTTATATACACACATAGCGTATAAAGGTGGACTTAATGCCTTAGGCATTTTCTGCCAGTCTACCTTAGAGTGGTGCAGAGATTGATGGTAGGTGTATTTTAAAAAGCGGAGTTTAATAGATATGATGGACGCGCATACATTAAACAAAATTAAATCATAATAATAATACATACATACATAGATAGAAATGCATAAGTACATATACTTACATACCCATACTTACATATACCTACATACACATACTTATACTTAAATACACAATAATATATATACATATATAAATAAATATGTACCTAAAATATATTTAGATGTTATGATACTTCTGCTAACTTAGCCAATAAAAGCTGCTTTACCTTTGTCTTAAAGCGATACCTAGTAGTGGACGTCCTGATTTCGAGAGGAAGGTCATTCCAAAGAAGAATAGCTTGAGTAGGAAAAGAAGAATGGATGAAAGAAGATCTATGTGAAGGACAGAGAAGGAGAAGGTTATTAGATGAACGAAGGTTACGATTGTGGTTGGTGCATAAGTACTGAAAGTAAGAACTTAAATAGTTGGGAGTATTGGGAGACATAAGGATGGAATAGAGAGTAGTGAGAGCACGCAGACTGCGTCTTTGACGAATAGGAAGCCACTTCAACTGGGAACGATAAGTAGACACGTGGTCATACTTGCGAAGATTGAAAATAAATCGAATGCAGTTATTGAGAAGACGGTCAAGTTTGTTAAGAAGATCTGCATTCAGGTCATAGTAGCATACATCACCATAGTCGATCAAGGGAAATACCAGAGTTTGCACAAGTATTGTCTTAGTTTTAGGTGGTAGGAAGTTCCTTAGGCGATTGATAGCACGTAGAGTACCGGTAATCTTTTTGCTGGTTTGAGTGACGTGGTTTCGCCAGCTAAACGTAGAGTCCATATGTAGGCCAAGGTTTTTGACAACTGGGCACATGTCTATGACGTTACCATCATAAACTAGTGGTGGCAAAGTTGAGACGTCTAATCTTTTAATTACCCATTGGCTACCAATGACAATTGCTTGGCATTTGCTAGGGTTTACATACAAACCAAACTTGTTTGACCAGCTCTGAATGGCGCTTAGATCTCGGTTAACTTCAAGAATTGCGGAGGAGACGTCTTCAACGGATGCCTGAGAGTATATCTGCAAATCATCGGCATACAGGTGATAAGCGCATTGAAGATCTTGAGTTAGGAAATTAATAAAGATAGAAAATAATAAAGGAGAGAGAACACCGCCTTGAGGAACACGAGAGTTATTGTTACGCCACTCCGACGATAACTCGTCGAGGCGGGCAGACTGCTGGCGTCCTCGAAGATAACTAGAGAACCAATCCAGAGCTTCGGATGAGATCTTAAGATGGGTAAGGAGGGACAGCAGGACATCGTGACTGACGGTATTAAAGGCATTCGAGAAATCAACCAAGGCCAACACAGTGACCTTGGTGTTCTCCATGCCCTCCTTAATATCGCCAGTCACTTTGAGAAGGGCCGTTGTAGTACTGTGTCCAGGCCTGAACCCAGATTGGTAGGGGCTTAATAAGTTATTGTTGTAGACAAATCTATATAATTGCCTTTGGACACAGGACTCTAGGACTTTGGAAAAAAAAGGAAGAATGGAGATAGGACGAAAGTGATTCGGATGAGAAGGGTTTTGGACTTTAGGCAGAGGAATGATAAAAGCTTTACGCCACAGGGCTGGAAAGCTGCCAGAAGTAAAGGAAAAGTTTATGATGTGGGAGATGGCGGGAAGGAGTTGGTCTAGGATAGCAGTGATCATGCGCCGGCTGATGCCGTCGCATCCCACCGCATTAGACTTTATAGAAAGGATTATCTTCTTGATCTCATCCTGGGCTAGTGGAGAAAAGTGAAATGATTCTATGTTGGGTCGGGTTAAAGAAGCTAAGTAGCTCACTGTGAGACACTCAGTCTGGTGATCCAATGTGGTGGTGGTTGTGAAATGTGTATTGATGTCATCCAGACTGAGTGTCCCAGGACAGCTAACACGTCGCTGTTTGCCGATACCTAAAGTTCCAAGGAACTTCCAGATATCGACCGGGGAAGAGGAAGAAATATTATTCAGAATGTGTTGGCGTTTAGCGTTGCGTACCATCTGATTACACCGATTCCTTGCAGACTTGAACAGGTTCCAGTTATCATCGCTGCGGTCCTTTTTATAGATACGGAAGGCCCGGTCCCTACGCCTCATTGCCATGCGCACACCTCTTGTAATCCAGGGTGCCGGTGGGCGTTTTAATTTAACTTTCCGTATAGGGGCATGGACATCATAAAGTTTACAAATAGTATCATTAAAAATGCGCACTTTTTAGTCTATCGTAGAGGAAACATCCATAATTTCCCAGTTAAGATTAGCCGCGTCCTCACAGAGTTTGACTAAATCCATACGACCAAAACAACGCCTGCGCAAAACTTTAGGCAAGGATTTGGGGGGTTTTAGGCGGTATGAAAGGAAAACAAGGTCGTGACGGGAAAAACCGGGAGCTGGGAATTGTCCATGGAGGGAAACTAGGGCAGGAGTAGACGTGATTATCAAGTCGAGCCACGTATCCTCCCCATCTGTGTTGTGGTGAGTGGGTTGTAGTGGGAGAATGTGGAGGTTGGCCGACTCGGTGATATCAAGGAGTTTTCGGGAACGGCTGGATTGGAGCAACTGGAGATTGGTGTTGAAGTCGCCCATGATGATGTGATGTTCATACTCTGACCCTAAAGATTCCAGTATCGGTTCGATACTGGAGAAATAATCGAGAGCCGGTGGACAATAGACAACGCCAAGAATGGCTTTAGCCCCTTTAACGTTGATTTCCAGGAATAGGAATTCTGCAGGTGAAAAAGCCGGTGAGGACGCAATAATTTTAAATGGAATGGCACTGCAGAGATAAATAGCCACACCACCCCCTCTCCGGTCAGGACGGTCATTCCGTATTAAAACAAAGCCGGGTAGAGAGTAAGATGTAGAGAGTAGTTCAGGCTTTAGCCAACTCTCCGAAATCAGGACGGCGTGTACATTAGTACCGGTAAATGTCTCCAGTAAGTCATTGTGATGACTAGGTATGCTTTGCGCATTTATATGGCAAACATTTAGCAATGGCTGGGATTGCTGGGCAGCAAAGGTTTGTCGCAAGCAGTCACCCAAAGTGCCTTCAGTGGAACAAAAACTGTCATTATTGCTTAAGTCAGCTGATTCATTGGCGGATAGATATGCATCGTCATCCGAATAATAATCCATTGAATAAATAATATAAAATATATAAAATTATTATATTAATATACTTAATAATATGTACTAATATACTTAATAATATATATCACGAATATAAAAAGAAAAAAAACAATGCTAATTAACAAGTGAACTACACATCTCTGCACCACCCGCCAGCTCACACAAACTAAACGCAATAAACAAAAGTTCCTTGAACAAAAGTAACAATAACATTTCCGAACGCAGAATGCATTCATTACCTTTCACACTCACGTCGAATTGACACTATTGACAGCTGTTGTCAGATATGTCATGTCACTCTTGTCAATGTCAATACACTAATACAGCGGTATAAACAAAAAATAAATTATCAAATTATAACAATTTACAAAGTGTAATAGTGGGTAACGGCGGCTACTACGTAAACAAACCAAAGTAAATGTAAGATTGATGGAGGGAAACACGCGTAAATGAATATGACTAACGTTTACACATTATCTAAGGACGTAACGAGACTACTTGATTATTTACGCGGTTTTGCGTTTGTGTTGGACGTACCAGCACTCGTTGTTTCGTTCCTGCTCGCCGATGAAGAACCGCTTGCATCCCCGGAGTGCTTCATCATCACGGAGTTTAGCTGCTCCATGGTGGTTATCTTGAGGCGGCTACCATCGGATGCTTTGGCCACGATGACGCCGTCTTGTGTCCAACACGCCCGCATCCCGAAGTGTTGACGGGCTTTTTGCGAAGATTGCCTGCCGTGGTTTTGTCAGGAACTCCTTGACTGATATAGATGTTCCCTTGAGTTTGGTCTTGGCCTTCCAAACAGTTGTTCTGACATCCCCATTTGTGAACCAGGCTAATATTGGTCGACGGTGATCCTTCTTGAGCGATCCAATTCTATGGCAGACATTGATGTCCTGTGCCGCCACAGTGGAAAGTGCCAGACTGTGAACAATTTTTAGAACCGAAGCCCTGCAGTCCTCTTTCTCATCCTCTGGCACCCCGAGAAATACAAGAGCCTTGCGCCTGTGCCTGGTCTCTATAGCATCAATGCTATGGCAACATTCGTTAACTTGCTTGCGCAGGAGGCTGAGCATTGAGAACATCAGCTCTCTAAAGGTGCCAAACTCTTCGGCTACCTTCGCAACCGTTTCCTTTGCCGGACCAGCAACCTGAAGTTGTGCCTCCAGCTCCGCCATCCTCCTTGAGAAGGACTCCTCAAGACTGTTCTGAGCCATTTTTATATCATCTAGCTGTGACATTGTAGCTTTACAAGGATTCTTCAATATGGTTTTGAGAATGGAAGTGTGTATGTGAAGTGCTGGCAGGTGGTGTAATTTATTGGATGTTTATTACATAAACAATACTGTCTATGTAAGTACTGTATTTTGTCAACTAATACAAGAATAAAAACTCAGTTTTAAGCTTTAAATTAATTAAATACAAACTTGATACTTTTTAACAGCTGTTAACTTTTTCACACCTACCGCCCAAAAAAAAAGTATGTTATGATAGAGACATCTTCGTCAGTTAACCTTGCGTGGGTATATGGATATCAACGTCGAAGTTCTATACACCAATTAAACCCAAAAGGACTTTGATATTGATATCGTTAGAATTTCGCACTAAATTGTTATTTTCGTAACAGGGTTCGTAGAAATTGTATAGTTTCTTATGTGATGAAAATTTTTTAGAACCACATACTACGAGTATAATATTATTTTTTGGCGCTGATACACTTGAGCATTCACCTGTAATGAGCATTCTTGTGAATGTTACATATCAGACAAACAAACGTGTGTGTTTTAGCGAGCATTTAAACCATTCTATAAAACATCGTGAGGAAACCTGCATGTCGAAGAGTTCTCCATGATGTTCTCGAAAGACATGCTAAGTCTGCCAAACCGCACTTGGCCAGCATGGTGGACTATAGCCTTACCCTTCTCATAAGTGAGAAGAGGCCCGTGCCCAGCAGTGGGACAGTATAAAGGGCTAATGATTGAAAGCATTCTAGCGAGTGATTTAGCGAGTGGACAATAGATTTGCTTCGAGTATTTTGCTGATAAGAAGTTAAGAACTTTCGCTAGAAAATGAAAATACTCGTAGCGTTATTTGGCTCTGTTACTTGTTCAGTTCCTCAAATTTTAAACTATGAATGCTCTATGTTCTGTTACAAGTCAATTCTCAAATGTGGCAGCACCATTTCACGTAACGGAGCGATCTTATGTTATGTTTGTTTATGGAGAAAATTGAGGAAGCCCGATGGCTCCATTTTACCTTGATAATTGACGCGCATGTGGCGATGGCCGAGTGGACATACCAACAGACTGCTATGCAGAGGGTATCAGGTTCAATTTCACGGCGCGCACCAATGACTTTTCGGAGTTATGTGCGTATTGAATTGTTAATTATCGCTTGTCCCGTGCCTCGGAGAGCACGTTAAGCCGTCGGTTCCGGTTGTCATGATGATCTTTGACAGTCGTTACAGGGCGTCAGTACCTTCTAAATAAACTGACACTAGTCTAAACCATGGAATATCGCTATCCCTTCGGGTTGCGGAGGTCAGACAGGCAGTTGCTCCGTGGAAAAGCTAATATTCAGCCAAATCCGGTTAGACTAGAAAGCAGACCCCAGATTGAAACTGGGATAACGCTAAGAGGATGATGATGAACTGACGCGCATGTGGGCAGAGATTGTACTTGACACTTTACTTATTCTGAACTCGCACGTGTATTTATTTATGGTCTTTCTATTTATAATGCCTTTACTCACGATGTAGCGTACTACTAAGGTAACTATGTACGTATCTACTATTTTATTTCATCTGTGTTGGAGAAAGAGAATTTTCATTCTGGAAAGTTCTTTGCTTGCATCGCAAAGTTCTTAACAAATATTAAAAAAAGAGTCATAAAGAAGTTAGAACGCCGTAGCGGCGAGGTAACTATAGCGTAGCACGTGTAGCAAAGTAATGTAGTTTGTGTCATTCGTAGCTAGTTTGGTGTCTCTATTGGACGAAATTTAAACCAAATTGCCAACAGCTGTTTCACGATACTACTAAACAAGAAGGATAATAGCACTTCTTGTTTCAATCGCTGTATAATCGTGTTTGTTTAGTAAGTATCGCTGAGGACTTTTGATATTGTTTCGCGTTTAAAGGAATTAATTTATTCGTCCATTCATCCATCAGTCTACGCATTTAACTTATGTAACTGTGACGTCAGGGAAAGTTAACTAATTGTAAGTTATTTTAAAAACACATGCAATAGTGTTGTATGTCTATTTTTCTTATTTTTAAGAGATTAAATCCAGTATGGAGACATCCTAAAAACAGGACAGTTAAGAAGTACCCTGAACAGAAGAGCATGCATGAGGAATTTGATGGGAGGGAATGAAGCAAGAGAGATATGTCAGGATCGTTACAAATGGCGTTCCGTGGTCTCTGCCTACCCCTTCGGGAAACAGGTGTGAGTCTAAGTATGTAAACCCAAAAGCCAGGAATAAATTGTGTGTTACATTAGCGGATCACACAATGTATGTTGATTGGAATCAAATTGATGAATAATTTACTACATAGTTAGTACCTACTTGCAGAAGCAATACATACCTCTGTAACAACGTTAGCTCTATAGTATCCTCTTGGGTTTACTTGAATGTTACACATTGAAATCAAACCACGGTTTCCGGATTCTATCGCGATATATTGGAATTAGTTAATTAACATTTAAACTGAATGATCTAGAAATACATTTTTTAATTATTACTAGCCGACGTTTCAGTTGAACCTTCTTAATAAATATATACAGGTTTCGAACTTCAAAAGTATTGAACATATAAAACGTATTTTAATCAAAGTACCTAAATTTAGAATTTTTTTCCTATTTGTTGACTGGGGAAACGAAGAAGATATAAGATTTTATTGGACACAGTATGGATCACATTTTATTATTTATTTGCAATGTTCGTCGTAAAGTATCATTATTTTGTACTTATTTGACACTGAGCTTTTTCTAAACAAATGTGAAGATGTTTGTAAAAGTAATTGTGCGAGTCCCTGGATGATTTAAATGTACATTTGTAACCGGTTGGTGGCTAGCGATTGTAATAAGTATAACAAAGTAAGATAACTCACACATGGAAATATTTGGGGAAGGCTTTTGCCCAGCAATGGGACAGCGTAGGCTATGAAAATGTCTTTATTTTTTTTTATTTATAGTCTCACGCATGTATCAGAGAGGTAGGCAGAGGTGTAAATATTACACCCACATATCGCCATGAATTTTTAGGTCCCACGTAATAGGGTGCGAGCCTTTTGCGTTTCCGGGCACATCACCAGACTCTGCGCTGCTACTGAGAATTCGGAAAAACCCAGTAACACTTTTGCCCGGCCCGGGAATCGAACCCGGGACCTCCGATCAGCAGTCGCATAAGCTATCCACTGGACCACGGAGGCAGTCAACAGACAAAGAGTTGTCTTGAATGGAAATCCAACCCACGTTCTCCGACTTACCGACATTCCCAATATTCTATTTATCGATGGTCTTCTAGAGATACAATAATATATTTGAAATATTTTGTATAGAAGTAATGTCAAATATCTATCTTTAGGAGCCAAATCTACCGACGAATAAAATATTGGGAGCGGTCATTAACAGTCAGGGCCAGTAACCACTAGAGCAATCAGGCCAGTCAAGTTATAATTATATATTATCACATCTGGACGTTTTATGATAACAGTTCAATAACGTTTAAGTCATCATCATCATCCTTTAACAGTACACTGCTGGACTAGGCCTCTCCTTTGAAAGGAGGAATTGGCCTACTATACCACGCTGGCCAAACGGGTTGGTATAGGGATTGTATCAAGTTTTCCTTCTCTTATAGTGCTGTTCTCTGCATAATATGCTCCCTCTATCGGCTGTTACGACACCCATGGGGCGATATGGGGTCGTGACATTCCGTAACCTTAATCCGTCACCACACGGACGGTGTACTGGCTTAACGTTTAAGTACATAATAATAATATATTTTCAGTATCCCTAAGTTTATTGAACTCACCTATTAATACTTGTACACATGTGTACGTTCCGCGTGGTGTCGGATTAAGAATACTCACACAGTATCATCGCCCACCCTTCTCCGTGGGTGTCGGTAGTAACGACTAAAGATAATACACAAAGCAAATAGTATATTTTAGGAAGATACGGATGATTTCGACATCAAACTATGTACCAACACGAATAGCCAGCGTGAACTTTCAATGCTGTTATGAGGCAATTATGGAGAAGCCTGTGTCCAGCAGTGGAGTACAAATATGATATAATTAATCAGCTATGTTTAAGTTAAAGCAGTTATAGCTCAGTGGAGAAACCAACGGACTGCTACGCAGAGGTCTCGGGTTCGAATCCACGGCGCGCACCAATGGCTTTTCGAAGTTATGTGCGTATTAAATTGTTAATTATCGCTTACCTACTAAACGGTGAAGGAAAACATCGTGAGGAAACCTGCATGTCTGAGAGTTCTTCATAATGTTCTCGAAAGACATGTGAAGTCTGTCAACCCACATTTCATCAGCGTGGTGCACTATGGCCTTACCCTTCTCATAGTGAGAAGAGGACCGTGCCCAGCAGTGGGACAGTTTATATAAAGGGCCGATGATGATGTTTAAGTTATGCTATAGTCTAATGGGATACTTTATACCTAGGTACATTATGAAAAAAACTCTAACTAGAAAACTTCAAAGAGTGAAGAGAAATTGCGGAGACAGGGGAAATAATACATTTCACACGAAAAATGTTGAGCTTTATAACATTGGTGTTCGATCTCAACTAGTCGGAGAACTAGTTGGAAACGTTGGAAGAAAAAGACACGCCACTTATCACGACTTCTATTCGAAATGCTGTTATAGAAATGGGTTCACAAGTATACTTTTATTCTATGTGAATAGGTCGCTGACATAATGTAATGTTCTATGGAATGATTATATATGTTTGCTTCCGCGAAATCACATGTATGGGGTCAAACGTGTCATCAAGGATATGTGATGGTTTGGAAAATGGTCTATATTATTAATTCTCTGTATGGTTAAGCGTGTCAAAATATTATTCACCTGAATGTCCTTACTGAATGTCCTTACTTGCTGTAAGGTTACAAACTGTTTTAACCACAGTTTAAGTAAAAACAGCAATATTTTTCTTATCTAATCGATTCAATTGATTCAATCGGCTTTAGTAATTAAAAGATCTTGACCCAACCCGAAGAAGTTAAGTAGGTACTACTGTTTCACACAGAATATCGACGTAATAAGATTTATACATTTATCAATATGTTACGTTTGGTGAATGAGAGCGCCCGAAGCCTTATCTCCTAGTATCTTTGTATTATATAATTTACTTAGAATTTATATTTTCGTACACATGTTACATATTATACCTATAGCCTTCCTTAATGCCGAAGGCATTCTCTATCTGTCTTAATTTAGAAAACGCAGAGATAAAACAAACAAGGGGCAAAAGTGTTACTGGGTTTTCAGAATTCTCAGTAGCAGCTCGGAGTCTGATGATGTGCCCGGTAGCAGCAATTGGCTCGCCCCCTATTACGTGGGACCTTAAAATTCATGGCGAAATGTGGGTGTAATATTACACCTCTGCACCCTTCGGGGACACCCCTACAGGCGTGAGTCTATAAAAAAAAAATAGACTTTATTTTAAATCTTGTTTCTTTCTTTTTAGGGTACCGTAGTAAAATACAAGGAACCTTTATAGATTCGCTATGTCCGTCCGTCCGTCTGCCGTCAATAGCTTAACACAAAAACTATAAGCACAAGTGAGCTGAAATTTTGCATAATAATTAGACATGTACTACGTGGACAAAACTGTACAATTAAATTTAACAAGTGAAGTTTACGGGTAGCTAGGTATTTCAAAAAAACAAAAATCTTACTGTAATCGTTTTTTTAATTAGGGATCCGATTGCAAAGTATTAAGCAAAAATCTTAACACAGATAAGTGATTGCAAAATATTAACAAAGTGCTCCCCACCTATGGTTTTTTAAACCGTAGTATTTAGATATATTTAATTACATAAACTATGCTAAATTGTTGCATACATGATGATATTTCAATGAAAATTATATTGGTTAATTTGACTTTACTAATCAACGAGTTCTAGACAGTAGGCTTGTGTCCTATAATGTAATTAACGATTATTAGTTCCTTTATTAGATATTAAACCGAAATAACTGATTTTTCTTCAAAAATCGATCAGCAACATAACTAATTACGGCTTTTTAAAAACCTTTTTGAATTTGACATGAAAACGCTGTAAACCATCATGGCGGTTGAGTGATATCACTAAGTGCAAAACAAAACAAACCGTGAATGAAGTCTGTTCTGGTGTACCCACTTTTATTTTGTTATATTCGATTAGACAGGTACAAAGTTTAACGTTTTAGTTGTATTTACTACCAATACGTGAACAACATGAATGGCGGACGCACTGTCACAAGAATAAATACATTATTTTTAGTTTTAGAATCCTAAAAATAACATTAATCTTACCTTTTTATAATAAATCATCATTTTAAAATCATAATGAATATAAAGATACTACAATCAAACCGATTTATTCTAAGTGAACACAAGCCTATTATCTAAAACTTCTACTTGCCAGCAAAAAAATTAATAATGTTGAAGGGCACTGAGTATGGGGTACTACGGGACCCTACATTGTGCGTGGCGCAATATGCACTTAGCCGGTTTTTTAATACAACCTTCGTATATAAGTTACAATCGTATTAGCAATTATTATAAATGCTAGTTTCAGCATGGATAAACAGACTCAACATATGGGATACTACATATATGTATATCAAAATATGGACGAAAAATAACAAATCTATTAAATTATATTTGGTTCTTGATTAGGAGCGCCAATGAATGAAATGAGTTATCGTCTTTCATTTTTATTTATTTATATTAGTCATCTGTGGTTTATTATTCCGAGATTCAATTATTTTATTTATGTCTTGATATGTCCAATAACTTAAGTGACATTCAATTATTTTAATTACATTTGTAATTAATTTCTTTTTTTTGTCCAATTGAAATTCATTAGGTGGGTCCACACAGAGCGAGCAGCCTCGCGAGGCATTTGCCGCGCGAGGAAACAGTCCCCGAACGAGCGAGGCCATAGAATAAAGCTGCGTTCACATTTATCTGACGTGATCTCTCGTGACGGTCTCTGTCGTAATTACTTACCGTTCACATTTGTCTGTCGCCGTCTGTCGCGATCTGACACTATTTTAAATCAGTTCTGTCTTGACTCTCGTGGAGTTCACACTTTCGCAATGTTTTTGATGAATTATCCGATTCAGATTAAGTAGATATCCAATTATATCCATAAATTATTTACATAGGATTATATTATTTCGTATTCAATTAGCTCATCTATAGGTACTGTATACGAATAATATTATAAAAAGGAAGTCAATTAGTTCGTCCTCCATTGCGCACAATTGCAAACGCGCGTCTGACGCTTTACGACAGACAGTGGCGCGTCCACTTTAGTCTGACGAGTTGTGTCGCGCGAGTTAACTGTACGGAACCCAACAATGTTAGCTTCGTCAGCACATCTCTCCCCACCAAATTATCTAGATAATCCTATTGTCATCTTAGCATTAATTTATTATAAATACCTTTGTAGATCTAACATTAGCGATTACTATTTTATATTTTAAATATACTGTTATAATTAAATAAATGTTTTTTACAATTAATCTGAGTCCAATCTCTTAATTCGCGCTGTACCGTCCCCACACCCCTCCCCCCTCTCTGTTGCAGACCGGGACATTGTCTGTCGCGACACGACAGACGACGTCACGACAGATTACATCAGACAAATGTGAACGAGGCCTAGAGCGCGGCAGCCTCGGAACCGTAGGAAAAAACAAAATTGTAGTTGTCATAAAGTTTGAATTCAGAACATGAAAATATACAGTCCGTTCACAGTTATTTTACCTCTGACAGATGTCGGTGTTTATTTTCTTTATGTTGGAATTGTACTCTGTGATGACAGGAAAGTAAAATAGGGTTACCCGTGCATAACATTTTACCCAATATTAGTGGAAATGCTTCAAAAATTCAAATGCTTGAAGCTCATGGCCGCAAAGTGGTTAGATTACCGCCACACCACTGCGAGCTAAACGCAATTGAACTTATGTGGAGTCTCATTAAAAGGCGAGTCACAAGCAAAAATTTAGGACAAGAGGCAACCAACATTGTGAATTTAGCTGAAGAAGCTTTTCAATCTATCATTGCAGAAGACTGACAAAAACAATGCAAACATGAGCGCCACATTGAAGACAAGCTTCGTGAAACAGATGGGTCTACGGATGCTGAAATGGACAGGTTCATAATAGAATTAAATTCAGAGTCTGATGCAGAATATGACAGCAGTTACGAATCACCATAACATTGGCAGTCCACATGGATCATTCTTATAGACTCACGCCTGTTTCCATGCAGGGGTAGGCAGAGGTGTAATATGACACCCACATCATTCTTATTCAAAATAAATATGAAAATTAAATTTACAGTTTTTGTATTTGATAATTAGAACCTCACGTTGGCGTAATTATGATACGTTTACCTTTATATATTAAATAGACAACATTTTTATTATAACTACTTATCTTCATAGGAAATTAGTTATTTCGTAAGAAAATAAATGTACATGCATATAGCCATGCCAATATCAAGAGGTTTTGTTACAAACATTACTTCCAAATATTTAATACGATCGCTTAGGCAATAAAAAAATAAGGTCATTTTAGCAATAATCTATATTTAAAATGGGAGTATTATATACCAAATATAGCAACACAACGCCCAGGTTGGCCAATCTAACAGCTAGAGGTAAAATAACTGTGAACGGACTATAGTTGAAAACTATTATGTATTGCGCATGTATCAAATTGTCGACTTGTGAATTAGAGTGAAATAGTACATTTGCCATCTATCGGTCTACGTATCAATGTGAGATTGTTGGTCTCTCATCTCTCTTATTTTTAAATTTTGTTTATAAATATAGTACTTGGAAATGGTTATACTGCAATAGGGTTGTGGCATGTGTTTTTACTAGCCGGCTGCATGACTGACGCCAATTGCTGTACCTACTTTGGGTACTAGACAATGGTAATAATGGGCCATAATATACATATTTACTTATACTTACTTTTTTTGTAAATATATACATAGAAACACCCAGACCAAGACAAACATTCATGTTCATGCACACAAATGTTTGACATGAGCGGGAATCGAACCCGCAACCTTCGGCGTTGTAGTCGCTTACACTCCCGCTTTGCTAACCGGTCGTCGATTATTGTTATACCTAAAGGATGGAATAGGTAGACATGGAAAAAAATATAGAATGAATTATAGGAAATGAATATCTCTCGAATCGAATAGGCAAGGATACTGTAACCGAAGCACAGACTGAAGGATTATTATTCGTACAATAAATAGCGTCAAAGATGAGAATGTTATGATGAATGTATCCTCCGTCATTCAGTGACCAGTTGATAGGGTATGCGACTGCTGAGCGGAGGTCCTGGGTTCGATTCCCGGGTCGGGCAAAAGTGTTACTGGGTTTTCCCGAATTCTCAGAAGCAGCATGGAGTCTGCTGATGTGCCCGTTAACGGCAATAGGCTCGTCCCCTATAAAATTACGTGGAACCTAAACATTTCAAGGTGAAATGTGGATGTAATAATATTATAACTCTGCCTATCCTTACGCGGATACAGACGTGAGTCTATAAAAAAAATGTCCAACATACAAACACACTTGCGAATTTATATTATTAGTAAGGATTATTATGTTCGAGCGAGGCACGAAACAGCGTACAGACCAAACGAAAAACCAAAAAACAAGAAAACAAAAAACCAAACTCGATGGCTCGGCCGCTCGGTCGCTCGCCCGCGGCGGCACACGCGCTTGCCTCGGCCGCGGCACGTCCACACAGAGCGCGCAGCCTCGCGCGCCAATTCCTCGCGAGGCTGCGCGCTCTGTGTGGACGTGTCTAATTCGGTAGCTCGGGCGCACGCTAAGCTCGGCCGCGGCGGCACATGCGTTTTCCTCGACCGAGCCACGTCCACACAGACCGAGCAGCCTCGCGAAGCATTTTCCTCGCGAGGCTGCTCGGTCTATGTGGACCCGCCTATTTAATATTATTTATTTAGTGACATTTTAAATAGATGACATTATATTGTTTTATTTTGAAATATTTTTGTTTAGAACATGTACTCAACCTTATGATAAAATGTAAGGAGCAAGTGCAATGTGCAAATTAGTAAGCGTTTCATCTAATAGTAGTGGCAACCTGTCTGATGGCTTAGGCTGATATGCTTATGCATTCACCTACTGATGGTGAGGAGGCATAATATTTCAGGTCGTGCTGGCTCCTTCAATCAAGGTTGAGCCGTACGATGTCTGTTGAATGCGGGCCATCAGCGGGCTGAGTCAGTTATAAGAGTCAGATGATATCCTGCATTGTACTCGCATCTTAACCTATTATGTCTGGACTTCAAAATAATATAAACGAAGAGATGAAATATAATAACGAAATGTCAAAAAAAAGCAATGACTCTGAGTTTGTTTCGGCCTTTCTTCTCAAGAAGTCATATAGCCGGCATAATGTAGAATAGGGTTTTGGCTTGTATAAGTGTTGTAAACAACCAAAATGCAGAAATAAATATGTCTTTATGTCGAGAGTATTGATTGCACGTATGGCGTATTGGTTTGAGCGGTCGCCTCGCCATTAACGCTGAGCCGAGTGTTCTGGTTTCAATCCCTACAGGACAGCCCTGTGGGTGAGTCAATTCTAGTTATGATTTATAGATATTGATTAAATATTTATAAAGTTCCCCGCGATAAAAGATAACTTCCTAGAGCGAGTAGTCCCTTAATAAAATTATCATGAAAGTCACATGTCTGGTGTCTGCTTAATCTTAGCCGCAAACACCCCTACTATGTTTTAACACAGAAGCCTTCCTGCTTCTATTGATCTTCTCTAGTCTTCTATCTTCATTTACCATACTGACTCAAAAACCCACCTAGCCAAAAAATGCAGTAAAAGAGCTACAGTTTCCCTGCAGCTTGAAATATTTCTATCTCAAAGAACTGTCGCAGAATACAATGTTATGCGGGCAAGTAAAAGCTTTACGAGAGCGAGCAACAAATATGAAATTCAACGTTTTCTTAGTATGGATTGGGTGTTGTTCGGGCTTTATGAAAGTTTAACGTAAATTTTGGAGTATACAGTCGTAGCACGTGTTGCGCTAGTACGGCTGCTCGGAATGGAAATATATGGATGTTCTGTGGTTCTGCTGGGTTCTTTTGTATAAATAAACCAACGAAACTATTTAAGCAAAAAGATTGCCGATAAATGTTACGAGAATTGTTGCTGCAACCGCTGGTTGTAATATATTAAATGAGAAAGCCCACACATGTTTTTAGACAGTTGTTATTGCTGCGCGTGGAAAATGTTCCCGGGTTTTATTGAGGGTATGGGGTAGTTGTCCTTTTAAAACAAAAAAAATAAAAAATTATGATATTGCTTTTGAACTGTAATGATTACGTTATTTATGAGCCGATCACATAACGTAACTACGAGAAGTGTTGTCTGCTAGAACGACGATCTGGATCGACTCTGGACAGGGTTTACCTTTAATCCATTTTATTTACCTATTAAATTACACCTGGTGGACCAGATGAGGTCGAATATTCGTATACACAGCGTAACGCCCGGCTAGGTTTGAGGGCCATTTTACGCAAAGTTGCTGGCAGAGGCTGGACAAGACGAGCCAAAAATCAAGCTCAGTGGCGTGTTTTCCGAGTAGCCTATGTCCAGCAGGGGACTAAGGCAGGACGATGATGATGGTACAGTGACCAAGCGTAACTTGTATAGGTGCCATTCAGAAACATCGATCGTTGGCTTCCTTCGTAGCGACGTGCTTAGCTTTCAATAATATTTGTACTTTTTGGATATATGACGTCATATGTACTTAGCTCCAGTTACAGCACAGCTGCAGGACAATGTGAAAGATGCATAATAGAGAAACGCATCACTGGTAATGACTGAATCAGGTCGGTAAAAAGGAGTATTTCTAAAAGCTAATCTAATTTAGGCTCATTCCAAGGCCATAAAAGGTCAAGGAAGTAATATTAGATATATAATCTAATATTACCTCTGAAGGCGCTGATACACCTGAGCGTTCACTTCTAACAGAACAGCGAGCATTCATGTTTTCTGTTTTGTCGAACCGAACATTATCACGACCATTCTAGCGAACATTCTCAATTCAGTAGTCCGCAAAATATAGAAAAATATAGAAATCGCACTAGAACAGCAGTTTTACCCAATATGTTTACTTCAGTTTCACTTATGAATTATTTCTAGAATAAGAGTAAGATACATAAACTAATGAACGTCATTAGTTAAAGCTAAATAAACCCAAACCCCGAAGGTTTAACCGCCATTGTAGCGCGAATTCTATGTATTATCGATATTCTAAGGCTCACCCGAATGTTCGTGAGAATACTCGCTAAAACACACTCATTTGTTTTGTAACATTCGCGAGAATGCTCATTACAGGTGAATGCTCAAGTGTATCAGTGCCATAATATCTCTTTGCATCGTAGTCTGGATTCCAAAAACATATGTAGTCAACTAACATTTTATAAAGAGATATTTGACGTCAAAAAGTAAATAAAAAGCAATGCCTCTCCTAAAGTTTAAAAATTCATAGGCGAGTCGCACGAACTCACGGACAATTCTTTAGCTCTAAGTGAAATAAATTCTCGCTGTGATTCGGTCTCTAGCGCCCTTATTCACCGAACGACGAACGAAATTAAACGCAATACATTCAGAAGGGAACTCTGCTACATGACATGGATATTCTATGAGAAAGGATTAGTACCTCTCATCGATAGAACAGGAGCTTCCATTCTTAAAACATACTCTTTGTCAGCTAGGTTAATTCAAGTTAAGGACTAGTTATACAATTTGAAGAAAAAAATACTGCAATAACTTAGATAGAGGCCTTAGTATAAAACAAAGAGTAATTAGGTATTTCACAAAAATTTGTGCTAGATTCACACTATTTTTAGTCAATCCAACAAGTCCCTATCTAATTCAGTTTGTCATTTGATAGTCCTAGATTCACACAATTTTAGGCTATCTAACAAGCCCTTATCTATTTCAGTTTGTTACTTGTTCTAAGTTTGACAGATGCCTACAAAATGTATGATTGGTCTACGTGTAATAACTTTTATCCGGCAAGGTCAGAATTGTTTAGTCTTAAACAAAATGAACTACCTAGGCTGTTTAGTTCAAGAAAATGTAAAATTCTTGCGTTACTGACTTACTGACAGACAACGATCAGCTCAAGGTACTGGGTGTAACAAGCTGAAATTTCGCTTGAGGTTTGTAGGCGAACACTAGAGAGAATTGTTGGAAAATGGAAAACAAGAAATGAAAATTCTCTCTTCTCCTAAGGGAGATAAAACTGTCCCACGTGGACGGAGCCATGGGCGAAGTATAGTTTAATAATAATAAAAATGTTTTACTAACATAAAAAAGGAGGTTTAAAATATGAAATACGGATTCTGAGATCTGAACTTCATTTCCTAAGACACAAATGCTTGAAATCGATCAAAACTGAATCGAGATGTTGGGATAGGCAAGACAAAAACAGAGTTTGCACTGTGGGTTGTAGAAAATGTATAAATTTGTAAATCTACCTTCTTTTTTTAATATATACAGTCATTTATATTATACATATGAACACCCAGACCAAGACAAACATCCATGTTCAGGCACACAAATGCTTGACTTGAGCGGGAATCAAACCCGCGACCTTCGGCGTAGTTGACGTTAATACTTCCGCTACGCCACTGGGTCGTCAAATCTAATCAATTTATCGGTCGTCAAATCTAATCAATATACCACATTTCAATATTTTAATATACAAATAATACAATCTGTATACATCAAATTATATACATCAGATTTAGATAAAGATTTTTTTGATATCTGACACGCGCCAAACTTAGATTTATAAAAGACCAGTATAAGACAGATATCTCCTCAAATCCATAAAATAACTCTAAGACACAGATCACCGATACATCACGCAGTGTCAACGCGCGAGTGACAAAGTGCTAGTTAAATAAATAAAGACGGATGTCAAAAGGAAAGGTGCTGAGTGGAACAAAAATTTACTTTGCTCTCCTATATAAATTACCTACTGGCGAAAGTAAACTGTATGTCATCTATTGAAGGAAACTATTTACAGACAAAAGATTTTTGGTGTACGAAGTCTGAGTAATTACGTACCTACTATTAATATCATTTTCATTTATACCATCCTGCTTTTAACATACACTTTATTAAGACTTATATGATTACATTGCTGGAGTGTAGATTTGTAGAAGAGAGACCAATCACACAAAAAATAAAATGTTATGTATAAGTAAAGTAAGTAAAAAAAGCACTTATTGACACATTACAACAGCGTACAATTATTAAATCATCATCATCAGCCTTTAAGTCCACTGCTGGACCAGGCCTCTCCTTTGAAAGGAGGAATTGGCCTACTATACCACGCTGGCCAAACGGGTTGGTATAGGGTTTGTATCAAGTTTTCCTTCTCTTACAGTGCTGTTCTCTGCATAATGCGCTCCCTCTGTCGGCTCTTACGACACCCATGGGATGATATGGGGTGGTGACAATCCGTATTCTTAATCCGTCACCACACGGACTGTTTGACTGACACAATTATTAAATAGGTACATAATTAACCCTTTATGTGAGCAGATAGGTAGGTACGTACATAAACTTAATAGTATGGGTTCACAATACCCAAGACAATTTTTTACCCTACCCACATTCAGAAGAATATAAGAAATATAAGATTAATACTGTACGCCGCCGATGTGTCAAAGAGGCAGGCATTCAGCGTCGCGCCGTTCGTGACGTTAGCCGCGATACGACTTGCTGATTTTCAATGCCAGCCCCAAGTGACGTCAATGACGTAATTAACAAATATACTTATCTAATTTATACTTAAATACTAGTTTATAATAACACATAAAAAAATAAATAAAAAACGGTTATACGTGTACACAACAAACAAATACAAAAAATTAAAATATATTAATTTTTATTATAAAAAAAAACTTATTTCCAACTCATCCAATATACTTCTGACTAGATGAGCCCGCGGTTACACCCACGTTATTTAAGGCTACTGCTCCACTCCCGTGGCTCATAGCGTAATGTTGTATAGCCTATAGCCTTCCTCGATAAATAGGCTATCTAACACTGAAATAATTTTTGAAATCAGTCCAGTAGTTCCTGAGATTAGCGCGTTTAACCAAACAAACAAACAAACCCTTCAGCTTTATAAATTTGTATAAGATTAAATTTATTTGGTGTTATCTAGACAGATTACCTTTCGCAAACCTTCACTAATGTCAAAACTCGTTGGGTTCAAACTGCTGCCGAACCTAGCTGCACTGCTAAGATTACACAGTAGTGGGAATGATAGTAAGAGTTACATATCATCATATTATCAGCTTACATATCATAATCGTCCTAGCATTCAATTCAATGGCCCTGGAGTCCGCTTACTAACTATATTTGACACCCAAGAGGTTCTCCACACAAAGCGACTGCCATCTTCTTTTCATAACCCAAAAGGATAGCAATATTCTATTATTTAGACAAGCGACAGTATATCCAACGATACTAACTCCTTATAAACTGACTGCTTCCGTGGACCAGTGGATAGCGTAGGCGACTGCTGATCGGAGGTCCCGGGTTCGATTCCCAGGTCGGGCAAAAGTGTTACTGGGTTTTTCCGAATTCTCAGTTGCTACTGACCGGGCACATCACCAGACTCCGTGCTGCTGCACGGAGTCTGGTGATGTGCCCGGTAACGGCAATAGGCTGGCCCCCTATTACGTGGGACCTAAAAATTCATGGCGAAATGTGGGTGTAATATTTCCTTCTCTGCCTGCCCCTTCGGGGTTACAGGCGTGAGACTATAAATCAAATAAAAAAAACTCCTTATAAAGACTGTCACTTATTTTCATGATGACCGAGTCCACTATCCTGAGCAGAGGCATTCGGTAACAAACAAATAAATACGCACATAATATCAAAAAGTCAGTGTTACGCACTGTATATTTGAAGCCTCTGCATAGCAGTCTGTCGGTATTGCTACTAGGCTTTCGCTACCTAATACGTAAAATATTAATATAACATACACACATACATATGCTCACGCTTTTTCCCGTCGGGGTAGGCAGAGACAACAGAACGCCATTGCTTCTATCCTTGTAAACCTATGCGGAATTTTTCGCGTCGGGGCGGAAAGTGGGCAACTGAATGCCGATTTGCGACGTTATTAATATAAAGAATTTATTTTCCCTCGTCACAAAGGTTCGTGCTCATGAATAACTTAAAACATAGGATAAATTTTAGGTTTTGATTTTTATGAGAGAGTGAAGTCCTAATTGGAAACCCGTGTTGGGTCGCTGATTTAAAGCTGAGATTTAACATGAATTAAAGTAAACTTAGTAACCTTCAAATTAAATAAATTTCAACGGATTAATTTTAGTTTTAAATTGTTTGGTGCTATTCGCAATAACAAGTTAGGAAACGAGTAGACCGATTTACTCGTTCATAACATTTATCCCCTCACTATACTGCACACTATACTGCCTTAAATTCAGTAATCATGTCCCTTGCAACATCGCTGAAATATCCGATAGTAGAATCGAAGGTACACATTCTGAAAATAAAAAACTTTAAACACTTTTTAAATTATAATGTCTTATTAAAGATTAACTTTAACTTACATTTGCAAGCGAAAGAATCAATATTATGTTCAAATACTTTTATTCCCAGGACACTAGGTATGGGACGGAATTACGGCACCCTACATTCTTCGTGGCTGACATGCACTTGGTCGTTATTTTCATGTTACATACTATTTCAGCTAACATTGTATATAGAGCTAGCTGTTACCCGCGGTTTCATCTGCATCCTGTGGGAACTACTTCGCGTACCCGGTTTATTTATACCTACCCGCGAAAGTAAACTGTACGTCATATTATCTAAGGAAACTATTTGCTAAAAGGATTTTTTGTTTGTATGAAGTATGAGTTATTACTATAATTTTCATTCATAACATCCTGCTTTGAATATAGGTAGACTTTACAAGCTGTTTCCCACGGTTTCACCAGCGTCCTGAGGGAACTACTTCGCGTACCCGGTTAATTTATAGCCTAAGTTACTACTTGGTACATCAGCTATCCGCCAGTGAAAGTCCCATAAAAATCGGTCCAACTGTTCCAGAGATTAACGAGAACAAACAGCCAGACAGACAAAAATTGAAAAATTGTCATTTCGGTATATGTATTCGGTATGTATGTAGTAAAAAGCGGTTAATTTAATATTACAAACAGACGCTCCAATTTTATTTATGTGTATAGATGTAACAGCTGCAATAGATTCGTAATCATATGCGGGCAGCAGAACCCATAAGACCCCGTCAGGTCAAGCAATCGATCTGCACCTGTTATACAAAGCCTCCACCGACCGCTCGGAATCAAATCCAACGGATGTAGGTCGACCAGATTATAGAGTACACTTTATATGTACCTAAATAACTCGCCACTAAGTGCTATTTAAAAAAGTGCAGTTGTTATACATTTATGCTGTATTTTAGATTTAATTCGAGACAAAAGTATAGAGTATTTCAATTTAAAACAGCATTATAATTATATCCTTGGTCCATTATACATAATATGATCATTTAATCCCAAAATTGCCGAAGCTTATTATGGCAACTACCAGACAATTAATAGAAAATAGGTACTGATATATTTATGTATGTATATACCTATTATACTGTATAGCTTAATATGTTTGAGCGTGGTTGCAGATCTGCAGCCAGTTACAATATAAATCAAACCTATTTATCCAAAAACGATTTGTCCGTACTTGGAATTGAGCCCACAACCTCGGACTTTGCTGCAGTCAAGAGTTATTAATTAACCATTAGACTAACGGGCCAGTTTTTAACAATGCTTCACTTAGTTTGTCCTTTCTTGAGCCTCATCATGACGTAATTATTTAGACGTATGTGCCTTCTGTCAAACCGAAGATTATTTTGGCACTCTTAACCAAATCTGATAAATCCTAGTTTAACATAGTAAATAATTTATTTGTAGTTTTTGGTTTGTTCATTGGTACCGATTGTAACCTTAATTTTAATATTTGATTGTAAAACAGTTTATTAGTTCAATTGTAGTTTTGAAGCTAATTGAGCGGTTCAATTAATGTCCACAATTACATTTATTAATAATTGTCATTCAATTATTGGTAATTACAGTCCTAGTTAATTAACAAATTATAAAGGCATATTTTGGACTAGACTAGAATTTTATAATCACTTTAGTAGATACCTAGAAATTAATTGAAGTCTTTAATGTCGTACTTAGTTATATGATTTGAAAGAAAAAGCGACGTTTTGACGTGCGTAAAGCAAGTCAATCGTATTTTAGGGCAAGAGCCTCTCCATGGCAACGCCCTTAAGACCAAGTTAATTAAAATTACTAATTTTATTTATTTATTTATTTATAGACTCACGCCTGTATCCCCGAAGGCGTAGGCAGGGGTGTAATATTACACCCACATTTCGCGATGAATTTTTAGGTCCTACGTATTAGGGGGCGAGCCTATTGCCGTATCGGGCACATTAACAGACTCCGTGCTGCTACTGAGAATTCAGAAAAACCCAGTAACACTTTACTAATTAGTCAAAGAAAATCAAAAACTTGAGAGTAATACTCACCGAACACTGTCATATGTTTACTCTTGAAGTCTTCGTCAATAAAGGACGACACCACACAAATATATTCTCCTGATATGTCCGTATCTAACTTAACAATCCTCAAGGCCCTGTACATCCTCTGAGGGTCGTCAGAGGCCTTGTAAGTTAAGTCCACTCGTCCACGCAAGATGCCCACATCCTGAGGCATCTGTGACACAATCCACTGGTACACCAATTTCGTTTTGCTTCTAAAGAACCACTTGACCATAAGGCCTGGAGTTCGGTTTCCGTATGTGAAATCACAGTCTAATATCACTGAATCCTGTACGCCGTATTGCACTATTTCTGGCACTACTAACTTAACGATTTTTATTGATTGTAGACCTGGAACAAAAGAAAATTTGTGTTAAAATTGTTCTTAATGTTTTTATTAACAATATATGTGTTATGGTTAAGTTAGTATAGTTTACGGTAATGGTAAAATACAGATTTTGATAACAGAGTATTTATTCATATATTCAGAAATAAGGTTTGGTTGACTAGCTTGGCTATGATAAGTACAAAGTCGCTTGTAAGAGGAATGAAAATATATGTAGTACAGTGATTACTTTACTGGTCATCTTAATTCATAGGTTCGCTTTCACCCTTTACCATATTAGGGTTAACTTATTCTAAACTTTTAACGCTTAGCTAAATTAGATAAATAGGATACTATTGATCTGTAACAAAATTGCCTTAAAACAAAACAATTTAATTTTACATAATAAAATAAAACATCAACTCAATGTAACCACACCACATCGAAAGCTGTTTTATGTTACGAAATCTTAAGAACATAGTGACTTTTCATCTAAATAGATTCCTACTAAGTCCGGGCAAGCCTAACATAAATTCTAAGTTACAATTATTTATTAGTGCTAGTCTTACAAATAAGGGCGTTTCAAGCGCAATAAATTCAACGGGAACCAATTAAACAGCCAAATGTTCTGAGTGACAAGGGCGCATTAGCGCTGACAGGAACAATAACAAATCGGAAAACAATATTGACTGAAAGGCATCAAAGAGTTTCCTTGATAATGCAAATGATTAATATTCATGGACAGCTACAAACAATTTGCTCGAGACACGTTGTCCCCTCAAGTTGCTTAAAGAATATTTACTCCTGCTAATCCATATCCATCAGTCTTGTACTTCTCCAACCATTAATATTTATGCAATTCCCAAGTGAACGTTGTTGAAAGCTAATTTAAATTCATCCTTGGTCCTACTTAAAAGCGGCGTAGAGATGGCTTAAAAATTCGATTTGGTAGCACTTCAAATTTTATAGCTCCTGTACAGTATTAAATAACAAATTTGCGTAGACACCTACATCAGTTATAGGCAGTTTGATATTTTGAGACGTCGTTGTGATGTTATACGGAGTTGTTTAGTTCTTGAGGCGAGTTCACTCTAAGTTTGTCTTGAGCGAGGGTGACGGAGTGGATAACATAATGGCCACTTAACTAACAAGTTGCTCGGCGGCTTTTAGCGGTAAAAAAATAATAGGCTTTGGTGATAATTTGTTAGTAAAGGGCATAGTTTTCTTTGGTTTCAGGATTTAATTAAGTAATTTATGAGACTCAGTACTATTACAGTTTTTTATTTTTGGGAAGATTTGAAAAATTATGTACCTTACTAGGTTATTCTAATAGCACCTTTGACTGATTTCATGTTCTTCGTCTTTTCTATAGCTTCTATCAATTTGTATACAGAACTCACACAAAATATTTACTATAAACAACTACATAATTATAGCATAGGGTGTATAGGGTTCCCACCAAGAACATAGGGTCCCCAGCCAACCTCATCTGCAAGTGGTGCACCTGCCGATCAACGGACGAGGCTCTGGCAAACAAAATATCCCGATAAGCGGCAATAGGCTCGCCACCTATTACGTGAGATCAAAACACTGACGAAATGTGGGCATTTAATATGCCTCTGCCTACCTCTTCGGGGAAACAGGCGTGAGTCTATGTAATTATAGCAATTATATGTATAAAGACATGCATTCATATCCGTGTAAAATAATAAATATAAAACTGTATTACATCAGAGCCTCTTTCATTTTACCTTAAAATTGAATGCGAATTCAATTTAATTAATCGGATGTAGCTTGACAACTCAATGAATTTTTCGTTTCGGCCACCCCGTGTCAATCAAGTAATATATTAACTTTTTTATTTTCCGTAGCATCTTAATAAACTTCATCAATTTAATGAAAAAAAAAAAAGTGAGCATTTTGAAATCTATCACAGTTTAGGGTTTAATAAAACCGTGAGTCAATTTTTTATCGAAAGTTTTTAGACCGTTACAAAAATATTCTTGAGAAACACGCATTTATATCATACCTACTGATATTATCAAATACAATGACGCAATAGTATATATTCAGAAATAAAGTTCTTATTTCCAGGAAAAATCTCAATAATATTAAAACAAATTGTTTATATTTTGGTCTATTTTCGACATGGTCGACTGCAATAACAAACAATGCCTCAAATTTCGAACAGTTTCTTTGCAGGAACTTTTCAAAAAAAATCGGTGACAATTCAAAACTCGTCTTGCCGCGTCGTCGTTATTCGTCTACAGTCCAAGAGCACTCACGGTCAAGACTTGAACATTCTTACTAACGAGGTGACTGCGTAGTTGTCACATTTGAATGAAACTGACGTGAGGCCAGTCCAACGTAGTCTAGTGGCGGTTTTGTGGCCAGACTTTCTACGAGCGATGGTTGTGTGGCGATGAGATAACGTCTGCTGGGACAGTTTGAGATGTTGGTAATATGGCTTTTTTAGTTTTACTATTTATGAAATATTTTGCAAGAATTCGTTCTAAAAATCACTATTTAATAGTGCATTTTTTTTTTATTTGTAGTATTTAATTACCTTTGAGTTGTGCCCTACAATTTCACAGAGTTTGTTAAAAATAAACAGATATCCAAACAAACTTTAAAAAAATACTTTCCTACTTAGGGCTCGACTATCAGAAAATTCGTCAGTGGATACTTATTAGGCAGCGATAGCCGAGTGGATATACCAACAGACTGCCATGCAGAGGGTATCGGGTTTGAGTCCACGGCGCGCACCAATGACTTTTCGGAGTTATGTGCGTATTGAATTGTTAATTATCGCTTGTCCCGTGCCTCGGAGAGCACGTTAAGCCGTCGGTCCCGGTTGTCATGAAGATCTTTGACAGTCGTTACAGGGCGTCAGTACCTTCTAAATAAACTGACACTAGTCTAAACCATGGAATATCGCTATCCCTTCGGGTTGCGGAGGTCAGACAGGCAGTCGCTCTGTGGAAAAGCTAATATTCAGCCAAATCCGGTTAGACTAGTAAGCGGACCCCAGATTGAAACTGGGATAACGCTAAGAGAAAGAAAGATACTTATTTCATAACAAGCACCTGGCGTTTAAATTTTATGTGTTTAGGTCAGTCCGGCAATATTATCACTTGTATCATCATCAACCTTATGGCAATCCACTACTCTGCCTACCTGAGCCTGAAGTACAGTAATCGACATTTGGTCAGATTTTTTACCTATTATGATAAATAAAAACTCGGAATTGTCGGTGCAATAATACACCTCTGCCTACCTCTTCGTGGATACAAGCGTGATTCTATAAATAAATAAATGAAAAACTCGAAAGTGCAGTAACAGGATTCACTGCGTCTTTAAGTTTGTAACACGATTTTGCAAAAAAATTGTCTGTGTTATCAAGGTTTAAAAATAAAAATGGCTATAATATTGTAGTATTTAAAAAAAACGTACCTGACAATGTTTAATAATTAAGGTTTTTGCCTATTCTTTCACCTTGCATTGAAGGTTTTGTCTTATAATATATATTGGATACAATTTTAGGCGTCCTAAACTATAAGTGCATTTTTCTCGAATTCGTATTTTCTCTGTGCTGTTACTACACTTTAGGTTCCGGTGGGCAGTACTTGTCTCATTGTTCAATGTTCTGCTGGAAAAAGGCCTGTCCTTATTTGCATCCTAAAAGCATTGTGAGCCAAAAGAGAGCTTATTTTTTTGTCACGCCAGCCAGACAGGTTTTCATTTCAGTTTTCCGTATAAAATATACTATTCCTTCTATCCTTCGCATATTTGCCTTCGTCGCCTCGTACGACAGCCATGGAATAAAACAGGATAGTGACAGTGTCTAATCTTAATCCATCATACAAACATACATAGACTTACGCCTGTTTCCCGGAGGGGTTGGCAGAGACTACGGAACGCCATTTGCAACGATCCCGACATATCTCTCTTGCTTCATTCACTCAAATCAAATTCCTCATGCATGCTCTTCCGTTTAGGGTACTTCTAACCTTTCCTGTTTTAAGAATGTCTTCAATCTGGTCAGAGAACGTCCGTCTAAGCCTTCCCTTTCGTCCTGTCCAATTCACACTTGCGTTATATATCTGCTTGGTCAGTATTTCCTCATCCATTACAGCATCAAAATATAATTATAATTACAAGAATAATATAATTTCATACGCCTAAATGTAATTTACACATGAGAACCTTGAACAAAGAGACAACAAGAAACGCAAGTGACAGTTTGTTGTATCAGTACATTGTCTAATTAAAGTTTGCCAACTCATTCGCAGAGGTTTTGTCTGTGTGGAGAACACATTCAAAGTTGACGTTAACTATTGAGACCAGTGTTTTATTTATATTGGCAAAGTTTGCCAACAGTTAGTAATACAAACATACTCAGACTCAACAACAGCTTGCATAAAGTGTAGGTGGAATATATTATTTACTGGATACTACAGAATGTAAGCATACTTACTACCTTAATAAGAATAATATCGTATAGTAGCGTATCATGGCGTGTCTTAGCTTGCCGTTTCCATCAGACAAAGGAAAGCAACGTTGCCAAATGTTACCACTTAATTGGTTACCGCCTCATACAAAATAATTAAGCGGGTCCTAATCGCGTAAAATTAACGTATTTAAGGTATAAATACCTATTTGTTACAGATGTCTCCATCGTCTTGCAGTAATCGTAGTCGCTGAGAGACGCGCTTAATTATTTTGTATACAAATTGAGAAAGCTTAAAATTGTTGGTTATCGCCTGTTGTGTTATTTACAGCAGAGCGCTACCATGCTTCGGAGGGCACGCAGAGCCGTCCAATCTTGTCCCAGGACGAGAGGCGTTAGGCTAGATTGGAGTTTATATAAACTGCTGGGTACATACATTCCGCTGCTGGGCACGGGCCTCTTCTCATTATGAATAGGTTTAGTCCACAACGCTCGCCAAGTACTAGTTAGCAGACTTCACATATTTTTTGATAACAATAAGAAGAACTCTTAGACATGCAGCTTTCCTTGCGATGTCCGCATCTTTTTAACTACCGATTTTTGCAGAATCGGCCTTTTTTTTGAAAGTTTATCAACTGCCGATCACCTTCACAACATAACGAAGAATCGTCTACGCGCACATGAAAAATGGAGTGGTCCCCAGAACCCTTAGCCGATTAGAAAATACTTTCAGCAGCATAAAATTTTATGCACTGTGCAATACACTCAATATTCAAGGTCAATGTAGCAATATGTTAAAAATATCCATGCTTATACTATAAATACAAACGTCTGTCTGAACATTACGTTTTGTCTACTTTACCAGTGATAGTGAATAGCCAGATATCTAAAGGGGATCTTTTTTTTTTATCAACTCCAAAGCCTTGTACAAAGTTTGGCGCACATCCATTTCAAATAGGTAGTTAATCATAATAGTACTTCGTTATAAAAAATAACACTTCTGACCAGTACGTATATCGAACTCGTTGTACTAGTACGTATATCAAATACGTAAGTAAATAGAGGACCAAAGTGGCGGTGAGCAAAGTGCTCGCTATCCAACTATTAGGCTTAAAAGCGTCACGAATGGGCGTATGATTAGCCAAATTGCTATCGTATGATTTCCAAATATACCTACGACAATTTTGACAATCCGCAAAGACATTTGTGTAGGAACACAGTCACAGTCGTATTCACGTATACATCGTAATATGTCACTTATAAAGGTCAAATTCAAAGATTAAGTAGGTACCTATTCAACGACTAGTCATGCTCTAGGTATCCTAAATATTTTGAAAGTAAGTGAAACAATGGGTTTCAAGGTCTGATGATGAAGCTGGAAGATAGGCACTGGCATTCCATGATGGAATATCTCATCATAGTCGTGTTTGCACTTGTGAGAAAGGCCACGTAATGAACTTTGACTACAATTAGGTTTCAAGGTTTGATGATGAAGCTGGATGATAGGCACTGGCATTTCATGATGGAATATCGTATTATAGTCGTGTTTGCACTTATGAGAAAGGCCACGTAATGTACTTTGACTACAATTAGATTTCAAGATCTGATGATGAAGCCGGAAGATAGGCACTGGCATTCCATGATGGAATATCGTATCATAGTCGTGTTTGCACTTGTGAGAAAGGCCACGTAATGAACTTTGACTACAATTAGGTTTCAAGGTCTGATGATGAAGCCGGAAGATAGGCACTGGCATTCCATGATGGAATATCGTATCATAGCCGTGTTTGCACTTGTGAGAAAGGCCACGTAATGGACTTTGACTTATTGAAATATCTCGAATAAAATAAAATATTTGCCAAATATTCATAAACATTTATCAAATTTCATAAAAACCAAAATCCACATGCCTGTTATGACTGGGACCTGAACCCACGCCTTCAGAGCGTGAAGCGGATGTGTTATTCGCACGGCCATCGCATTGTTATATGATAGTAGCGAATTTAGCGAACACTTGACAGAGTGTTACGATGACGAGTGTTTACGTCATCTAACTTGAAACTATCATTTCCAAATAATTAGGTAGTCTTCAAACCTCTTTGTTTTGGTAATTATTCTGTTTCACTACCAGCCAACTTCTCGTGTAGACGTCAGTATGACTTAAATGCTTGGACTTATCTGTTCCGTGACATTTTAACATGACACTGGCCGTCACACTACCCCCGTCTAGACATGCGCGTTCCGCGCATCCTTAGATCCACGATGCACCGCTCTCCTGTCGGCATGAATCAAGTCATTAAACTTCGTAGATATAGGATTGTAATCTATGTGCAGATTTGCTTTCTTTGAGGCACAAACCTTTCCCCACGCCACCACCTTTGTTTAAAATCTTGACATCTCCACACTTAAGGATACCACCTTTACTATCTAATCTGCATTGAAGATCTCTGAAGAAATCCAGCCCAACAATGCAATCGTCTACGATATCTGCAATAACCGCTCGTTGCCAAAATAGGTTGTCACCGATTTTTAACACGCTTTTATTAGGTCGTCGTGTATGTAACTAACAATGTAATGGAATCTAAGTTAACTAATTTAATCATCTTCCAAGGGTCGTAGCGTAGTGAAAATTGGCAGCTGTATGTAGTTCTGATGACAATACAATAATATGGTACTGTCAAACTGATCTGATGATGGAGCTGGAAGACATGAACCTTAACTTCATGATGGAAAATCGTATCATAGCTGTTTTGGATTTCTTAGATAAGTCTTGTAATGTACTTTGGCCACGACTAGCTTTCAAGGTCTGAAAATGAAGCCGAAAGATAGGCACTGGCATTCCATGATGGAATATCGTATCATAGTCGTGTTTGCACTTGTGAGAAAGGTCATGTAATGGACTTTGGACACGATCAGGTTTCAAGATTATACACACAAACAAGGTTATACAACAAACCAATTATATATTGTAGACCACGCAGTGGTGTAGTTAGGGTTCGTACTTTTGCGGCTGTACTGGCGTATGTGGCCCTGAGTGGAGTATAATCACTTAAGGTCTCCTGATTTAAGAGCTAGATTGGTATAAGCTGACAAAAAAAACACCATGTAATACAAACGCACAGGCGGAGATGGAGAGGATGCGGGCTCATTCGCCTACTTAAATGTATAAATGTTAAAAATATTTCGTTATCAAAGACCAAAAAGTATAAAATAAATTAATAGTTTAAAAAACACTAGAAAAACACGCTTTTATAAATGCACATAAAAACAAAAAATAAATTATGGATCGTTCAAGTTGTCTCTATTTCTTGGCTGAAGTGTAAACTATGTGCTTTTAATTATAATATTTGGTTGTAAAAGCGTGGGGCGCTGGAACAGGAGGGACTTTATTGTTAACAAATACTAATACTACCTTCCTGGCGGAAGCTGCATGAGGTCTCACAAGAGCATAGCATTTATGCCGCCAAAGGGTTACCAAAGAGAACCAAAGATATCTCGTCCACGAACAGGAACTCTACATTTTGCCACTGTTGCCGCATTACCCTTATATACTTAATTTCCCGAAAGAAGAGGCGTTAAAAATGTTGGTGAATGTCGTCTTCCTCGCTGATGGCGCATGTTTTGTCTGAGTTCGACATACTGGTACTTTGAACAGACTGTTTAATGTAGAGCCACTTACTACTCGTGCTGCAACTCCAGTAAGAGCGCCAATCTGTGGAACCTACTTCCCGTAACATTTGTTCACTTGATTTTTGAACAAGTTAAACAAGAACGTTTAACTTGTTCAAAAATCAAGTTTTTTCCTTTCCTGTTCCAGCGCCCCACGCTTTTACAATCAAATATTATAATTTAAAGCACATAGTATACACTTCAGCCAAGAAATAGAGACAACTTGAACGATCCATAATTTATTTTTTGTTTTTATGTGCATTTATAAAAGCGTGTTTTTCTAGTGTTTTTTAAACTATTAATTTATTTTAGTCAAAGTTCATTACAAGACTTTTATAAAAAATCCAAAACAGCTATGATACGTTTTTCCATCATGAAGTTCCAGGTCATGTCTTCCGGCTCCATCATCAGATCAGTTTGACAGTACCATATTATTAAATTATCATCAGAACTACATACAGCTGCCAATTTTCATCACGCTACGATTCTTGGAAGATGGTTAAATTAGTTACCTTAGATTCCATTACATAGTTACATACAAGACGACCTAATAAAAGCGTGTTAAAAATAATGCAACTTTTCCTTTGACTGCTGGTCCAAAAATATGAAACCTGTTGTGCATAATTGAAACCTATTCGAAACGAAAGTTCTAACCATTTATTGCAACTTTTACTGTGGGGCCAAATAAATCTATCCCAGTAAAAAAAATATACAGGTTAACAAAAGTATTAAAAAGTGTGGATATTTTTTATCACTTAATTATAGGTTTTGTTTGTTTTAAACAGATTTAAAATGTTGCCAATTGCGAACTTACATAATTGAGATTAGAGCACCTAAAAATAGGACGTAGGATAGGATAGGTAGGATTCAAAATAAAATATAATATAACCGAGACAGGTAAAATGATTCCCTGCCGCAATAGATAGGGCGCGGGAAGGAGGCGCGGAGCGGGGACGCTAACGACTGGCTACCTGTCGCTCTATCAGTACAGCAGCAGCGCGCTCATTAATCACACTTTAAACCACGTGCCGTTGCAATAAATGATTATAAAAATCCTCATTTTTTTTTAAAGTTTGTTACCCTGTATCTTTTTTTACTGGGTTAGATTTATTTGGCCCCATAGTAAAAGTTGCAATAAATGGCTAGGACATACGTTTAGTATAGGTTTCCATTGTGCACAAGGGGTTTCAATTGTTTGGGCCAATCGGTTGCATTGTCTTGATGTTGTGTTTGGTTTCCTATATAGTCAAGAGTTGTTCTTTCAGACAAGAAACCACTACAAATCTTACGTTCATAAGGATGATTGGAATGATTGATAATACATTTAAGGATGGATGGATGTCTGTTATTCCTTTACGCTGTAGAACAAATTTTGATGGACAATACCTGTATGATAGGTAACTTATACTTCAGAAGGACTAATGATAACTTTTGTCGCGATAAGCGTCATTTACGTCAGCAAAGCCGTGGACATAACTAGTTTCCATTCAAACAGAAAACAACATATTATATCTACCTAACATTATTTATTTATATTCCATCAAATGTTAGGTATATTCTCTATCATTTTCCTAGGCTTATCTAACATAATACAAGCTTAAAGTTACAATTGAATAACCTTGATAAAATGTTCGTTGAAGATAATAGGTACGCCGAATTGTTGAAGCTCATATTCAAAGTCTTATCGGTAGAATAATATTGGCAGAATTGAAACGCGTTATTATTTTTTATTTCGATTCTGAATCCCTAGCCAACCCTCCGATCCTATTTATATTTAATTTTACCCGGCGAATACCGCAGGCATCGTATTTGTAATGGTATTGGAGCTTCGCAGAGCATAAGAACGACGTTCTTTGCCAAATTTTCCGTACTATTGCCGAATATTCATTTGAATTATTGCTGCTAATATTCTTATTGGACCAATTTTTGAGCAATTTTCTAGAAGGATATTTTTGTTAAATAGTATTCGCTATAAACTGAGTTTTCGGAGTTATGTGCTTATTGAATTGTAAGTAAGCGTTTGCCTAGCACGTTAAACCCGTCGGTCCCAGCACAAATGAAGATGTTTCACATTCGTTATAGGGAGTCAGTAACTCTGAATAATCTGACTTTAGTCTTATATGTCTTTTAACTTCTAGCTTTTGGTATTTTCGTTTTTAAAAGCAGCGAATTAGTCGAAGCGAAACATTTTACAAAATGGATTCTAGCCTTCAACGATGTTAAATTTCATCTGAGAATCTGACTTTACAGCTAGTCAACCAGTCAATTGAACATCCGTTTGATCTTAACCTTCCAACCAATCTCGAAGTCAATAACATTGAACGGTTTGTTACATAACAATCCGAACGGTTCAACATTAGGACAATATTTTCGTGTCCCAGCCGAAGTGAAAAGGTCACGATATATTATTTCCTAGCGGCAACCTTTGGACTAGTCGTTGGCTATTAATAATAGGTTCCCTTCGCCAACGGTATTGCATGTGACAGTGACGACAGTGCTCTTACTGGCTCATTTATCGCCGCCATTTCTTGTAATTTTAATTCCTTTATTTTGTATATATTGTTAGGAAAATTTGGGATGACATCATCTCCAAAAAAGTTGTATAAGGATCTAAGTCATCGTCATAATGATAAGCCCTGTTGATTTATAGTGCACATGGCTGATACTGGGCATAGACCTCATCTCATCATGCGTAGTGCAATGCCATAGTCCACCACACTGGCCAAGTGCGAATTGAACAAACATAGTCTACTATACCCCCTATTACATTGGGACCGAAACATAACTGGCGAAAAGTGGGTGTGTAATGTATTACACACCCACTTTTCAGACAGGCTTGTTAGAGGTGTACCTCTGCCTACCCCTTCGGGGATAAAAGGCGTGAAGTTATGTTATGTTTGTAGTCTACTATGTTTATAAAGCACAACATTGTAATTATTGCAATGACTAATATTAATCAACTCAGTAAACATAAAACTGAAAATAAATATAGGTAATATATATAAATAAACCGTAGCTAAGTTTGGCTGATACAATTTAAATTGCCATAGACACGCTAAGAAGAAGAAGAACATAACTTTTGCTAGTATCATAGTAAAAACAGTTTTACTATGCTAGTATGATCGCTTTCTCGGTGGTATCACTGTGGTAGATTTGCATAGCCCCGTCACGAAAAACAGCCGAAGTAACCGCGGTGGCCAAACTTGTTTCCGTAGCCACACTAGCCAAACATACACTCTCTACGAAAGTAGTGAGTGGTGGATAGAGATGCGCAATAAGGGTATTCCATCAAATTTAAAAAAATATATGAACATGTACCAAAATCCCGCCCTCTGCAAAATGTTACAAACAGATTGACAGTAAAATATTTCTTTTTTTAGCTATGGTATATTTTTTTAATACTCTGATAAGTTTAACTCAAATTAAATAACATTACAAATATGTTATTTATATGTGAATCTCATCAGTTTCACATATAAATTACATATTTGCAATGTAACTAGATAATTTTATACCGTTTTAAATAGTACACCCAAATTAATTACTGGAATGCATTCGGATACTTTATTCGTTTCATTTCGGCAGCGATAGCCCAGTGAAGATATCAACAGACTGCTATGCTGAGGGTATTGGGTTCAAGTCCATGGCACGCACCACTGACTTTTCGAAATCATGTGAGTATTAAATTGTTACATCGTTTTACCCGAATTTATGAATTTTGAGGAAGCGCGTCAGATTTGTAAGGATTGGAATATGTGACGTTCTGCTAACTCTACCTTCCCCAACTGGAAATAGGCGTGAGTGCCATAGGAGAGGCCTACGCCCTGCAGTGGACTGATACAGACCGAGTCAGTAGCATTATAAGCTAAGTAGAGGCCGTGAAATGTCTAGCTAAAATAAATCTCACATAAACGACACAGAACCTTATAATATATATTGAAAAACATACAAGGTAAACTAATCCACAAAGCTATTTGTATTCAAGGTGTAATATTCGGGTAAACGTAAAACAATATTATCAAATTTATAATTCAGCAGTGGGAATAATTGATGGAGTTTTCTTAGAAACGAGTAAGTCTGTATAACAGGTCATGACGTACAATCTCAAGCAAATTTAGTTAAGAGTCGTAACCCACCTCTATCGCAGTTGTGGGTTCAGTAGACATTATACGTTTTATATAGCGGCACCGGCAATATAAACTCAAATATAGTTTAGTTTTAGAGTTGAAGTGCTGGGTAACATGAAACCAGATTTCTATATTTATCAGATCCAGCATTTTACTATGCAGAATCTTTGCTACCTATATAAATCGCCTTGCTGGAAACTTTACAGAAATCCGTTAAGTAGTTTTTAAGTTTATCGCGTTGATGCAGACGGACAAGACGGCCGGAGAACTTCATTATAGATAACTAGAGGACACCAGCAGCGACGCCTGCACATTTTTTAAAATTTATCTGTTTTGACCGATCCCGTGGGTATTTCGGGAAATCCCTTCTTAGTGCACCCCGACGGTCCCCAAGGAACACACATGCCAAATTTCAGATTCCTGCGCCCAATAGTTTTGGCTGTAGCTTGTCTGTCAGTCAGTCAGTATCGCAAGGATTTTATTTATTTATATTTTTTTAATTTACCCGTTTTGGCCGATCCCGTGGGAATTTCGAGAAATCCCTTCTTAGTGCACCCTTACGGACTCCAAGAAACATACATGCCAAATTTTATCTTCCTGCGCCCAATAGTTTCAGCTGTAGCGTGTCTGTCAGTCAGTCAGTAACGCAAGGATTTTATATATTAAGATATTGATATAATTATATTATTTATCATTTTATTACAGTATAATCGTGCATCGATCAATATATCTACGTGCATTTGTATTTTGGAACAAATTATTTTTGTTAATGTTTAAGTTAATAATATAATAATAGGAATAATTATGTACAATCATTATCTATACATATAAATAAAATTGAAGTGTCTGTCTGTGATTTCAAAATAACTATGTTTTTTCAAGTGCATATAGTAAGTAACACGATTCTAAGTCCAAAACAACCCTTTTTAACATTTTTGTCTGTCTGTCTGTCCGTCTGTCTGTCTGTCTTTCTGTTTGTCCGGGGTAATCTCTGGAACGGCTGAACCGATTCAAATGAGACTTTCACTGCAAGGTAGAGGACTATATAGCGCTACATATAGGCTACAATTTGACCTGGTAGTTGGTGCTGTTGTCGCGATAACAAGTCTTTACTTCTTTTGCTCATCTATACATCTATACGTATAAATAAAATTGAAGTGTATGTCTGTGATTTCAAAATAACTATGTTTTTTCAAGTGCATATATTAAGTTACACGATTGTAAGTCCAAAACAACCCTTTTTAACATTTTTGTCTGTCTGTCTGTCCGTCTGTCTGACTGTGTGTCTTTCTGTTTGTCCGGGGTAATCTCTGGAACGGCTGAACCGATTCAAATAAGACTTTCACTGCAAGGTAGAGGACTTTATAGCGCTACATATAGGCTATAATTTGACCCGGTAGTTGGCGCTGTTGTCACGATAACAAGTCTTTACTTCTTCTGCTCATCTATACATATAAATAAAATTGAAGTGTCTGTCTGTGATTTCAAAATAACTATGTTTTTTCAAGTGCATATTGTAAGTTACACGATTCTAAGTCCAAAACAACCCTTTTTAACATTTTTGTCTGTCTGTCTTTCTGTTTGTCCGGGGTAATCTCCGGAACGGCTGAACCGATTCAAATGAGACTTTCACTGCAAGGTAGAGGACTTTATAGCGCTACATATAGGCTTTTATTTGACCCGGTAGTTGGCGCTGTTGTCACGATAACAAGTCTTTACTTCTTCTGCTCATCTATACATACATATAAATAAAATTGAAGTATCTGTCTGTGATTTCAAAATAACTAAGTTTTTTCAAGTGCATATAGTAAGTTACACGATTCTAAGTCCAAAACAACCCTTTTTAACATTTTTGTCTGTCTGTCTGTCTGTCTTTCTGTTTGTTTGGGGTAATCTCTGGAATGGCTGAACGGATTCAAATGAGACTTTAACTGGAAGATACAGGATTTTATAGCGCTACATATAGGCTACAATTTGACTCGGTAGGTAGTGCTGTTGTTATGACACTAATTTTTGTATAATTATATATAAAAGCAAAGGGTCAGTCATATTGAAATCTGGAATACCGCCGGCTGTATAAAGAATATTTGGCAGAGAACTTTACTAAAACGTTACTTTTTTCCGCGTGCAGAGCCGCGGGTACCAGCTATACATAATAAAATTTAACTGCAGTCAGTTTAAATACTATTATCGTTAGTTGAAACAAACTATAAATAAATCCACTATAAAAGTTTATCAAGAATCATTACTTACAAACAAATTCAAACACAATTATCCAAATGCAAGTAGCAAGATCCCGTAAACATAAGTCACAATGTAAACCACTAGGTTTTTATTGCGAAATTTGCATTACCGGCTAGGCATAGCCGTCACCGGCTAAATAATGATGTGGCGTTCTAAACTAAGGAAAATAATTCATATTACAGTAATAGTCAGTTTATTTATATTTTATTTTATATATATATTCATTAGACTGCCTCCGTGGTCCAGCGGATAGCGTATGCGTCTGCTGATCGGAGGTCCCAGGTTCGATTTCTGGGTGGAGCAAAACTGTTACTGGGTTTTTCCGAATTCTCAGTAGCAGCACGGAGTCTGGTGATGTGCCCGGTAACGGCAATAGGCTCGCCCTCTACGTGCGAATTAAAAATTTAAAGCGAAATGTGGGTGTAATATTACACCTCTGCCTACCCCTTCGGAAATACAGGCGTGAGTATATATATAAAACCATTTACCAGACTTTACTCGTGGCTCCGACCGAGTAAAAAGCCTATTTCACTCTTCAGCTCATTGACTTACACTTAGCATAAAATCATGTCATACCATTTAACTTGCGACGGAACAGAAAAAAAACCAATACACTTTCACATAGTCTGGGCTCTACGAGTCATGACAAGTGATTTTATATTGATGATGATAATAATAAACACATAACATAACTTCACGTTTTTATCCCCGTAGGGGTAGGCAGAGGTGTATTACACACACACACACACTTCGCCAGTTATGTTTCGGACCCAATGTAATAGGGGGCGAGCCTATTGCATATTAGCGAACGATAATTAAAAAATTGAATACACACATAGCTTCGAAAAGTCAGAGGTGTGTGCCCAGGTACCTGGGGATCGAACCCGAGACCATCGTCTCGGCAGTCCGTTACGTACACCACTGGGCTATCGTCGATTGATGATGATATATTATCTGCCCAACATGTAAGCTGTCCGACTTCTAGGCACGGGCATCGTCTCACTATAAGAACGCCAAGGCCACCACGCACCAGGCTGGTGAAGTACAGGTTGGTAGAATTCACATGTCTTTCGAAAACATTATGGAGAACTCTCAGACATGCAGGTTGCTTCACGATGTTTTCCGTCACCGTCTAGCACGCAAGTTGGAAAATTCAGTGGCGTGCACCGTAGATTTGAATCTAAGACTCGATACGTAGCAGTCTGTTCGTGTCTTCACTAGGCTATTGCTGTTTATATTATTATGTACTTGTATAATATTCATTAATACATTTTTAGTAGTGGGGACTGATTTGTTTATAGCTGATGATTTAATCATATTTTTACGAAATCAATATAAATCTATGAAATGTCATTGTATTTAGAAACATTATAAGTATTACTTCAAACCTTACATTTATGGAAAACGGAAGTAACCCGGATAACAAGAAGCAGTTAGATTCTGGCGGCCCAAAACGGGCTCTGTGTAACGTTTTTAGGGCAAGCCACAATAAGTTAACAGCAAGCCTTGCAGGAGCTATTTGTGGCCGAAATCGTGACTCTAACTTTTAAATAGACATAAAAATTCGTTGGAAATTCTCCGTTGAATATTCCGTTCTAGTAAGGAAATTTAAATCTGAAGAAAAAGCTTCCTACGTACACCTAAAAGTACTTCAAGAAAAAAAGCTTAATCTTTGTTCTCATGGCAACTTACAAAGGTGTCGAAAATAAATTCAAATAAATTATAAGTATTGATTCTATGAATTACTTTCAACATAGGCACAGCAAATTAGAAATTATATTCTGATGAATAGTGCCAGCTACACTGAACCTACTTCAATAAGCTTGTATTGAATAGACTTTAATTTGCTTTTGCAGTTACTAACTGGCACAAAATCGAGAAATCTAATTATCATAGCTTTCTTAAGTTTAACAATTTCTTTAGCTCGCCTATTCGTGCCAACAATCTTGAGTAATTGACGCCTAAATTAAAATTTAGATTTATCGCAGAAAACATGAGCAAAGTAAAAAATAAAATGAATCTTCAAATGAGCAATCATGATCCTCGTTGATGTCTTAAAGTTGTTCCTGTGAAGATACAAGCCACGATTTTAATTAATTAACGCTTTAATAAACGCGAATGCAAAACAAAGTAGCTTTTAAAGCACAAAAAAATCGTTGTTGCTATGAAATGTAAACTGGAACAAAATGTAGGTCAGACGTCGTGAAGTTACTCACGAAGACGTAAAACTGTAGTTCGAGCCACAAGCGCCTGAGAGAGCGACTATAAACGCAGAATTCATGAGCTGCCTTAGTAATTTCTACGTACCTTAAATTTGAGCAGCCACTAAAACTGTAAATTTACATATGCATATTATAAGCTTGAGGGTTCTCTTCACTTTACGGTTAGTAGAGATAGGGACGGAAAACGTATACCCCTAAAATAATTATAAACTGTTGAAATGTAATTTAGGATTGTAGTGATTGGCATTTTAATTGTCTGCATGAATAGCGAATAAGAAGTATTTATTTTAGCATTGTATGTATTAAGAATATTAATGTTCAGCCCAATTAAGAACACCGACAAAATATTTTTTGTTTTTCTGTATTCTTTGTTCAAATGTTCGTAAAATTCTTAATTAAATAAAATACAAGCGGCCATTGTCTTTTATGAAAAAGGAAGGCAATTAAGTTTAATAATTTGTAATTCTTCGTTATAAGAAGTTGCTCAAGTACCTACCTAGAAAATGTTATTAAACTTACATCTTGTTCTTGACAAGTCGGCTAAAGTAGTTCTTGAGTGTCACCGTGAGACGCTTAATAACCGAATATTCTGGGATACCTAAGTCTAAAGTACGACGGGTATTTTAAACCATTAAGCAACTTAGTCTCGAATTTGAAATTTATTATTTATTTATTTATCCCCCGTCACGAAAAATAGCCGAAATAACCGCGGAGACCAAACTTGTTTCCGTAGCCACACTAGCCAAACATACACTCTCTACGAAAGTAGGGAGTGGTGGATAGATATGCGCAACAAGGGTTTTCCATCAAATAAAAAAAAATATGAACATGTACCCAAATCCCGCCCTCTGCAAAATATTACAAACAGATTCTTCTTCTCGCTCCTAGCGTTACCCCAGGTTTCAATCTGGGGAGGGGGGGAGACGGGGCCCGCTTCGGCGGGCCAGCTCAGGCGGGGTCGCGGCAGTAATACTAACGTAGGTCCCGTGACCCCGCCATTCAATGGGATCGGATAGAGGAACACCATGGTGGTTTTAGTGGATAGTCCCGACGAGAAGCGCCGGGACTATCCACTATCACACTCTCCCTAGACTGAGCCCCTTTAGGGGCCCAGCCTGCGGGGGGTCAGCACGTAAATTGTCTGGTTTCCACCATGAGTCAAAAAAAAAAAGGTTTCAATCTGGGGTCCGCTTACTAGTCTAACCGGATTTGGCTGAATATTAGCTGAATGTTACAAACAGATTGACAATAAAATATTGTACTAAATAATAGCCATCATAATCCTATAAATTAACAACCCAACTCTGATTTGTAAGTCCATTTTATCAACATTAATTTATTCTTTAGCTATGGTTTATTTTATGAGTGCTCTGATTAGTTTAATTCAAATTAAATAACATTACAAATATGTCCTACTAATATTATAAATGTGAAAGTTTGTGAAGATGTATGTATGGATGTTTGTTACTCTTTCACGCAAAAACTACTGAACGGATTTGGATGAAACTTTACAGTAATATAGTTTATACATCAGAATAACACATAGGCTACAATTTATAAAGATTTTGTATAATGTTGCCATAATATAAGAAAAAGTATCAACTAAGTCGGCAAAAATCCTGAGCTCTGAAAGTTATTAATTGGAATTTTACCCCCTTCCTGATGGATGACAGATTGATCTGATTTTTGGTATACACTCATATTGTCATTAAGATTTAAAAGATAATTTAAATGATTGTAAATTCAAGATGGCCGCCGACTCAAAATGGTGGATCACATATTACTTCACAACAACCTCAATATGGGTATCAAATGAAAGGGCTTGATTGGTAGAATAGAGTTCATTATGAAAAATCCAAGATGGCCGCCGCCACAAAATGGCGGGTTACTTATTTTCCACAAATACTTCAATATGGGTATCAAATGAAAGGTCTTGATTCGTAGAATAAAGCTCACTATGAAAAATCCAAGATGGCCGCAGTGACAAAATGGCGAATTACTTATTTTCCACAAATACTTAAATATGGGTATCAAATGAAAGGGTTTGATTAGTAGAATAGAGCTCACTATGAAAAATCCAAGATGGCCGCCGCCACGAAATGGCGGATTACCTATATTCCACAAATACCCCTATATGGGTATCGAACGACAGGGCCTGATTGGTAGAAAAGGGATCACTGTGAAAAGAGAATGAGAAGTATCAACTAACAACAAAACTAAAAACTTGAAAATAAAATTAAACACATTAATAAAAATTGTTTTGGGCGTAGCGTATCGAGAGTAAACATTATGATAGAAATTTCACTTGCCCAGCGATTTTATATTTGTCTGATCAATACCCCAGATTGATGAGAACATTAGTGCGATCTGGTAGCTAGGACTTACCGAATTAATTTTTAGCTTTTAGTACATAACCTAACTACATAATTTTTATTGTAATAAAACAGTATAACATAAAAAAATATGTTTTTTACAATGCTCATTTTAGAGTAGTTATCAAATTGTTTTCATAATTGATAGATTTATTGCCTTCAGTATTTAATGTAGATGAACTTTGTCTTTTACAGTAAGTAGTTTGGACGAACAGTTTAAAAGTTATCACAATTATATTTGCCAGCGCAGCGTTATGAAAAGCGCTCATTATTAGTTGGCGCACTTAAGCGCAGCGGGGTGGCGTGGAGGGGCGGTCTGATTATGTACTTTGTGGTAATGCTTTCAGTTTATATTTTTGCTGCTGTTCTATTCAGTAGGTGTATTAGCTCTTCATAACTTCAATAATATACATACACAATGAAAACAAAAGTAATTTTAAGTACTATCCGTTTATATGTATGCTACGCGGCTAATGTGCCGTTTGTGATGTAATTTGATATGGATAGTCTGAAACCTGGGGAAGTACAAAGGCTACTCTTTATTTAAATTTCATGCGGGCGAAGCCGCGGGCGAAAGCTAGTAATTTATATGTGAATCTCATCAGTTTCACATATAAATTACATATTTGCAATGTAACAAGATAATTTTATTCCGGTTTAAATAGTACACCCAAATTAATTGCTGGAATGCATTCGGATACTTTATTCGTTTAATTTCGGCAGCGATAGCCCACTGGAGATATCAACAGACTGCTATGCTGATGGTATCAGAATGAAGCCCACAGAGCACACCACTGATTTATCGAAATCATGTGAGTATTCAATTGTTACCTCATTTGTTCCGAATTTATGAATTTTGAGGAAGCGCGTCAGATTTGTTAGGAGCGGAACATGTGGCGTTCTGCTAACTCTTCCTTCTCCGACTGGAAATAGGCGTGAGTGCCATAGAAAAGGCCTACGCCCTGCAGTGGACTGATACAGCTTGATGATGCAGTGGTATTATAAGCGAAGTAGAAGTCGTGAAATTAGCTGAAATAAATCTCACATAAACGACACAGACCAACATAATATATATTGAAAACCATACAAGGTAAACTAATCCACAAAGCTATTTATATTCAAGGTGTAATATTCGGGTAAACGTAAAATAATATTATCAAATTTATAATTCAGCGTCGGAATAATTGATGGAGTTTTCTTAGAAACGAGACTACAGAGTTACTGTATAACAAGCCATGACGTAGTGAATCTCGGGCAAATTTAGTTAAGAGTCGTAACCCACCTCTATCACAGTTGTGGGTTCAGTAGACATTATACGTTTTATATAGCGGCTCTGGCAAAATAAACTCAAATTTACTTTAGTTTTAGTGTCTGCTATAATTTATAGCAATACCCAGCACTGAAAAAATAATGTGTAAACCAATTCAGGTTTACAGATAATTTTTCAGTGCTGGGTAACATAAAACCAGATTTCACATCATCATCCTCCTAGTGTTATCCCATTTTCATCCTGGGGTCCGCTTACTAGTCCTACCGGATTTGGCTGAATATTAGATTTTCCACCGAGCGACTGCCTGTCTGACCTCCGCAACCCGAAGGGATAGTGATATTGCATGGTTTAGACTAGTGACGGTGACGTTAATTTATGCTACTCAGTACCATTACAGTTTTTAATTTTTGAGAAGATTTGAAGAATTATGTACCTTACTAGGTGATTCTAATAGCACCTTTGACTGACTTCATGTTCTTTATCGTCTTTGCTATAGCTTCTATCAATTTGTATATATAACTCACACAAAATATTTATTATAAACAACTACATAATTATATCAATTATATGTATAAAGACCTACATTCTCACCCGTGTAAAATTATAAATATAAAACTGTATTATATCAGAGCCTCTACCATTTTACCTTCAAATTGAATGCGACCAAATTAAATTGAATTAATGGGATGTAGCTTGACAACTCAATGAATTTTTCGTTTCGTCCACCCCATGTCAATCTAGTAATATATTAACTTTTTTATTTTCCGTAGTATCTTAATAAACTTCATTAATTTAATGAAAAAAAGATAAAAATGAGCATTGTGTGATTTATCAGTTAATTTTAAATAAAACCTGGGGTATTTTTTTTATAGAATTTTGTTAGACCTGTACGAAAACATTGTTAAAGAAAATATTCACGCATTTTTTCAGTTCATACTGCTAATATCAAATACAATGACGTAATTGTACATATTCAGGAAGAAAGTCCTTATTTCCGGGAAAATCTCAGTAATATGAAAACAAATTGTTTATATTTCGGTCTATTTTCGACATGGTCGACTGCAATAACAAACAATGCCTCTTATATTGTACGTTTTAATAAACTACTTTACGAAAAAATTTTAACAGTTTCCTTGTAGAAAATTTTCAAAAAATTTCGGTGACAATTCAAAACACGTCTTGCCGCGTCGTCGTTATTCGTCTACAGTCCAAGTGCACTCGCGGTCAAGACTTGAACATTCTTACTAACGAGGTGACTGCGTAGTTGTCACAATTGCATGAAACTGACGTGGGGCCAGCCCAACGTAGTCTAGTGGCGGTTTTGTGGCCAGACTTTCTGCGAGCGATGATCATTGCTGCGATGAGATAACGTCTACCAAGACAGTTTGAGATGTTGGTAATTTTTCAGGCTTTACTATTTATTAAATGTCTTTCAAGAGTTTCTCTTAAAAATCACTATTTAACAGGGCATTGTTATTGTTTCTATTTGGAGTATTTAATTACTTTCGAGTTGTGGTAATTTCACAGAGTTTGTTAACAATAAACAGATATCCAAACAAACTTAAAAAATACTTTACTCCTTAGGGCTCGACTATTAGAAAATCCTTCAGTGGATACTTATTTCATTACAAGAACCAGGCGTTTAAATTTTATGTGTGGTCAGTCTGGCAATATATCTATATCATCATCAACCTTATGGCAATCCACTACTCTGTCCACCCGAGCCTAAAGTGCACTAATCGACATTTGGTCAGATTTTTTACCTATTATGATAGATAAAAACTCGAAAGTGCTGTAATAGTAGGATTTACTGCATTTTTAAGAGACTGCCTCATTGGTCCCGCGGGACTGCCGCGTTGGTCCCGCAGCATAAATGTGCGTGTGGGTTCGGGAGGTCTCGGGTTCGATTCCCGGGTCGGGCAAAGTGTTATTGGGTATTTCCGTTAGGAAATTCTCAGTAGAAGCACGAAGCCTGGTAATGTGCCTGGTACGGCAATAGGCTCGCCCCCTATTACGTACGACCTAAAAATTCATGGCGAAATGTGGGTGTAATATTACACCTCTGCCTACCCTTTTGGGATACAGGCCTGAACCTATAAAAAAAAATTAAGAGTTTATAAAACGATTAAAAAAAAAAATTGTCTGTAGTATCAAGGGCTTAAAAATAAAAATGGCTATAATATTGTAATACCTACTTATTTAAAAAAACGTACCTAACATTGTTTAATAATTTAGGTTTTTGCCTATCCTTTCACCTTGCATTGAAGGTTTTGTCTAATAATATATATTTGATACAATTTTAGGCGTCCTAAACTTTAAGCGCGTTTTTCTCGAATTCGTGTGTTCTCTGTGCTGTTACTGCACTTTGGGTTCGGGAGGGCAGTACTGTTGTCACATTGTTCAATGTTCTGCTGGAAATAGGCCTGTCCTTATTTGCATCCTAAAAGCATTGTGAGCCAAAAGAGAGCTTATTTTTTTGTCACGCCAGCCCGACAGGTTAGTATAGGCTGAGTTTCCCGTATAAAAGATACTAGTCCTCCTATCCTTCCCATATTTGCCTTCGTCGTATCGTACGACAGCCATGCAATAAAACAGAGTAGTGTCAGTTTCTATTCTTAATCCATCACAACACCAAAATAACTCGCATTACAAGATTAATATAATTTCATACGCCTAAAAGTAATTTACACATGAGAACCTTGAACAAAGAGACAACAACAAACGCAAGTGTCAGTTTCTTGTATCAGTACGTATATTGTCTAATTAAAGTTTGCCAACTCATTCGCAGAGGTTTTGTCTGTGTGGAGAACACATTCAAAGTTGACGTTCACTATTGAGACCAGTGTTTTATTTATGGCAAAGTTTGCCAACAGTTAGTAATCTGGGGGCACGGCAGTGCCCCCACCAAGTCGAGCAAAAAAGCGGCACGGCCGTACCATCCTTTTCTCGAAGCAATTCAGGCCATTTTCGACCCCCTATAACTTCGTTGTGGATAAAACTAGAAGCCTGATTGTTTAGTAACCATGCAGGCATTGTATAAAGATGGTGTATTTCAAATTTCATTCAATTTGAACCAGTAGTTTAACGAATTATAACGAGTCAAAATTCTTAATTTTGTCTCTCACTGACCGATCATCAAAAGTCTAAGGCGATAAGCGTCATCTACGTGAGCAAAGCCGCGGACATAACTAGTTTCCATTCAAACAGAAAACAACATATTATATCTACCTAACTTTATATTCCATCAAATGTTAGGTATCTTCTCTATCATCTTCCCAGGCTTATCTAACATAATACAAGCTTAAAGTTACTATTGAATAACCTTGATAAAATATTCGTTGAAGATAATAGGTACGCCGAATTGTTGAAGCTCATATTCAAAGTCTTATCGGTAGAATAATATTGGCAGAATTGAAACGCGTTATTATTTTTTAATTCGATTCTGAATCCCTAGCCAACCTTCCGATCCTATTTATATTTAATTTTATCCGGCGAATACCGCAGGCATCGTATTTGTAATGGTATTGGAGCTTCACAGAGCATAAGAACGACGTTCTTTGCCAAATTTTCCGTACTATTGCCGAATATTCATTTGAATTATTGCTGTTAATATTCTTATTGGACCAATTTTTGAGCAATTTTCTAGAAGGATATTTTTGTTAAATTTCGCTGTGAACTGAGTTTTCGGAGTTATGTGCTTATTGAATTGTAAGTAAGCGTTTACCTCGGAGAGCACGTTAAACCCGTCACCGTCGGTCCCAGCAGCAATGAAGATGTTTCACAGTCGATATAGGGAGTCAGTAGTTCTGAATAATCTGACTTTAGTCTTTTACATGTCTTTTAACTTCTAGCTTTTGGTATCTTTTTTTTTGTATTTTCGTTTTAAAAATCAGCAAATTTGTCGAAGCGAAATATTTTACAAAATGGATTCTAGCGATCAACGATGTTAAATTTCATCCGAGAATCTGACTTTACAGCTAGTCAATTGAACATCCGTTTGATCTTGACCTTCCAACCAATCTCGAAGCCAATACATTTAACGGTTTGTTACATACAAAACAATCCGAACAGTCCAACATTAGGACAATACTTTCGTGTCCCAGCCGACGTGAAAAGGTCACGATATATTATTTCTCAGCGGCAACCTTTGGGCTAGTCGTTGGCCATATATAATAATAGTTCCCTTTGCCAACGGTATTGCATGTGACAGTCACGACAGTGCTCTTACTGGCTCATTTATCGCCGCCATTTCTTGTTATTTTAATTCCTTTATTTTGTATATATTGGTAGGAAAATTTGGAATGACATCATCTCCAAATAAGTTGTATGAGGGTCTTAGTCATCGTCATAATGATAAGCCCTGTTTATTTATAGTGCACAGGGCTGATACTGGGCATATACCTCTTTTCATCATGCGTAGTGCAATGCCATAGTCCACCACACTGGCCAAGTGCGAATTGAACAAACATAGTCTACTATGCCCCCTATTACATTGGGACTGAAACATAACTGGCGAAAAGTGGGTGTGTAATACACCTCTACCTACCCCTTTGGGGATAAAAATGCGTGAAATTATGTTATGTTTGTAAACATAAAACTGAAAATAAACATAATATATATAAATATACCGTAGATAAGTTTTGGGCGGAAACAATTTAGATTGCCATCGACACGCTAAGAAGAAGAAGAACAAAATAATTAGTAACTTTTGCTAGTATGATCGCTTTCTCGGTGGTATCACTGTGGTAGATTTGCGTAGCCCCGTCACGAAAAACAGCCGAAGTAACCGCGGTTGACAAACTTGTTTCCGTAGCCACACTAGCCAAACATACACTCTCTACGAAAGTAGTGAGTGGTGGATAGAGATGCGCAACAAGGGTTTTCCAACATTTTTTTAAAAAAATGTGAACATGTACCAAAATCCCGCCCTCTGCAAAATGTTACAAACAGATTCTACTTCTCGCTCCTAGCGTTACCCCAGGTTTCAATCTGGGGTCCGCTTACTAGTCTAACCGAATTTGGCTGAATATTAGCTGAATGTTACAAACAGATTGACAGTAAAATATTGTACTAAATAATAGCCATCATAATCCTATAAATTAACAACCCAACTCTGATTTGTAAGTCCATTTTATCAACACTAATTCTTTAGCTGTGGTATATTTTATGAATACTCTGATAAGTTTTATTCAAATTAAATAACATTACAAATATGTTCTTTATATGTGAATCTCATTAATTTCACATATAAATTACATATTTGCAATTTAACAAGATAATTTTATACCGTTTTAAATAGTACACCCAAATTAATTACTGGAATGCATTCGGATACTTTATTCGTTGTTCAGCAGCGATAAATAGCCCAGTGGAGATATCAACAGATTGCTATACTGAGAGTATTCGGTTCAAGGCCATGGCACGACTGACTTTTCGAAGTCATGTGATTATTAAATTGTTACATCGTTTTACCGGAATTTATGAATTTTGAGGAAGCGCGTCATATTTGTAATATTCTACCACATACACACATCACCATCTAGTCCCAAACTAAGCAGAGCTTTTACAATGGATACTAGAAATAGATAAACATACATATATTCTTTTATTTTTGTAAATACATACATATTATACATAGAAACACCCAGACCAAGACAAACATCCATGTTCATGCACACAAATGTTTGACTTGAGCGGGAATCGAATCCGCGACCTTCGGAGTAGCAGTCGCTTAGGCGGTGGTCTGTAACCAACGCTGTAGGTCGCGTCCGGCGTCCGGCGTCTGCTGACGCGGCTTCCAGCGTTGTTTGCGATGGTCACTCAGGATTTTAATTTCTCGCATGCGCTCTATGTGAATAGACGGGATGAACAGACCATTTTAAGAGTTCTTCTCGAATAGGAGGAGGATGATGATCTTATTTTACAATGATTATTAAAACAGGAGATAATAAAAAGGCGTCACGACCTTTTCGTGAAGAGACGTTGATAAAAAAACATTAATATAATATTATGGTCTTTATCGCTGGCATCAAATATAATTCTATATTAATTTAACTTCTATCAGTAATTCATCTTGCTCCTTTGTAAATTTCACTATTTTTATGTCATAGACGCGGCGTTCGTAACGCCAGAATGCTCCGAAATGACGGCGTAGGCGGCGTACGACCTATGGATGCGGCGCACGGCGTTCGTGCGCCGCGTCGGGCGTGTGAGAGAGACCACTATAGTGCATTTTCATAGTAAGCATTCGTAGGCCGCGTACAGCGTCACGTCGGACGCGACCTACGGCGTTTCTTACAGACCACCGCCTTACACTCCCGCTGCGCCAACCGGTCGTCAACAATGGATAGGAACATGTGGCGTTCTGTTTACTCTACCTTCCCCGACTGGAAGTAGGCGTGAGTATCATAGGAGAGGCCTACGCTCTGCAGTGGACTGATACAGACCGATGATGCAGTAGCATCGTAAGCTAAGCAGCAGCCGTGAAATGACAAGCTGAAATAAATCTCACATAAACCACACAGACCAACATAATATATATTGAAAAACATACAAGGTAAACTAATCCATAAAGCTACTTGTATTCAAGGTGTAATATTCGGGTGGGTAAACGTAAAACAATCTCCTTTCTCTTAGCGTTATCCCAGTTTCAATCTGGGGTCCGCTTGCTAGTCTAACCGGATTTGGCTGAATATTAGCTTTTCCACAGAGCGACTGCCTGTCTGACCGCCGCAACCCGAAGGGATAGCGATATTCCATGGTTTAGACTAGTGTCAGTTTATTTAGAAGGTACTGACTCCCTGTAACGACTGTCAAAGATCTTCATGACAACCGGGACCGACAGCTTAACGTGCTCTCCGAGGCACGGGACAAGCGATAATTAACAATTCAATACGCGCATAACTCCGAAAAGTCATTGGTGCGTGCCGTGGATTCGAACCCGATACCCTCTGCATGGCAGTCTGTTGGTATATCCACTCGGCTATCGCTGCCTGCGTAAAACAATAATATCAAATTTATAATTCAGCGTCGGCATAATTGATGGAGTTTTCTTAGAAACGAGACTACAGAGTTACTGTATAACAAGCCATGACGTAGTGAATCTCGGGAAAATTTAGTTAAGAGTCGTAACCCACCTCTATCGCAGTTGTGGGTTCAGTAGACATTATACTTTTTATAGAGCGGCTCTTGCAATATTAACTCAAATATACTTTAGTTTCAGTATCTTCTATAAAAAGGTTTACGGATTTTTCAGATAGTGCTGGGTAAAATGAAACCAGATTTCTATGTTTATCAGAACAGCGTTTAATTATTCAGAATTTTTGCTATATAAATCATTAGACATTGCCCGTGGCTCCGCGCTCCGCCAGCTTGCATTATTAACCTTCCTCAAGAATAGCATTCTCTTTCCGTTAAGTAGTTTTCGAGTTTATTGCTTTCATACACACAGACAAGATGACCATGGCACTTAATTTTTCGATATATATAAAGTATCGTCTAAAATTGTGGTATTTTGATTAGCTTTATTTCTTTCTTCTTTATAAGTGAGATTGGTTCAGTTGCCGGTTTGGGAAATGATTAATGAGAATTTGAAGCAATATTTTTTAAGTCAAATGTGCATTAGTATACGGGCATTTATATTTTGAAGAAATACTTTTGATCAGAATTCAATTTATTATTCAATCACTTCTAATAAATTTAACTACAATAATAAATCCACTATAAAAGTTTATCACGAATCATTAGTACCTAGGCAGTACATTTATATTTTACTAGCTTTCGCCCGGGGCTTCGCCCGCATGAAAGTGAAATAAAGAGTTGCCTTTGTACTTCCCCAGGCTTCAGACTATCCATATCAAATTTCATCTCAAACGGATCTGCATATTAGCCGTGTAGCATACATATAAACAGGTCCAAACTACTCACTGTAAAAGAGAAAGTTCATCTACATTAAATAGTGAAGGCAATAAATCTATCAATTTGATAACTACTCTACAATGAGCATTGTAAAAAACATTTTTTTTTATGTTAAACTGTTTTATTACAATAAAAATTATGTATGGCTTCGCCCGCATGAAAGTGAAATAAAGAGTTGCCTTTGTACTTCCCCAGGCTTCAGACTATCCATATCAAATTTCATCTCAAACGGATCTGCATATTATCCGTGTAGCATACATATAAACAGGTCCAAACTAGTCACTGTAAAAGAGAAAGTTCATCTACATTAAATAGTGAAGGCAATAAATCTATCAATTTGATAACTACTCTACAATGAGCATTGTAAAAAACATTTTTTTTTATGTTAAACTGTTTTATTACAATAAAAATTATGTAGTTAGAGGTTATGTACTAAAAGCTAAAAATTTATTCGGTAAGTCCTAGCTACCAGATCGCACTAATGTTCTCATCAATGTGGGGTATTAATCAGACAAATATAAAATAGTTGGGCAAGCGAAATTTCTATCATAATGTTTACACTGGATATGCTACGCCCAAAACGATTTTTTTAGTTATATTTAATTTTCAAGTTTTTGCTTTTGTTGTTAGTTGATACTTCTCATTATCTTTTCATAGTGATCCCTTTGCTTCCAATCAGGCCCTGTCGTTCGATACCCATATTGAGGTATTTGTGGAATATAGGTAATTCGCCATTTTGTTGTGGCAGCCATCTTGAATTATTCATAGTGAGCTCTATTCTACCAATCGAACCCTTTCATTTGATACCCATATTGAGGTATTTGTGGAAAATATGTAATCCGCCATTTTGCAGCGACAGCCATCTTGGAATTTTCAAAGTGAGCTATATACTACGAATCAAGCCTTTTCATTTGATACCCATATTGAACTGTTTGAGGAAAATAAGAAATCCACCATTTTGTCGCGGCGGCCATCTTGAATTTTTCATAGTGAGCTCTATTCTACGAATCAAGTCCTTTCATTTGATACCTATATTGAAGTATTTGTGGAAAATAAGTAATCCGCCATTTTGTGGCGGCGCCCATCTTGGATTTTTTATAGTGAGCTCCATTCTACCAATTAAACCCTTTCATTCGATACCCATATTGAGGTATTTGTGTAAAATATGTAATCCGCCATTTTGCGGCGACAGCCATCTTGGATTTTTCATAGTGAACTCTATTCTACGAATCAAGCCCTTTCATTTGATACCCATATTGAACTGTTTGAGGAAAATAAGAAATGCACCATTTTGTCGCGGCGGCCATCTTGAATTTTTCATAGTGAGCTCTATTCTACGAATCAAGTCCTTTCATTTGATACCCATATTGAAGTATTTGTGGAAAATAAGTAATCCGCCATTTTGTGGCGGCGGCCATCTTGGATTTTTCATAGTGAGCTCTTTTCTACCAATCAAGCCCTTTCATTTGATACCCATATTGAGGTTGTTGTGAAGTAATATGTAATCTGCCATTTTGTATCGGCGGCCATCTTGAATTTACAATAATTTAAATTCTTTTAAATCTTGATGACAATATGAGTGTATACCAAAAATCAGATCAATCTGTCATCAGGAAGGGGGTAAAATTCCGATTAATAGCTTTCAGAGCTCAGGATTTTTGCCGACTTAGTTGATACTTTTCCTTATATTATGGCAACATTATCCAAAAATGTTTTAAATTGTAGCCTATGTGTTATTCTGATGTATAAACTATATTACTGTAAAGTTTCATCCAAATCCGTTCAGTAGTTTTTGCGTGAAAGAGTAACAAACATCCATACATACATCTTCACAAACTTTCACATTTATAATATTAGTAGGACTAGAGGACGCCAGCAGCTACGCATGCATTTTTTTTTTAATTTACCCGTTTTGGCCGATCCCGTGGGAATTTTGGGAAATCCCTTCTTAGTGCCAAATTTCAGCTGCTCCTGATAGTTCCTGCGCCTAATAGTTTCGGCTGTAGCGTGTATGTCAGTCAGTAACGCAAGAATTTTATATATTAAGATTAGACCGTGGTCCAGTGGATAGCGTATGCGACTACTGATCGGAGGTCCCGGTTTCGATTTCTGGGTCGGGCAAAAGTGTTACTGGGTTGTTGTACAGTGAAATAGGCTCGCCCCTAATACGTGGGAATTAAAAATTTAAGGCGAAATGTGGGTGTAATATTACACTTTTGCCTCATCATCAGCCTTTATTAGTCCACTGCTGGAGTAGGCCTCTCCTTTGAAAGGAGGAATTGGCCTACTATACCACGCTGGCCAAGCGGGTTAGTAGGCCAACTATTGCAATAGAAAATAGTTGGTATAAGACATGCACACGGTAGGAAAGCGCTCAGTCGTTGCCCATCGCTCCTGAGGATGCCTCGTGCAGAGGCGAAATACGTGTCGAAGAATAGTCGGCGCATACAGCGGGATATTGCAGTCAGGTATCTTCCTGGAATGGGTTCCATGGGTGAGTGGGGATATAGGAATGGTATGGGTACCATTCCTATATCCCTTATCCTTTTAGAGGAGTTCGGTATTGTCAACCTTTTTCTATTGCAATAGTTGGGGTCGTCAATCCGAGGGTGGTGGTGGGTTCCTCTTCCCTTCCATTAGAATAATTAAAATTTTTAATACACACATAATTTCGAAAAGTCAGAGGTGTGTGTCCAGGTACCTGAGGAATCGAACCCGTCCCGGCAGTCATCAGAACATCGTCTCGGCAGTCCGTTACGTACACCACTGAGCTATCGCCGCTTTATGATGATATATTATCTGCCCAAAATGCAAGCTGTCCACCTCCTAGGCACGAGCCTCGTCTCACTATAAGAATGCTAAGTCCGCGATCCATCAAACTAGTGAAGTACAGGTTGGCAAACTTCACATATCTTTCGCGAACATTATGGAGAACTCTCAGACATGCAGGTTGCTTCACGATGTTTCCCGTCACCGTCTAGCACACAAGTTTGAAAAGCCAGTGGCGTGCACCGTAGAATTGAATCTGAGACTCGATATGTAGCAGTCTGTTCGTGTCTTCACTAGGCTATTGCTGTTTACATGTACTTGCATAAAGTATATACATTTTTAGTAGTAGGGACTGATTAGTTTATAGTTGATGATCTTATAATCTTTTTACGATAATCAATCAACGAAATCAATATAAATCTATGAAATGTTTTTGTATTTAGAAACATTATAAGTATTACTTCAAACTTTACATTTATGGAAAACAGAGGTAACCCGGATAACAAGAAGCAGTTAGATTCTGGCGGCCCAAAACAGGCTCTGTGTAACGCTTTTAGGGCAAGCCACAAAAAGTTAACAGCAAGTCTTGCAGGAGCCATTTGTGACCGAAATCGTGACTCTAACTTTTAAATAGACATAAAAATTCGTTGGAAATTCTCCGTTGAATATTCCGTTCTAGTAAGGAAATGTTTATCTGAAGATATCATTTCTTACGTGGAACCTGAAAAGTACTTCAAGAATATAACCTTCATTTTTGTGTTCGTGGCAACTTACAAAGGTGTCGAAAATAAATCCATATAAATTAAAAGTATTCATTCTATGAATTACTTTCAACATAGGCACTGCAAATTAGAAATTATATTCTGATGAATAGTGCCGGCTACACCGAACCTACTTCAATAAGCTTGTATTGAATAGACTTTAATTTGCTTTTCCAGTTACTAACTGGAACAAAAACGAAGAAATCTAATTAACATAGCTTTCTTAAGTTTAACAATTTCTTTAACTCGCCTATTCGTGCCAACAATCTCGAGTAATTCACGCCTAAATTAAAATTTAGATTTATTGCAGAAAACATGAGAAAAGTAAATAATAAAATGAATCTTCAAATGAGCAATCATGATCCTCGTTGATGTCTTAAAGTTGTTCCCGTGAAGACACAAGCCACGATTTTAATTAATTAACGCTTTAATAGCGAATGAAAACAAAGTAGCTTTTAAAGCACAAAAATATCGTTGTTGCTATGAAATGGAAACTGGAACAAAATGTAGGTCAGACGTCGTGAAGTTACTCACGAAGACATAAAACTGCAGTTCGAGCCACAAGCGCCTGAGAGAGCGACTATAAACGTAGAATTCATGAGCTGCCTTAGTAATTTCTACGTACCTTAAATTTGAACAGCCACTAAAACTGTAAATTTACATATGCATAAATATATAAAATCCTTGCGTTACTGACTGACTGACAGACACGCTACAGCCGAAACTATTGGGCGCAGGAAGCTTAAATTTGGCATGTATGTTCCTTGGAGACAGTAGGGGTGCACTAAGAAGGGATTTCCCGAAATTCCCACGGGATCGGCCAAAACGGGTAAATTAAAAAAAATGCATATATAAGCTTGAGGGTTGCCTTCACTTTACGGTTAGTAGATTGGGTCGGGGAACGTATACCCCTAAAATAATTATAAACTGCTGAAATGTAATTTAGAATTGTAGTGATTGGTATTTTAATTGTCTGCATGAATAGCGAATAAGAAGTATTTATTTTAGCATTGTATGTATTATGAATATTAATGTTCAGCCCAATTTAGAACACCGAAAAAATATTTTTGTTTATCTCTATATTCTTTGTTCAAATGTTCGTAAAATTCTTAATGAAATAAAATACAAGCGGCCATTGTCTTTTATGAAAAAAGAAGGCAATTAATTTTAATAATTTGTAATTCTTCGTTATAAGAAGTTGTTCAGGTACCTAGAAAATGTTAAACTTACAATTGTTCTCGACAAGTCGGCTAAAGTAGTTCTTGAGTGTCACCGTGAGACGCTTAATAACCGAATATTCTGGGATACCTAGATATTTTAAACCATTAAGCAACTTATTCACGAATTTGAAATTTAGATTTTATGTTATTATTTTTAGGGTAAGTTTTTGTGTGACGCCGCTGAGACTTGTGGCAGTCCTTGAAAGCTGCAAGGCGTGTAATTTCTTGTGATCTCGGGACGCGAGGAGGTTTCTACGCCCTTTTAAGTGTCTCTTATTTTGTTAATATTCTTCTCATTTCCACTGTGTTTGTACAGAATTTAAGAATAAAGTTGTATGCTATTTACATTTCCTTTTACTTCATGTTGTATTGTGTAAATCAAAAGTGTTTGTGGTCTGTAGAGTTTTCTTTGTTGTTTACTTTAAATTGTGTCGCTTGTTTAAGCTTTAGTCTAGAATTGCTGACGCCATAAAAGAGGTTAGGCCAAACATTATAAATAACTCTCAGACGTGTTCTTCATGGTCATGGTTCAGCAAGCAATAATACCTATATTATCGGAGTTATCGTAGTATATCGTATTATGTAGTACAACACATTCGAGACAGAAGTCTCGAAAGTTTAAAATAATTTACATTAATAACAGTCCCGTTAGAAACTCATTCGGTACAAAATCATATAAACACTACCTTTCCATTACCCCTGGTTCGTCCATAGGGATCATATTGACACGTTCACGTCGCTATCCAGTAAGGTACAGCGAAATATATTTTTATATTTTAGTTTTTACATTATAAAATATACGGGGTGTAAAAAGACCTTTAACAAAAATTTATATACCATATATTGGTACAATATAATAATGATTGCATTACGAACTAATTGGGTACAAAATCAATCCAATTACCGCGCCAATCTGTTCTTTAGATGTCCTACGCATCCATGGATAAGTAGATATGTCGAGCATTGCACGCGCGCACTTTAATGCCAGGACCAAACCAACGCGTTCAGCTTGCGTCCGCGGTGGCGTGCGCGGTGGCGATCAGATGTTGTGTACGAACTTATAGCGCGGTGTTCACATCTACGCGTCCTCGGATTGCACGCGGCGTCCGGTGCAGCGTCTGCACGCGACGGCGCGGTGGCGATCAGATCGCGCTTGTTGCGTTAAGCCAGGATCAAACCAACGCGTTCAGCTCGCGTCCGCGGTGGCGTGCGCGGTGGCGATTATTGCGCGTGCAAAAGTTGTGCACACTGTCGCGTTCGTTCAGGCATTCACCAGGCTGTAGTCGCGTCACTTAAATGCTGTCTGATACAGATAGTGAAATTGAAGAAGTTTTACTTCTGTCTGCTATTATTGAAGACGAAGAGGAACAAAAAGTGAACTTGAGGTGGGTATGATATACAGTGCCAGTGAAGTAAATACCTACTATCATTCGATAACGCCTTATCAGAATGAGACGTATCATACAACAATGGGTATTTGTGGAATTAATTTATAATTTCTTCCGTTTCCACCATACTTAAAATCTACAAAAACACAGTTTCCTCAACAAATGATAGCTGCGTGCAGCGTCCTAACGCAACAAGCGCGATCTGATCGCCACCGCCGCGTGCAGACGCTGCACCGGACGCCGCGTGCAATCCGAGGACGCGTAGATGTGAACACCGCGCTATAACTTCGTACACAACATCTGATCGCCACCGCGCAGGCCACCGCGGACGCAAGCTGAACGCGTTGGTTTGGTCCTGGCTTTAGGACGCTGCACGCAGCTATTATTTGTTGAGGAAACTGTGTTTTTGTAGATTTTAAGTATGGTGGAAACGGAAGAAATTATAAATTAATTCCACAAATACCCATTGTTGTATGATACGTCTCATTCTGATAAGGCGCTATCGAATGATGGTAGGTATTTACTTCACTGGCACTGTATATCATACCCACCTCAAGTTCACTTCTTGTTCCTCTTCGTCTTCAATAATAGCAGACATAAGTAAAACTTCTTCAATTTCACTATCTGTATCAGACAGCATTTTAGTGACGCGACTACAGCCTGGTGAACGCCTGAACGAACGCGACAGTGTGCACAACTTTTGCACGCGCAATAATCGCCACCGCGCACGCCACCGCGGACGCGAGCTGAACGCGTTGGTTTGATCCTGGCTTAAATTTGACTTAAAATATTGTGTTTACTTTAAAAAAAAGTATTTTCCTAAGTATTATTTTTGCTTAGTATGACTTGGGATGATGTGAAAAACGTGTAGATTTCGGCTTGCTGATGGGTCTTTGTACAACCTGTATAAACTGACAGTAGTCTAAACTATTGGATACCTATGGCTATCCCTTTGGGTTCCGGAGGTCCGACAGGCAGTCGTTCTGTCGGCAAGCTAATTTTCATTCAAACTCCGTTAGACTAGAAAGCGGAACCCGGGTTCTAATTGGGATAATGCTAGGAGGATGATGATAACATAACATAACTTCACGCCTTTTATCACCGAAGGGGTAGGCAGAGGTGTATTACACACCCACACTTCGCCAGTTATGTTTCGGTCCCAATGTAATAGGGTAGTGCCTATTGCCATCTACCGGGCACATTGTTAAGCGAGCGATAATTAACATTTTTAATACACACATAACCTTGAAAAGTCAGAGGTGTGTGCCCAGGATAACTGGGGATCGAAGTTCGAACCTGAGACCGTCGTCTCGGCAGTCCGTTAGGTACACCACTGGGCTATCGCCGCTTTTTCTATTCATATACAATATGTATAGATTTAATATTCGTTGTTCTTCCAGTAATATTCTGTTTTCTTCTTTTTACAACGGACTCAGTTCAAAATCTATACATAGCTGATATGATCGAAATAAAATCTTTATACCTAGAGAATAAAGAACAGAACTGCAGTTTTTTGTCAATAGATTTTAGACTAAACAAATTCACTACCTATATTTATTTCTACGAAACGAGTGACACAGTAAAATTCAAAGGGTTAAGAGCATGTGAAGGTTAAATCAGATATTAACATTAAAATGTGTTTAAGGTCATGATTTTGCAAGAAATAAGCTAACAAAGTACTCCACTTCGGTGTTCAAAAGTAGCGGATAATAGATTTTACCTCTGTACAAAAGAAAAAGTTATCAAAACTTAAAGGCTCCGTTTTTACAGGAGTGACCAAAAAATGGAATTTTGTTTTTAGTTTCGCTAGTTTCTAGTTACTGCTAAATAGCTAAGAAAATTAAGACGTATCTCGATTTGGCTGTTTTACGCCAACATTGCAACATTGTTTAATGTGCTTTTTCTTAAATTATCATACTATGGGTATCAAATTGAAAGCACTGATGAATGGTGATGACTTGATATATTTCTAAGTCACAGAAATATATCAAATCATCATCATCCTCTTAGCATTATCCCAGTTAGAACAGGGAGATTGCTATCTAGTCTGACCGAATTTGTCCAAATATTAGCTTTTCCACAGAACGACTGCCTGTCTGACTTCTACCCAGAAATATATCAAATAAAATTAACAAATATAAAAACACGGCTGAACTGCTAAAATAATGCTAAAAAATATACAAAACAAGTGACCATTGCTGACCCCGACCATATTGTAGCATACTTTCTTTTCGATTTCATTTTTATTTTAGTTATCATTAATTTTAATATTTAATATATTTTTTATCAATCCTAAAGCCTGTTCTTTTGTTTCTGTTGCAATAAAAGTTTTAATACAATATTTCCATCACATATTACAAATCTCTCAATCCTTTATTAGACTTCAACTAGCGTACAAACGAGAGAAGTATCCAAGAAAGCAAACTAAGTTGCAACGTCAGCGACCGCCAAACTCTCGTGCAATAAACTCGCCAAAACGAATAATACGCGGTCGACTTACTTTCGCTTATAAAGAAGAAACATATCGTTTTATCGATACGTGTAAGTTACTAAATAAATTGTACTAATAGTAAATTACGCGTGGTGGATATATATATATATATATATATATATATATATGGTTGTATATATGGTTGTATATGGTATGGTTTAAGCGGCCGCCTCGCCGCTTGACACAGCGCCGAGATTCCCACACGAGACAACGCTTTGTCTGATCCATAAATTGTTGTTTCGAGTCTGGGTGTTCATTGTGTCAGTTGGGTTTGTGTTTATAAAGTCCCCTGCGACACAGGATGTATATCTAGGGCGGAATTTGTCTTAAAAAAATGTCCCATAATATGATAGTGTGTCGTAAGAAGAGCATAAACACACAAAACAAATAGTATCTTTAAGAAGAGACCAAAATCTCGACCATATACGTATCAACCCGTCTGGCCAGCGTGGTATAGTAGACTAAGTACTCGTATCGACTGATAATGCTGTTATGATGAACAATATAAGTGGCCTAAGTCTAGCACTGGACAGCGAAGAGGTGTATGAAGAATCAGGAGCAATTTGGATTACAAATTATATTGGTGTTCCTCTTATCACTTCAGTTTAAGTTCATAAGTCACAGAAGGGGGTTTATGACAATATTGTTAGATGCAAGAGGCGTTTCGTTGTCTCTGCCTACCCCGATGGGAAAAAGGCGTGAGTATTTATATGTATGTATGTTATAGTAGTAATAGTAATATAGTAATATTCTACCACATTCACACAACACCATCTAGTCCCATACTAAGCAGAAGCTTGTACTATGGGTACTAGATAATGGATAAACATACATATATACTTTTTTTTTGTAAATACATACATATTATACATAGAAACACCCAGACCAAGACAAACATCCATGTTCATGCACACAAATGTTTGACTTGAGCGGGAATCGAACCCGCGACCTTCGGCGTAGCAGTCGCTTACAGTCCCGCGGCGCCAACCGGTCGGTAGGATTCAGACTCAAGACCTTCTTCATCATAAAGGTCTCATCATTTTGTGCCAGGTAAAGTCACGAGAGTGAGAGCTGACGAGAGTGGTATTAGGAAAGTGTATTACATGTGTTAAAAAGAAAATAAAAAGAAAAGGACGACATAATTATGAGGACAGAACTCTGAAATTTCAGTGGGTAAATATTACCACACAAATTAAAAGAGAGTCTATTAAATCATATATGATAACAAAAGTAAGTAATTTCAGTAAGTGGCTGATAAGTATCATTCATTAAAATTATAACAACTTACACGCAAATGTATGAGTCTGAAAACACAGGCTGGCCTTGTAGTTAAAGAGCTGTAACCTTATATAATTATTCTCATATAAGTATATTGCTAATTAGATTCACGTTTGAATTGTTTGACATGATAGGCAGAGATAGTTCATTTCGGGGCATAACAAAACGACCCTTAGAAAGAAAATATATTAATATACCAGACTATTAAATTTTACTTTGTCCTTACTGTAGATTTGAATAGCTGTATGTAATATAGTGTAGGACAATGGCAGATGTCTAAACATCTAAATGTTTAAAAGTAAATTGAAGCGTACAGTAATAAAAAAGATATAAAAAAATTCGGTGTAAAAAGTAACCTAGTCTACAAATGACTCTATTTTCACTCGGGAAAGCCAGAAAGAGAAGATATCGGTGTTTTAATTTTTAAGTAAGAATAAACAATGTACGTTTGAATTATCAAATAACATATGTCAGATTGACATCAAACAGAAAGTGAAGGACATTTTTCACGAATAACGAACAACAGTGGCGGATTGCATTTGAGTTTTGAGGGCTTGACTCGGGTAATATCCTAATTAAATGTGTGATTTGTCATGTATCTTACATATTTTATTGTTATTTGTTTATGAAATGCTTAGATAAATATGACTGCTTTTTTGTTACTAATCGTGTCCCAATTCTATAATTTTTATGTTTAACACTACCTACTGTTATCTTATTGACATGTTATTTTATTGACACCTGAACTTTAAGCTGACATTACTTCTCTTAATAACTCTATTTTATATTATGATAAATTATCCCGACATGTTTTTCTTATTATAAATTTTCTTTAAATCTGGTTGATGAGGACAATACTATTATTATTAAAGCTGTCTAAAATTAGCTGTTAAAATTTCGTATGCCAAAAGGCAAAACATGTAGGTCACTCTGTAATCACAATTAACATCTTGCATGCAAGTTCAAACAACCTGTAATGTACACTCATGTTTTATGTAATAAATTATCTTTATCTTTAAAGGAAGGATTCAGTCAGGAAAAATCTAAAAAGCTCCTTGTCTTTGGAAGAAAACAGTTGATTTGTCATAAATTCAATGTTATTTTTCGTAGATTTATTAATATTTGCAGCATGCAAATATTAATCCACGATTAATCCACAAGACCACGGCTCTAGATTGAGCATTTCTGTACTTATAATTTTCTGGATTTGTATCTGAATGAGCTATTTCCTTGTTTCGTTCTTTTTGGGCCCCATTTTGACGTAGTCGGGTTTTAGTTTTAAACTTATTTTTTTTATTTAATCCTTTTCCGTATCCCAATGGGGCATGTAAACAAACTCACCGTGCAGTATTTATATTGTCATATTTATAAAAAGAAAGAAAAATAGTTAACGCAAAGCATCTGAACCGCGTGAATTGTAAGTACAACCGGGTTTTAAAGTTGTATTTTGACTGAAACAGTATAAAATATGTACATATTTGTAATGTGCTCACCAATACCTTTATTTTCATACCAAACACGTAATGATTATCGCAGTTTAATTTTTTTTGAGGTTGGTATCTGAGCTACTAATTCCGTTATAGAAAATTTTGATAAAAAAATTATAGCCTATGTCACCCGGGCTATTATTACGAATCTATTGACACCCCATTTATAAAAATCGGTTCAGTAATTTAGGTGCTACGATGGAACATACAAACATACATACATAGACTGCCAAAAGCATAACCCTTCCTTTTGGCTTCGCCGTAGTCGGGTAAAAAGTATTTTGTAGCATCTAACTGTCACAGTCAAAGACAAAAGCAGAGCTGCACATTTTAAATCGATTTTATTTGAAATCAATACAACACTAAAACGATACTGCTCCATTTTTATTTGATTTAAAAGTTGTTTTGCTTAAAAAATATTAGTTTATTGATATAATAATGTTGATTAAAGATAAAATAACTGCATTTTAATAATTATATTTTAAACCAAACAAACCCTATAAAGGTTGATAGTATCGATTACTTATTTAATAATCGATACGGATCAATAGCACTCACGTCTATTCCTGTCACACCAATCAAATAATAAATTAGGTATCTAGATCGTAATCAATTGGAATGCTTTTTATCATCATAAAGTACTCCGGCTTTAACAAGACAAAGATAAAATATAAAAAATCGTAGAATAAAAAACAATTTGTTTTGTTCATATGAAGTTAAAGGACGCCACAACAAACCCAGACCAAATTCTGCCATTGTTCTTTGTAGTTTGATCGAATAACAAAATTATATCACTGAATAGGTTATCTTATCTTTAGAGCTGTTGATCAAAGATCTCTTAACTTATCTGCAACTTGTAGGTTTTTGTTGATTAATTCACATAAGTTCGTAACTACAAGGTTATTATCTCAAAGCGCCCTAGTTTTGATATATTATTATCCGAAATCATAATTACAAACATTTTTATATGTTTGTAATTAAAACATGAATTTCAATAAATTATGCGTTGATGGACTATAAAGATACATAATTATTATGTAACTGTTTTAATGAACATTTTATGAAAGATGCATGCACTGCAATGCATACTATATTGTTAATTTCCTTATCTTACATTGTGTTTTTTATTGGTTTTATTACATTCCTAGGTCGGTCTAGCTTGGACTGTTACCAAATAACATAAAAAGACTGTAAAAATAGAACACCACCGTATGTTACTTCATAAAACGATCCAATCAGTTATAAAAAAGGCGATTGCCAAACGTTGAACACATTAGAAATAGCAGTTTGGCAAAACAAAGTTTCACAAAAATACATATCGTGAAACTATACGACAGTTACACAGTTTGTTGTAAGATTTGAAATCGTTTTTCGGCATACTTTTATGAATTGAGATTCAGTTTAAATAAATTGGCCAAAATATTCATTTTCATAGTGTATCCACAGGCGAATCAGCAGTTGAGTCATGTGTATTTCTAGCATTGCTCAACAGAATTATAATGTTGGCGTTTTTTCTTACACGCTATTCATTATTCGACTATTCCAATAGCGTTATAGTAAAACCTCACCATATGAAATTGTGACGAGTATGGAGGGTTCGATTCCTACCTGAAACATTTGTGCTTCATAAATGGGTGTCCGTAAAATCGTATTTACGTACAAGTAACCACGATGCAGGATTTACTCCAAGTTAATCTAAATATGCCATCTGTTCGGCAAGTAGCGTACTCTCACGTCCCTGATGAAAACACAGGCTTATATTATAGACTTTGGCTATAAAAAGTGAACTCGCCAGCTATGGTGAATGCAGCTGACGCATTACAGTCCACTATATTTTTTCTTGCGAGCAGTGGCAGCTAAATACAGGAAATCTTTTCACCATATGTTCAACCGGCTAGCGTAACTACGGGACTTTTAAAACTGGAATTTACGAGCTTAATCATTATAGTTTTGACGTAACTTACAACACTGTTGCTTAGTTTTTAAAATCCTCACGTTATTTATGCTGGACAGTTTTTTCGAGCTTAAACATAGTGTTCTGTTGCTTATTAAATTTGTGCTGACAATGCAAGTTGTTTAAGAAAAAATTGTGCCGAGAGTAATAAAAAATAATCATCATCATCAGCCTTTAATAGTCCACTACTGGACTAGGCCACTCCTTTGCAAGGAGGAATTGGCCTACTATACCACGCTGGCCAAGCGGGTTGGTATAGGGTTTGTATCAAGTTTTCCTTCTTTTACAGTGCTGTTCTCTGCAATGCTCCCTCTGTCGGCTCTTACGACACCCATGGGATGATATGGGGTGGTGACAATTTGTATTCTTAATCCGTCACCACACGGACGATAAAAAATAATAAAGGTAACAAAAGTATCTACTAAGGAAATTAAAGAAATACTTTCAAACTTTTATTGGTACTTTCAAACGTTGTTATGCCATATATTTAATTAGGGTTATGTGAATTTTTATACCAAGTCATGAAAATAACAGTACAAAAAATAAAAATGCTTGTGAATTTGCAGAGCTACCAAATGTACAAAAAAGATCATATAAGCCCGTCAAGCCTTTTCGGAGGAGATCGAAAACAAACACTCGAGATGTTTACATAGGTATTAGATAAAGCTACAATACCAAAAATAAAATCGTTGTTAATCTCAGTTAGCAGCAATCCTTTGACTCAGTGTTTAAATATATTTCAGTCGAATAGCAGTTCCAGCTAAATAGCAATTCCCGTTTTAGATATAATATGATGCATTTGAATCTGACTTCCAACTGACGCTTGCTAATAAAGAGAATTTGCTAAGAGCGTCGCTCTTGTGTTTCGATAGACAATAGCTTGGATATAGTAGCTCTGGTTTTGGCGAAGGCATTGAGAATAAAGTTATGTCCATTGTCCATAGAAACGGTGACTATTTACTGTTGGGTGGACCAGAGGTTGCTTATAGCAGGTATGTGTATATACAATACATCTATTTGAATACATCGAGACGAATATCTCTACAAGTCTGACAGGAACAGTTTCAAAGTTTAGAAATTTGTCTTCACGTAAATATTTTAGAAGCAGTGATAGCCGAGTGGAGAGGCCGACAGACTGCTACGCAGAGGCCCTCGGTTCGAATCCACGGCACGCACCAATGACTTTTCGAAGTTAAGTGCGTATTAAATTGTTAATTATCGCTTGCTTATCGGTGAAGGAAAACATCGTGAGAAAACCTGAATGTCTGAGAGTTCTCCATAATGTGCTCGAAAGACAAGTGAAGTCTGCCAACCCGCACTTCGCCAGCGTGGTGGACTATGGCCTAACCCTTCTTATAGTGAGAAGAGGCCCGTGCCCAGCAGTGGCACAGTATAAAGGGCTGATGATGAATCAGTTGATTAGTGACAGGTATATCTAGCTTCCCGCTTTTGGCAAGTAGGTTAAACATAATAGAGCCCATGAAAGTAGGCCATAGGTGTACACAACATTTGTTTTGAGAGGGGCTTATTTTGGTTTGACTAAAACCAGGTGAAAGAGCTTTTTATCAAGGGAAATACAAAAAAGGGTCATTAGTTTATGGAAAATGTATTTTGGAAAACAGATGTTATTAGTAAGGGGATTCGATCCCATGCCGTGGGGGGGCCATGGCCTTACTCTTCTCATAGAGAGAAGAGGCCCGTGCCCAGCAGTGGGACAGTACGTAATTATAGGGCTGATGATGATGATGATGATTAATATTTTGGGTGCCGTGTGTTGTACTCGAGACTCTCTGCGTAGTAGACTAAAGGTATTTTAAAGTCAGAAGTCTTATCCCCTCGGCGTTCGGGTTACATCTATTATGTTTTCAGTGCTGACTGCAATCATCTCGTTGTGATAATTCCAGTGATGTAACTCACGCCGAAATGCCAGGGCTAATAGAGAGGTCAAATAATTAGACGACACCCGTACCATGAATATTTAAAAAAAAGAAAGTAAATTCTACATGAAGACATACTTATTATATTATTAATTTGATATTAAGGTAACTGACAGAATGTAGGGATCAATCAGTACAACCTATAAGCGAGAAGTGTGTTAAGTTCAAAGCTAGAGAGAGCTAATATTCCTTTCGACACGACTTATCATATCATATTTCCAAGAAAGTGTTAGATGCTGTCTCAATAGCAATATTAAGAGCGTACGACTATTACAAGTGTTACTTAAATATGGATGTTATACATCTACGTGAAATTTATACGAACGTTGCTACACAAAATTTGTTACGCATCTATGCTTAGTAATTCCTTCCAACCATTACATTGAATCTACATATTTATGTGACATCTACATTATATTTTAATTTTAACATTATTTAAAACAAACATGATAAACTACTTTCTAAGTCTATACATTATGAGTATAACATTTACCTAACACTATTTAATACTCAAAGTCAAAGTCAAAAGTCAAAAAACATTTATTCATCTGGGTCACAAAGTGACGCTTATGAACGTCAAATTTTCATGTACATTACTTAATGCTTCTACATTTACATTTACTGCCCATTCGCAAAGCAATAGGTAGAACCACGAGAAAGAACGGGCAATAAAACTCGTGGCCACTCTTTTTAATCGCCAGTGTTATGTTACATATTTTGTTTTTGTAAGGAGCTGCAACTGTTTCACATTGTAATTAATTACTTGTAAATAGTAATTAGGAACATACATAATACTTAAATAATTAATGCAGTTACTAATTTAACTGCTGTAGTAGCCTTCCAGTGTGAATATTGTGTAACAGGAGCATCCACTTACGTCTTATAATGTAGGCAACTCGCGACCATGTTCATAACTATATGGTGGAAATATATGTTACAGAAGTGACTGTATATGAATACACAAAATTACTAAAACATTAGTTTACAGCCCATAATCACGAGTTATCTTCATCTTACAGTGCAGTAAAACTTTAATAAAATTAGTGGAACAACAATGCAAATGTAAATGTAGTACCTAAGTTGAATGACCTAATAATACATGAACAGTAATTTAAAAGAACTGGAAATATTATATAAAGATTAACTGAAAAATGCAAATTATCTATATAATTCTAATTAGGTATAAAGATTATGAGTTGTCTAGCGTAAGTGACCAGCTATCCTTATCACTGAAATAATCATTAATAGTATAATAACCTTTCTTAATAAGGCAGTCTTTTATTTTAGTTTTAAATGTACTAAATGGTAATTCTAAAAGACTAATTGGTATTTTATTGTATATACGAATACCTAGCCCTACAAAAGAATTATTAACTTTATGTAAACGATGATAAGGGGCATATAACCTATGCCTGTTTCGAGTATTTATGTTATGTATATCGCTTTTTGTGGTAAATAAACCTATATTTTGCCTAATGTACAAAATATTAGCAAATAAAAATTGCGAGGCTACTGTAAGAATTCCTATAGACTTAAAGCGTTCTCTAAGAGTATCTTTTGCACCTAACATGTATATTGCTCTTACCGCTCGTTTTTGTAGAACGAAGATATTCTGAATATCCGCAGCTTTGCCCCATAACAAAATGCCGTAGGACATAACACTGTGAAAATAGCTAAAATAAACTAAACGAGCCGTGTCGATGTCAGTAAGTTGCCTAACTTTTCTGACGGCATACGCAGCAGAGCTTAGCTTTCCTGCAAGACATGCTATATGTGCACCCCATTGTAACTTATTATCTAGTGTAATACCTAGGAACACTGTAGAGTCTACTGTGTCAAGTTCCTCCCTATCTAGCATAATATTAGGTCCCAGTTGTCTTACATTAGGTAAAGCAAATTTAACGCATTTAGTTTTCCAAGAATTAAGTACTAGGTTATTTGCTGCAAACCATTGTGTAACTTGTAATAGTGCATTATTTACATCATCAAATTGATTTCTATTCCTATCTACTTTAAAAATAAGTGACGTATCATCTGCAAAAAGTACAACATCACAGATGTTTTTTAAATAAAAAGGTAAGTCATTAATATATACAAGAAATAGAAAAGGACCTAAAATTGAGCCTTGTGGAACGCCTAGCTGTATAGGTAATTTAGAGGATGTAGTCCCATTTACATCGACACACTGAAATCTCTGCCGCAGGTACGAATCGACAACACTAAGTGCGGTTTTCTCTACGCCATAGTGGCGGAGCTTACGCAGTAGCGTGTCGTGCTGAACGCAGTCAAATGCTTTAGATAGGTCACAGAACACTCCAATAGCATTCTTTGATGACTCCAAAGCACTATAAACGTGTTTTATGAGAGCAACACCCGCATCAGTAGTGGATCTACCTTTAGTAAATCCGTATTGATCCTTGTGAAGCAGACTATTTAAATTAAAGTGGTTTAGTAGCTGCTTTAAAAGAATCTTTTCAAATATTTTACTAAATGCCGGCAAGATAGATATGGGCCTAAAATTATTAATTTCATTTTTACTGCCAGATTTGAATAAGGGTATAATTTTACTTAATTTCATCAAATCCGGAAATACGCCTAGGTCAAAGCATTGATTAAAAATTATAGACAGGTAAGGCGCAACAGTCTCAACTATAGTACCTAAAATTTTAATTGAAATGCCCCAAAAGTCACCGGTATTTTTAATATTAATTGAATTATATGCGATTAATATATCTCGCGGGGTAACGTGCTCGAATCTAAACACGCTCTTGCATTCAGGTACACTGCTAAGCAAAAAAATTTCCAGCGTCTAAAGATGATGATTGTAAACAGCTAGTAGTTGTTAAAGGTATGCTCGCAAAGAAACTATTGAACATATGTGCTACTTGAGTTTTATTGGTGACTAATAAATTGTTTTCTTTAAGTTCAAATTGGTTTTCCCGTGGTTGTGCTCTTCCTGTTTCATTATTTATAATTTTCCAAGTTGCTTTAATTATATTTGTTGAATGCTTAATTTTACTACTAATAAATTTAGATTTTGCCATAATACAAACTTGTTTAAAAATTTTTGAGTACTTTTTTACATAATCTCGAAAAGGTGTGTCAAATCTATGTTGTTTCATACCATATAATTCAAACAACTTGGCTCTACTTTTGTATATACCTATAGTGGCCCACTGGTTAAAAGATCCCATTGTACCCTTTAGTGTGACTGTTTTACTCTTGAAGGTATTTTGAAACTCATTATTTACTAGTCCAAAAAGTGAGTTATAAATTGTATTTGGATTTTGTGAGTTCAATATTGAGGTATTGAGTTTAGCAATAATATTGGTTTTAGACGAACAAAAACGTATTAGACGATTGGTAGTCTGAGGCCTACATTCTACTGTACGTGATTTATCATATGTTGAACAGGGAAAACTAGCTATCTGTCCACGGTGATCAGAAGGGAGAGAACTAATTACTACTGGGTTTGTGGCAGCACAAGAACTAAATATGTTATCTAAACAAGTAGAAGATGTTGCAGATACTCTAGTAGGTTCACAGAATAGGTTACTTAAATTAAATGACTTGAAAAGATTCAGAAATCTAATACACTATTTATCTTACGCTCTATCTCCTATAATTAAAGTATAGGTATACATAGGCAGGTGTCGTAGTTTGCTGTGCTCCCTAACATATACCTATCCATTCATGAGGTAAAGAATTAAGAACATAAAAATTCACTACTAAAGAGGTGACTTATGAAATAACACTAAGCAAATGGTATATTTTCGAAGAAGCGGAAACTCGACACCAAACCCAATTCTAACCCGTCTGGCCAGGGTAGTATGGTAGGCCTAAGCCTGGCCTAAACTATAGAAATAGTTTCACAGTGTTACTGTAAGCAAAGAACAATGTCCAGTAGTGCTGTGCAAAAGCTGTAAAGTTGAAGGTTTTTAGCTAAAAGTATATAGGCATATAAACAAGGATGGGTTGTTACACTAATATGTTCATATATCCTAAACGCCGGCATGAAGGAGAGGTAAAGCATACATTATATTCGTAAATGAATGCAATTAAAACTCGTTTATAAACTTATATGAGGCCATACTACTAAAGACTAATTCAAGAAGTTTAACAGCATTCCAATTCAGAAAACTACAAGAAACCGAAAATTATAAGCTACAAAGTATCCCAAAGATTAATTCCCGCAGTTTAAAGCTAAATGCAAGTTTAAGAGTGTAAATTCCCTTTCGACAGTTACAAATTTGTGAGGCTAAGACGAGAAATGCCACCAAGTTAATCATCTTTGTCAGATAGGAGGGTCTTAAATCATTTAATCCGGAATGTGATTCTACTACGCGATCCATCGCTCGGTTAGCCACCCCAAGGAGGATGCGATTGAGCGAAATATAGGCTTCTTGTCACGAACCATATCGATGTACAACTTGAATAGATGGATAAACAGCTTGAAATAATATTATTATTCTTTGAAAGGCGTCAGTAGACAAATTCTGAAGAGAACTATTTTATGAGTATCTCGGCTTCATTGTAGGCAGCGCTAACCTAGTGAAGATACCAACAGACGGACTTGCAGAGTCTCGTGTTCAAAAATTTGCTCAGACTAGCAAACGGGGATCCGTTTGCTGGCTTAACGCGAAAGTTTCGGTTGCAACAGCGATAACGCTAAGACGATGATGACGACAATCTGTCAAGGTATCAAAATCTACGTCAAGAAATTGATTGCGTGAGTCCACACATGAAACTGCAAGCACTGGGCAAAGTGAATTCGTTGCCTGAAGAATGTAACTTGCAGCAAGAGACTGAATTGTGACCGAGAAGGCCTTATATTTTATACAGGATGTCACAAGACCCAACACCAAGCCGAATTCTACTCGTTTTGGACATCATGCCAAGTCATATTAGGCAAAAATAAAAGTTGGGAAATAGCCGCATTTAAAAGTGTGCGCGTGCAAGTTTCAAAATAGCTACTTATCCATGGGTGCATAAGGCATCCATAGAACAGGTTGGCGGGGTGATTGCATCGATTTTGTACCTAATTACTAAAAATGTATAGTAACTTTGAGCCTCAATATCTCCTGAACCAGTAATTTCCCAGTTATGGTGCCGAGTAAAAAATGTTCGTAGTACAACATGGCGTTTCAGTTTTCGTTAAGGGTCTTTTTACACCCTGTATATATGTATGAGAACAACATTTAATAAAATTACTTGTACCTGTATGATATTGCCTAGTTATCGTTGGAATGTCGTTTAAATAAATAAATTATAATACAAGATATCATTCAAGTCCAAACGTTAGTCTTTGCCTTATCTGTGTAAAGGTTATTAAACTTAGACCAATTTAAATTGTTGTACAGTGTCTAAATTAGGTATTGTACAGCATCAACCTATCTTCGTTGGCCTGGTCTGATTTTATATTTGTCCTTAACTATTTTATTTCGAGATTAGGTTGGCATACAATTTAAATTTACTAGTCTGGCTTAAATATGCATATTTAAGGTATAAATACTTAATTATACTCCAATGTTCTAAACTGTAATTTTATTTTAATACTACTACTATGAAAGCTTATACGTTTTACGTTTCAGTTCTATATCAAATGCTTTTTAAGCGATTTTCTATTGAAGTTTTCAAACATGAAGATATACTTTAACAATCGCGAAGATTATTCAAGTTTATAACTCAAGTTACAAGCTATCAAAGGTTGGAGGTTACTTTAATATGACATGACATTGGGTTTTATCAAAATATTTTATAACTTATAAAATGTTGAGTATACAAATCATGTGGGTAGGTATTCGCAATAGAGTTATTTTTGATCGTATTTCAACGGTTTTGTGAAAAACCTAGGGAAAAGTTTGCGAGCTTAATTTAGGGTTAAAATTCGAATCCAAAAGTTCCAAGAACCGTGGTAATTATAACTTATTTATAATTTCGGCTAAAAGCCATCCACTGCACACGTCCGAAAAAAGCTTTTCCACACAATCTTGTAACCTTGGGTCATCAGTTCTCCTTATGGGTTACCTGTCTAGCCAGTAGGTAACATATACCTATCACTAATCAGCTGCAAAAGCAGCGATAGCCGAGTGGAGAGACCGACAGACTGCTACGCAGAGGCTCTCGGGTTCGAATCCATGGCACGCACCAATGACTTTTCGAAGTAAAGTGCGTATTAAATTGTGAATTATCGCTTGCTTATCGGTGAAGGAAAACATCGTGAGGAAGCCTGCATGTCTGAGAGTTCTCCAAAATGTTCTCGAAAGACATGTGAAGTCTGCCAACCCGCACTAGGCCAGCGTGGTGGACTATGGCCTAACCCTTCTTATAGTGAGAAGAGGCCCGTGCCCAGCAGTGGCACAGTATAAAGGGCTGATGATGAATCAGTTGATTAGTGACAGGTATATCTAGCTTCCCGCTTTTGGCAAGTAGGTTAAACATAATAGAGCCCATGAAAGTAGGCCATAGGTGTACACAACATTTGTTTTGAGAGGGGCTTATTTTGGTTTGACTAAAACCTGGTGAAAGAGCTTTTTATCAAGGGAAATACAAAAAAGGGTCATTAGTTTATGGAAAATGTATTTTGGAAAACAGATGTTATTGGTAAGGGGATTCGATCCCTTAGTTCTCCTCCTTCCTTTGGACTCAAAAAGCTTCAACCAAAAAGTTGCAATCTTGCACAGATCATAAACAACGTAAGCACCACAGAAATAAATAGTAATAGAATGGTGAATGTCACGTCATCGCGTACATTTCGCGCGTGCCACATTTCAGCAAGCCCCGCCCACAGTGACGTATAGATATTGAGGGGACACTAAGGAATTATTATCGATGTGTGTGTGATGTAGCTGTGGAAGATGAAATTATGTTATTGTTTATATAAAAACTGACCATTGCTGGTTGTCAGGCAGAATAATGTTGTACAACATGTGTAAACACATGCGCTATAGTGCAATAGTTTGACATGCGCACCACGCTCATGTCACCGTTCTATTACTATTTATTTCTGTGGTAAGCACCCTTTACGGATGGCTTAATCTAATTCCCACTACAAAGCGTAACAAAACTTCTTTTGTTCAAAGTTTGTATAAAGTTTTCATGTATATTGTAGTATACAGTTGAAGTCACAGACAAATGCTAGTTGTAAAAACATCAATACTACCAAATAGGTATTATAAAAACGAAAGTGCGTTTATATGTTTCTCTTACTTTCATGCTAAACTAGCAAACAGATTGTGATGCAACTTTACAGTAAGCTTGTTTATACATCATTGTAATACATAGGATTCTTTGGTTATAATTGATGTCCACACGAGTGGAGCCGCGACGGAAGACTAGCATACCGTAAAAAATCAAAAAGAAGATATCTCTCCGGCATTGTGATAGTAACAAACGATCCAACAAGTTGTGATGAAAAGTTACAATGTTTACAAACACACTGAATCCAGAAGCCACGTCCGAACATCAGATTGTGTCTTATAAAGATAAACATACACGTTATGATTAATCGTCTGTTTGTTTACTTGTAACTCACGATAATGAAGATATATGACGTGAGTTATGGACAGATCATATTTGCTATCATTACTTGCGTAAACTTGGATAATGTGTTAAAAGAAAATTCATACTCTTTACTGCTACCGAAGCCAGAAAAAGGCAGACCGCCATGGATACGTGTTGCTGTGTCTGTTTCTTTTTTTTTGTTACGCGAAAGTGCCTATTGCGGGTATTACTCCACCACTCTCGGTTGAGTTTGGACAATGGTGGAGAGAGTATGTGCGATTTCCGTAACATGTCTAGCCTACGCACTAGGAACTACCGTGGTGTCCTCGACTTCACTTTGTGTCAAGGTCACGTTAGGCTACCACAGTGTGATATGGCATACGCGAATTCCCGAGACTGTGTCGACTTCTATGTGCTTAACGCATATATACACATAACTTTAATCAAATAGTATAATCAAAGCTATATGTTGAATACCTTGTTCTTCACGTGGTTCCTTGAAATCTTATTTTAATCTTTATAGTAAAGGCGATTCTGTACATTTACTCGAACTATAAAATAACGTTACAAAAATGCAATAAATATGATTAAAATAATAGCAGATGTCGCTTTCATTTCGTTGGTTCAATGACCCTCGTTCCGACACACTTACACTGAACAAAATATTGTATGATTCATGACTATAATCATACAATCTTTCAATCTTTATGTCCTGTGCTTCGTGTTTGTGACAGACAAATTACTTACGGTGTAGGCGTTGCCTATTACGTTTAAAAAGTTTTGTGTATGTATAGATACCTAGTGTCAATACAGCTAACCCATAATTATTCTTCTGTTTTCACGACAAGTAGTAGTAAATTACTACTTGTCGTGAAAACAGAAGAATAATTATGTAAAAAATTCAAACGATTCTCGTCTTTATTCCGTAGTATTAAGTAAGTAAGTAAGTAAGTAAGTAATTCTTTATCGTACACCACAAAAATGCAAATACAAGAAAAAGAAAATAATAATAATTTTAACAATAGATGCACAATTGGCGGCCTTATCGCAAACAGCAATTTCTTCCAGGCAACCAGACTATGATGGACATAACCTTAGAAGAAGAAAACGTGATTTGATGGTGTAGTGACAGATGAAACATAACATTTGTTTTAACATATACATATATACAAATAAATACAAAAAATATATTTACTTATAATATATATCTATATAAACATATATATATTATATTATATATTTCAATATATATAAATATAATCACATATAATCATAAAGGGATTTGAGGAATAATGACGCAATTACATTGACAAATAGTGTTGCTTCAATGCATTTTTGAAAATGCTTAGTGATCTTGCTCGTCTAATCTCAACTGGCAGCGCATTCCACAAACGCACAGCCTGAACAGAGAAGGATTTATCATAGAAGTTCGTGGAATGCGGTGGCATCTGCAATCTCAGATCCTCCGACGACCTCAGGCACTTTGAATGTGTGTCATGAAGGAACCTAAAGTGTTCTTTGAGATACATGGGTGTATTAGGATTGAACAATACATTGTATAGTAAGATTAGAATATGAGTATTCCTGCGAAGACGAATCGGGAGCCACTTGAGCCTGCTACGAAATTCAGATACATGATCATATTTGCGTAAACCAAATATAAATCTTATACAAAAGTTTTGGAGGCGCTCAAGTTTATCAAGTTGCTCCTCATTAAGGTCAAGATAGCTGACATCGGCATAATCGAGTATTGGAAGGAGCAAAGATTGTGCAAGCGCAGTTTTGGTGGATATGGGAAGAAAGTTCCGCAGCCTACGTAATGACCCTGCTGAAGCAAATACTTTACGGCTTGTCTCCTGCATCTGACGGCCCCAGGATAAAGTTCTATCCAGATAAATCCCCTAATTTTTTACATTATCTGCAACTGGTAAAATGTTTCCATCGAATAGAATCTGAGGCAGAAGTGACCAATTGATCTTAGAGATCATCCTGGAACTGCCAATCAGAATGATCTGAGTTTTGGTTGGATTAACCTTAAGTCCATAATTTTTACTCCACTCACAGATTTGCGCCAAGTCCGTATTAATAATAGAAAACGCATTAGATATCGATTCTAATGGTGCCTGTGAGTATATTTGCAGGTCATCTGCGTAAAGGTGGTAGGACGAAATTAAATGTTTGGAGATAGAATTTATAAAAATTGCGAAAAGTAATGGAGAGAGAACGCCACCTTGTGGTACACCGACAGTCGCATTACACCATGAAGAGTATGATTCTTCAACGCGTATACGCTGACGGCGTCCAAACAAGTAACTACGAAACCAGTCAATTACCGTTGGAGATATGTTAATAGAGCGGAGTATGCCAAGCAGGATGTGGAAATCCACGGTGTTAAAAGCATTGCTAAAGTCAAGTAAAGATAGAAGCGTGAGCTTTCCACAATCCATACCCAACCTAATCTCATCGGTGATGTGAACCAATGCCGTGGTAGTGCTATGACCAGGACGAAAACCGGATTGAAAGGGATTTAGGAGAGCATTTTTGGACAGGAAGGTACTTAGTTGTGTATATACAAGACGTTCGAGGACTTTGGAAAGGAATGGTAGTATGGATATAGGTCGGAAGTCAGAGAAGGAGCAGGGTTTGGGTTTCTTTGGCAACGGAATTATTTGTGCATCTTTCCATGCTGATGGGAAGATACCACTAGCAACTGAATGATTTAAGATGTGACATAGGACAGAGAGGATTTCATCAAGGATGGGTAGGATCATGTTTCGCCTGATACAGTCATTACCAACAGCATTGGATGAGATTGAAATTATGCTCTTTTTAACATCACAATCGGAAAATTGCTCGAAAACAAAAGGTGAATATTTGGGAGTTGGGATAAGTGAAAGATCTTTTAAAGTATTCGTTTTAGTTGTCCCATCAAAGTTGGACGAAGCAGTGAAATGTGCATTGAGTGCATCAAAATTTATGTCTTTGGGGATTGCGTCATTGCGCGACTTACCAACTCCCATCGTTCTAAGAAATTTCCAGACTTTAACTGGGTCTCCATTTTCAACAGAGTTGTGAATATGTTGGCGTTGTGCTTTCCTACACACCTTATTGCAGAGATTTCTTGCACTAATATATTTCTCCAAATTATAAGGGGTTGGACGACATTTATACCGCACCTCAGCTGCAGCTTTTTTAGACATTATGTTTTTGATATCATCAGTCAGCCAAGGCGATGGAAGATGTTTTAACTTTATGGCTCTGATAGGCGCATGTATGTCGTACAACTGAATTAATTTGTCTGTAAATATTTGCACTTTGGTGTCTATGCAGTCTGAGGCAAACAACGGACTCCAATCTACGCTACTAATAAGTAAAGTGACAGCTGTCAACTATGCCCAAGACTCGTGCCGGCTTCTTACGGAACTTATTATAATAATCGTCTAATACAAGTATTATTTCTAGAATATTAAACACGTTAGCAATATATGACTTTAACGGACTACTTTGTGACTATTTCTACATGTTCTTCATCATCAGCCTATTGCAGTCCACTGCTGAATATAGTCCTCTCCAGTGGCACGCTACTCCATTCTTGGTTCTTCGTGCCCAGCTGCTGCCAGCCATTTTGCGTATATCTTCACTCCAAGATTCACAAGATATACTTTTTATAGTAATAGGAAAAAAGGAACCGACGAATCGCCTGATGGTAAGCGGTTACCGTCGCCCATGGACACAAACAACATCACAGGACTCACAAGTGCATTGCTACCCCTTGGGGTTGGGAATAGGGAGTAGTGGGATGAGGGAGAAGGAATAGGGGATGGAGCCTCCGGCACTCTTACTCACCGAACGAAACGCAACAGTTTGGGTACTGTTACTTTACGTAAATTTTCTGTGAGACGGTAGTACTTCACTGGTCGAATCGGCCCATTTATGCTGAAATCAGCAAGACTCTATTACCTACTTTTTACTATTTTTAGCCGTTGTAAGAGTTCAATGCTCTATACTTTATTTGACATCACAACAACACTTCTACAAACCCTACATAACAGATGTAATAAAACACTCGCCGCCGTCAATTCGTTACTTGTACATGACATTGAAATATAGTAGTGTGGGTTGTATCAATCTTGGAGAATTCTGGGTGTCCATTACATTTGCAGCTCGTAATACAATCTAAAGTCTTGAAGTGGACAGTATAATGTTTACGTATAGCTGTGACATCTGTTATGTGTTTCAAGCGATATGTTACATACAATAATGTAATATAATCTACATTAAAATTAGAAACTAGTTCCTAATAACAAGGCATACAAAGTAAATTATCATCATCCTCCTAGCGTTATCGTAGCCCAATGTTCGCTTACTAGTTTAAGTTAGCTTTTCCAGAGATCAACTGCCGTCTGACAACCCATCGCTAAGACTAGTGAAAATTAACATTGACATACAGTAAATGTATTACACAATTACATTAAGTACAAATTCTATAATACATAAAATTCTTACAAATCTGACAGGCAAGACAAAGCGAAAACTTCTAGTCGAAAGAAAAATAAATTGGCATGTACATAATTATTTTCGTAAGATGTGCACTAGGTGGTGCATAGGGTTCCCACCAAGAACTTAGGGTCCCAAGCCAACCTCACCTGCAAGTGGTGCACCTGCCGATCAACGGACGAGGCTCGTCATATTACGTGGGATCAAAACACTAGCGAAAAGTGGGCGTTTAATATGCCTCTACCTAACCCTTCGGGGAAACAGGCGTGAGTCTATGTATGTATGTATGTATGTGCACTAAGACAGGATTTTTCGATATTCCCCTTACAAGTAACTAAGAATTTTGGTAATTTCCCTTTTTAATGCTGTAAAAAATCCCACGGGGGCAGAACTGCGGGTGAAGTGTACATGAACGAGGCATGCCTTCACAATTGAGTAACGATAAAAATAGCGTTATCATCCACAACTACCTGCCTTGGCGTCCATCGCCGCAATTTTCTTAAAAGCCCCCGACTTATCTCCTCAGACATTTGATACAAACGAGGTCGCGCAGATACCTATCACGAGACTTATAATGCTATCAATTATTGAATTGTGCTGGCTTTTTGTTTTAGTACTCATCATGGGCACGAGTACTTTTAGATGGGTCTACTGAACCGTGATTACCGATTTCTTGGCCAACCTTCAGATATATTTTACTCGAAGATTTTAACTTGTTAATTTGTTGTTAATTTTCACTAGTCTTACGGATTGCAAGCGGAGTAGCGATAGCTCCGTCAAGATCAGGGCAGACTTGCTTGGGAGAAGGTCTAAGGTTCCTATATGGACATTGGGCTGACGTAACCTTCCTTATCAATATATTGAACGGTAAGATCGACTGTCCCGAGTTACTTGAGCAAATAGGCTTAGTTATCCCGCGGCGGTGACGCTTCGTTAGCGCGATCTTTTACACATACCACGCGCAAATAGTAGGTACAGGCAGAATAATTATTTAATACGTGCGTACAAATGTTATAACTCCATCGCCGATGATGTTGATATATTTAACACTTCGGCTTCTAAAACTAAACGATTGCTTAATAACCGTTTCTTTGAGAGTTAAATATGTCAAATGTGTACGTAAAATCATATGGATAGTTTGTGTAGATATGTATAATTGCATGGTTTAAACAATGCACAATTGCTGTTCTTTCTTGTGCACGTTCGTATCCTTAACTTTTATTGTGTAGCTAGGAACCATTTGTCAAAACTTTTAATTAGCCTTTAGATATTCTATGAGCAATTTGTTAATTTTTTAAGACAGCTGTTAGTTTTCCGAAAAAATTAAAATAAAATATGTTGGCAAATTTGGTTAGATTATATAAAGTAGACCGCGGGCTCCAAAGACAAAATACACATCCAGCTGCCAGATTCCAAGTCAAATTTGCAAATCATCGGTACCAATTTGGCAACAAACAATGTTATATCAGTATGCGTCTCACGATCGTCGCACAATCATAATTTGTCACTGTTGCACGTAGTTCAATGTATAAACAAGTCAAAATGATAGATGGTGAATATAATTTATCGACAATTTATAAACTAAGTAAGCTTTATTATAGTAATGGTGTTTATAAGGTAATTAGGTAATCTTTACATCTATACACACAAGTAAAATTGAAGTTTCTGAGTTCAAAATAAGTATACACGATAACAAGTCATAAACAAACTAATATTTTTAATTTTTGTCCGTCTGTCTTTCTATTTTGCCGGGGTTTCTCTGGAATGGGTGAACCGATTTTTTTTTTATTCTACCACATTCAGACAACGCCATCTAGTCCCAAACTAAGCAGAGCTTGTACTATGGGTACTAGATAATGGATAAACATACTTTATTCTTTTTTTTGTAAATACATACATAGGTATTATACATAGAAACACCCAGACCAAGACAAACATCCATGTTCATGCACACAAATGTTTGACTTGAGCGGGAATCGAACCCGCGACCTTCGGCGTAGCAGTCGCTTACACTCCCGCTGCGCCAACCGGTCGTCAGATATATGAGATAGTAATATGTAATTTTTAAAACAGTAATATGATATTTTTTCTTGAAATTATATTTTTTTTGCCGTGTGGTCGACGGCATAGAATACGAGTGACACCACCCCCTATCTTCCCGTGGGTGTCGTAAGAGGCGACTAAGGGATAACACGATGCAAATACCATCTTTGCGTAGAGACGGAGAACTCGACATCAAGCCCTATACGACTGCCTCGTTGGTCTCGCGGTATAAATGTGCGCGTGGGATCGGGAGGTCCCGGGTTTGATTCCTGGGTCGGGCAGTGTTATTGGGTTTTTCTGTCACGAAATTCTCAGTAGCAGCACGGAGTCTGGAAATGTGCCCGGTACGGCAATAGGCTCGCCCCTTATTACGTGGGACTAAAGTATATCTGGCGAAAAGTGGGTGTAGAAATACACCTCTGCCTACCCCTTCGGGGATAAAAGGCATGACGATATGTATGTATGTATGTATGAAATTATAATTTCAGTTGTATTTCGTTTTTTAGCAAAATATAATCCATTATATTTGCGGCTGAGATTGCCGGGATAAAAGAAAAATCCGATTAAGTAAGGAGCCACAATCACTCAGAAAGGCCGAGCAACTAAAATATTTACATAAGATAGCAACATTAGGAAGCTAAGGATCCCGTAGGAAATGAGAGAGTAATTCATTTTTCATGCCTCTATTTCAAAGTTTTAATGGAATCCGTGACGTCGGCACTGAACCGTCTAGATTTTAAGAAGAAGATATCAACTTTTATTTAATGTCCCCTAGTTGGGAACTTGAATTTCCTACATGCAATAGAATTTGTGATATAAAATTTGTTATATTTTTAATTATTCCACCTGTTTTAACGGCAGTTTCTGTCTGTTGACGATCCGGGGGCCTTGGGGACATAAAAAACGACTGCCACCCCAACAGTTGCTGGTTCGATACCCGCTCAAGTCAAAGATTTTTGTGCGGGAACATGGATGTTTGTCTTGGTCCGAGTGTTTATATGTATAGTATATATGTATTTACTAAACCAGTTTAGTACCCATAGCACAAGCTCTGATGTAAAAGCTCTACTTACTTTGGGACTAGATGGTGTTGTATGAAGGAAGTACTCTATCCAGTACCAAACGCCATTTCCATGTAACTAGCGCCGAAAAGGCAATTAAGTGAACTAGACGTTTTTATCATTCTTTTTCGGTTATCGGTGCTGCACAAACACTTAAAATGTAACGACAAAGTAAAAAGAATATTCATGACTTCACCTTTGTAAATCTAAAGATTAACTACTGACCAAATATACTGCGAGAGTGACGAAGGAAAATTAGGGATTCGTTTTCCCCACAGCTTTTGTTGGCCGCTCTTTTAGAGGCATGTTCAATTTTCGCTACCTTTCTGACACCAATAAAAAGATGGCTACCTTTTATTTTTCTTTTCGTACGTCAAATTCTGGTTAATCAAAATTTAATGAATACCTACTGAATATTATTTGCTTCGAATATCTTTTGAGCGCCATTTTTTAAATAAGACAATAAATAAATAAGGTGAGAATATGACACGATGTTTTATTCAAGATAAAAATAATTTTCTTTTTGGTCTTTTTGGTTATGAGCGTGATTTTTGTTTTATAGTTGTTTCATACTACTATGCTGGTCATCTACATACAGTCATCCATGTCAAATACTAAAATTCCACTCCGCAGTGAAACATAATCGTCTTTTTATAAACACATTTCCCCTACTCAGAATAATTAATTAGGGACTTGACTTACGCTCAAACAATGAACCCAAAGTGTACCCGAACTGAGGGAAAACCTTTATGGATGCGAGACATCCGAGCAATTGAATATCCTCTCTCGTTTCATGATAATAGAGTTTCAATTCCATCCATATCCAATAGTACAATTTTTACAACTCCAAATAACGCACAAAAAATTCAAGTTACAAATTAAACGCCTCCATAAGCAAAATCTTATAACTTTAGAAACTTACACAAAGTCTCATACTTCTAAAGTATTACATAAAAAGTTCTCCTCACAATTTAATCGAGACTGGTGACCTTTCGACTTCTAAATGTCAGCCAATATAAAAGATGTTCCGCAGCTCGCCTTAGGCAAGTTTCACTTAAGCTGTCTTGTACAAAGGCAGAAACCCTGAGTATTTTTCACTATCGAATGACCACCACGTAAGCCAATAAGATTTTACTGGAATCTCTAGACTCTCACGCCTGTATAATCCCAGAAGGGGTAGGCAGAGGTGTAATATTACACTCACATTTCGCCTTATTAATTTTAGGTCCAAGGTATAGGGGGCGAGCCTATTGCCGTCACCGTGTACATTGCCAAACTCCGTGCTGTTACTGAGAATTCGGAAAAACTCAGTAACACTCTTGCCTGACCCGGGAATCGAACCCGAGGCCTTCGATCAGCAGACGCGTAAGCTATCCACTGGACCACACAGGCAGCCAAGGGAACTTATTAGAATCTACAACACCAACTCCGTATCTGTCTAGCGGATTGTATGATCGGTTTTGGCATGCGAATTTTATCCTATCATGTATTGTTTTAGCCAGATATTTAGATCCTGTGAGATTTATAAGGGTCGAGTCTAATTGCATATTCAGTTACAGGATATGTAGCGCACGTAGCATGATTTGACTTGCCGTCCGTAATTGATCAGCAAAGTAAGCAACATTTCCGCACGTCGCCATATGGGTGGGTTATTGTGGTGCTTACTTTTCCGTTACATGTCAGGAGAAGAATCGTTAGGCCATGTTGGAGGTCTTCGAGCGGCTTTTGAAGATTACGAGCATACAGCTAAGGGTAATTTTTATCGAATATGTATAAGATGTCTGTCAATGTCCGTGTGGGGATTAAGAAAACGGAATGTCACCACCCCATATCATCCCATGGGTGTCGTAAGAGCCGACAGAGGGAGCATATTATGCAGAAAACAGCACTGTAAGAGAAGGAAAACTTGATACAAACCCTACACCAAACAGTTTGGCTAGCGTGGTATAGTAGGCCAATTCCTCCTTTCACAGGCGAGGCCTAGTTCAGCAGTGGACTGTTAAAGGTTTATGATGATGATAAGATGTCTAGTAATTTATAAGGCAATGACTCAAAATCTAAGTGATTAACCTCTGTATTCTAAAAGTCAAAGGGTCGATACACACTTGTGACGCCCACTACTTTGGCCAACATTATTTCATGAAGACTTTAATAATAATACTAGAAGACTTTCAGTGATTCATATAATTACTGTTTGCGCACGTGACAATAAGCTATAAATCAACGTGTATAAAAATAGTTTAAATACATTATTTTGTACAGTTAAATTAATTTAAAAACCGTAATATTTTAAATTTACATCAAAATATCGCAGTAGACGTGTTTGTCACAACCATCCCCTACCTCCACATTAGTGTGATGATGTGATTAGTCGCTAGTCGCATCATCCCCGTAGCGTTATCGCAGTTGCACCCCGGGGTCCATTTACTAGGTTAATCAGATTTTTCTAAATATTAGCTTTTCCATAGAGCGACTGCCATCTGACTTTCGCAACCCATAGGCATAGCGATATTCCATGCTTGGCTTGTGTCAGTTAATTAGGTAATGACTCCCTTTGACGAATGTCACAGATAGATATCCAGGACAAGTGTGACCAACGTCTAAACGTGCGCTTCAAGACACATGGAAAATGATAATGAATCATCTAACACACATAACTTTGAAAAGTCCACGAACCCAATACCCTCTGCATAGCAGTCAGTTGGTATCTCCACTAGGCTATCGCTACACATATTCGTTATAACATAATGTTCTCTCGACTGCCTCCGTGGTCCAGTGGATAGCGTATGCGACTGCTGATCGTAGGTCCCGGGTTCGATTCCCGGGTTGGGCACAAGTGTTACTGGGTTTTTCCGAACTCTCAATAGCAGCACGGAGTCTGGTGATGTGCCTGGTAACGGTAATAGGTTCGCCCTCTATTACGTGGGACCTAAAAATTCATGGCAAAATGTAGGTGTAATATTACACCTCTGCCTACCCCTTCGGGGATACAGGCGTGACACTATAAATAAAAAATTAAAAAATTATTACCCACACTCATATTTTTACATCTATTTTTAATTGTATGAGTATTTCACTCGGTCTGATTAGCAATGTAAACGAGGACTGAAGTAAAAGTTGTGATTAAGAAAAGCGACGGAAATAGGAAAACCTCCTTGGCGTTTAAAATAATCAAAAGCTCAGAAGCTATAAATAACTTATCTTGGACAATCTGTAATATAATTGGACATTGGCGAAGACACAAAAGACGACCTACAAGACGACTTTCACGACGAGTAACGAATGGAGATTCGGTATCGCCCTATTTATATAACGCTAATAAACAAGTGTATGGCCGGCCCGATGGTAAGTTATCGTTAGTAGCTGTAGATTCAAGCAACGCTAGAAGTATACTGTCTGACTATTGGCGATGTTGATTCTAACTAGCGACTCTTTCACAGATCACTACTACTTCTGACACTTTTGACAGCTCTCCATACAATAACCACCATAGCCTCGAAGCAAAGTTGTAATGAAAGCTGTCAAAAGTGTCGTACGAAGACAACTTCTAAATTTCATCGCTAGAGGCGCGTGGATAAACTTTGCATCGCCAATAGGAAAAACAAAATGAAGCGCTGATGAGTCGTAACGACGGCAGTTAAATACTAGCTGATTTTAAGGTTACACCCGCGATATATAACGCTACTGCTTGGCTCCCGTAGCTCTTAGCGTGATTTTTTATATCCTATAGCCGTTCTCGATAAATGGGCTATCGAACACAATTATAATTATTCAAATCGAACCAGTAGTTCTTGAGATTAGCGCGTTCAACCGAACAAACAAGTAAACTCATCAGTCTTACTATATTAGTATAGATAACAGATAGATATATCTTTTTTAATCATACTATTATCAGTATCGGTAGTAGAGCCTTGCTAATTTCAGCATGAATGGGCCGGCTCAACCGGGAAAGTACTACCATAGTAAAAACAGAATAGTAGGATAGCTTCATACAAATCGGCCGCCGCCGCCGCGCTGGTTTGAATGTATGCGTGAGTCGCTGGGGCGCCGTGTACGCACGCACTTTTCACGCACACAATCTCACGAGCGCGGCAAGCTCGGCGCGGATTCAGTACGGGATGCGCCGCGCGTCTGATCGCGCGCATTCATGTAGGTACTACACTGCTCGCCCACTCGAATTGTTTATGTACATTCAGTTTTGTAATAAACGTTATTAATATTATACAACTAGCTGACCCAGCGAACTCCGTATCGCCTTTTTAAGAGTTTTTATTTAATTCCCTTTTTTCCAAGCCCCTTTTCCAAAGTAACCATTGACTTAGCGCTTAATCTCTTATCATTCCAGGGCCTATAAATGATGCAAAAACAAACATAGATTTTTATATAATATTGAATTCCCCATTCCTTAAAATATCGGAGACGATACCCATATCGACTTAAAAAAAAATCCCGTCCACCATCTTTGATTTCCTATCCGCCATCTTTGATCACGAAATAGATTTTGTATTTGGATTCACCATCCCTTAAATCATCAGAGACGATACCCATATTGATTTTTTAAATTTTTCCCATCCGCCATCTTTGATTTCCCATCCGCCATCTTGAATCACGAAATAGATGTTGTATTTGGATTCCCCATCCCTTCAAACATCGGAGACGATACCCATATTGATTTTTAAAAAAATATCCCATCCACCATCTTTGATCACGAAATAGATGGTGTTTTTGAATTCCCCATTCCCTAAAATATCGGAGACGATACCCATATCGACTTTAAAAAAGTCCCGTCCGCCATCTTTGATTTCATATCCGCCATCTTTGATCACGAAATAGATGTTGTATTTAGATTCGCCATCCCTTGAAACATTGGAGACGATAGCCATATTGATTTTTTTAAACTTTCTCATCCGCCATCTTTGATTTCTCATCCGCCATCTTTGATCACGAAATAGATGTCGGATTTGGATTCCCCATCCCTTTAAATATCGGCGACGATACCCATATCGACTTTAAAAAAAAATCCCATCCGCCATCTTTGATTTCCTATCCGCCATCTTTGATCACGAAATAGATGTTGTATTTGGATTCACCATCCCTTAAATTATCAGAGACGATACCCATATTAATTTTTAAAATTTTTCCCATCCGCCATTTTTGATTTCCCATCCGCCATCTTGAATCACGAAATAGATGTTGTATTTGGATTCCCCATCCCTTTAAACATCGGAGACGATACCAATACCGATTTTTTTAAATTTTCCCATCCGCCATCTTTGATTGCCCATCCGCCATCTTTGATCACGAAATAGATGTTGTATTTCGATTCTCCACCCCTTAAAATATCGAAGGCGATACCCATATTGATATTTAAAATTTTCTCATCCGCCATCTTTGACTTCCCGTCCGCCATCTTGGATCACTAAATAAATTTCATATTATTAATCAGCGTCCCGAAAATCTCGAAAACGATACCCATATAGATTGTATCCTATTCGTTTAGCCTTTTTTTGCCTTTGACCCAACCCTCCCCCTTCTCGTTTGACCATTTTATTATTTTTGTCCGGCCCCTAAAAGTTGTGGCGTAATTTTATATAGCCTATAGCCTTTCGGAATAATTGGGCTATCATAGGCAATAACAATTTTTAAAATCCGACTGCTAGTTCCTGAGATAAGCCGACATTATGTTTTAGCCTTTTTAGCCTTTTGCCCGGCCCCAAAGGGTCGAAGTGTTATGTTATATAGCCTATAGCCTTCCGGAATAACTGGGCTATCGTATACAAAAAGAATTTTTCAGATCCGCCCGGTAGTTCCTGAGATTAGCGCGTTCAAACAAACAAACAAACAAACAAACAAACAAACAAACTCTTCCGCTTTATTATATTAGTATAGATGTGTTAAACGACTGTAAATTAAACTTGTTACATTTTTCTCGCTATAAAGGGCATCTAGATAGTTATATAACGCTTAGCTAGTCAGTAGGTATTTGAAAAAAAATATATGCAAGCTTAAATTCTGTAGTATTCAGCGCAATCACTTAAATAAAACGGCGAAAAAGCGCGCGCGCCGACAAAGCCGGCGCCGCGGTGTAAACACGTGACAACCCGTGCGTCAACGCAAGAGTAGGCAATTAACTCGCCGAGCGGCCTTAGCTAGCTTACTATTCTGTTTTTACTATGGTACTACCCTTTCACAGAAAAACGACGTAAAGTAACAGTACCTAAACTGTTGCGTTTCGTTCGGTGAGTGAGAGTGCCGAAGGCCCGATCCCCTATTCCTTCTCCCTCATCCCACTCCTTATCCTATCCCTTTTCCCAACCCCAAGGGGCGGCAATGCACTTGTGACTTCTGTGGTGTTGCTTGTGTCCATGGGCGGTGGTAATTGCTTACCATCAGGCGATCCGTCTGCTCGTTTGTCGCCTATTATTATAAAAAAAAGTAAGCAGTTCATTGCCAGTATATTTGGGTCACCGAGATTACAAGCTACTCAGATCACGGCACAATCGTTTTACATGCTAACCTTACCTCTGACATTTATACATATTGGCCACTCTAGCGAAACGTCTACTGCGATACTGGATAAGATTTTGAGTACTACTAAGTCTTAGTACTAAGTAGTTTGTATGTGTAAATACTTTTTGCAGTTATATTTCTTAAACAGTTAAAACGACAATTATAGAAGTATCCGCCCAATATAGGAGATTTGTGTTTGTTACCCCAAACATAGATGATAAACTATAACTAGAGAACCCTGAATTTACGCGAGCGAAGCTGCGGGAAAAAGCTAGTAGTAATATAATATTCTACCACATACGCACATCACCATCTAGTCCTAAACTAAGCAGAGCTCGTACTATGGGTACTAGATAATGGATAAATATACATACATACTTTTTTTTTGTAAATACATACATAGTATACATAGAAACACCCAGACCAAGACAACCATCCATATTTATGCACACAAATGGTTGACTTGAGCGGGAATCGAACCCGTGACCTTCGGCATAGCAGTCGCTTACACTCCCGCTGCGCCAACCGGTCGTCAAAAGTTGACAGCTGTTAACAAATATTTTCGACGTCCAGACGGAACAACAATATAAGTATCTTACATCACTCTCTAGAGCCTATTGCAGTCTTCTGCTAGACTTAACCTACTTCTTAATTTCTGACTGCCTCGTCAGTCTCGCGACATGAATGTGTGCGTGGGATTGAGAGGTCTCGGGTTCGATGCCCGGGTCGGGCAAAGTGTTATTGAGTTTTTCCGTTAGGAAATTCTCAGTAGCAGCACGGTGTCTAGTAATGTGCCTGGTACGGCAATAGGCTTGCCCCCTATTACGTGGGACCTAAAAATTCATGGCGAAATGTGGGTGTATTACACCTCTGCCTACCCCTTCGGGGATACAGGCGTAGGTATATAAAAAAAAATTAACCTACTTCTGCTTTACTTCACGATAGCACTTTGAGTCAATAGAAAAATTTAACCTCATTGCCAGTACATTTGGGTCACCGAGATTACAAGCTTCTCAGATCAGTGCACAATCGTTTTATATGCTAACCTTACCTCTGACATTTAAAACGACAATACACGTTGACTACATGAATGGCACAATGCTTTCACTCTACCGAATGATATGGGTTCAACATTTCTTGCGTTGTGGGACAAAATATAATAGTGTAGTTGATTACTTGCAAGAAATTAAACAACTATAATATATTTCTGTGCCTCCTGTGAAAGGTGATACAAGTCGAAAATCATAATTTTACAGGAGAGCAAAAATAAAGTTTAAAAAATTCTAGTTCATAAACCAAGAAGGCTAAACTTGATCCAAGCACTTGTTTTAATAGATAAAATCATGGTCTTTAGACCTGAATTTATAGTTTTTTGATAAATTTTATGAATTCGGAGAAAATCGTAAGAAATCTGTGAGTTGTACCTATTGATATATCAAATACAAGAAAAAAAAATGGGTTAAATGATACAAGTTTACTTATGTCATAGTGCACCCTCGGAGCACTCGTCTTCTGTCTTGGTGAAAACTGATATACATGAACTTTCAAGATACTATAACTCAGCAGTATATGTTCCTAGCACAATAATGCTCGAACTAAAGTAGGAGATAAAACCATGAAAAATATATTTTTACACCTTTTAATGCGTTATAATAAAAAAAATCATAACTTATATCAGTTTTCAAAAATCCTCGCTTTGTAAAAAAATGTGTTAAAAGATAAAAGTCAAATTATACCCCTCGCTAATCTCCATTTTTTTTTGTGTAAATAAATATAAGTTTTAGAAAATATTCAACGTTTATTAAACTTCATCAAAATGAATAAATAAATGACATATTCATCACAATTCTTATCAAAGGTAAGTTATCATATTTTTGTAAGGTAATGATGAAGCTCAACTTGTCAATCTATAGGAACTTAAAGTTTCACAAAACTTGCAAGAAAATTTAAGTACTTAAAGACTATGAAATGGCACGGTTTAATAGTATCACAATTAGACGTGTTTTCTTATTAGTTAAAAAACAATGTCACTAACACTGAATCACAAAAATCTAACAAACTTCTGGAATTACAAAAAAATATAAACTAGCTAAGAAAAGCTCTTACCTTGTTGTGAACAACAAGGTAACAGCTTTTCTTAGCCTATACGATTAACTTTTATATTATGGTTATGTACTAAAAATAAGATTGTAGAGAGATAAAAAAATCACTTAATTACGAAGGAAGGGCACTAATAATTATGAACTAAATAAGAAGGAACTATAAAATATATGCAAAACTGGTTAACGTACGTTTATAGCTAACTTATAGAAATAGCAGTCTTTAATAGGTTGTACGTATATGTTAGTACTCATCATCAGAATCATTATCAAGGTCTGGAGTGTCTTTGGCGTCACTTTCGCAGCTCAGACTTTTATAAAACTCGTGCGCACTCTCATGGATAAAGCACATCATCATCAGCCCTATATACTGTCCTACTGCTGGGCACGGGCCTCTTCTCACTTATGAGAAGAGTAAGGCTGTAGTCCACCACGCTGGCCAAGTGCGGGTTGGCAGACTTTCTCATGTCATTCGAGAACATTATGGGGAAGTCTCAGACATGCAGATTTCCTCACGATGTTTTCCTTTATTGATAAGCAAGCGGTAATTAACAATTTAATACGCACTTAACTTCGGAAAGTCATTGGTGCGTGGATTCGAACCCGAGACCCTCTGCGTCGCAGCCTATCGGTCTCTCCACTCGGCTATCGCTGCCTCACCATGGTAATATATGTACATACACCGATTCATTGGTATCGCATATGTAATCATCGCTGCTAGATAATCCAAAATCACCTTCTGAAACACTTAAGTCTTCTGGGAGGTATTTGGAGGCATTCTTATTTGTTTGGACAGATACTGGACTCTGCTATACTTCAAAAGTAGTGACTGGACATTCGATGTGCTTTTCTGAGTACGATTCTTCAATTTTATTGGTTCTGTCACATTGGATCCGGTGTCATATTCATGGCTATTAACTTGTGTTTTTTAATATCCACCTTAACATAATCTTGAGACGTTGTGTATGCTATATAAGTAGCTAAATCTATAATTTTATCAATCCGGGATTTTGGAAATGATGCCTGAAACAAATCATGCGAAAAATAAGTTTAAAATTATTTATGAAAGTTAAAGTCAGTAATAAATAGCAAATAATAAATTAAGATAGGTAGTCCTACATAATAGCAAGTAGTATAGTTAGTAGTTTATTATAGTAGTTTAATAGATAGGTAGTCTGATTAGATCATAGTTTACTTTTTTGTATGCTTGCAGAGCTTTTTCTAGGTAGTAGAGCCTTGCTGATTTCAGCATGAATGGGCCGGCTCGACCGGGTAAGTACTACCCTCTCACAGAAAATCGACTTAAAGTAACAGAATCTAAACTGTTGCGTTTCGTTCGGTGAGTGAGAGTGCCGGAGGCCCTATCCCCTATTCCTTCTTCCTCATCCCACTCCTTATCCTATCCCTTTTCCCAACCCCAAGGGGCGGCAACGCACTTGTGACTCCTGTGGTGTTGCTTGTGCCCATGGACGGCGGTAATTGCTTACCATCAGGCAATCCGTCTGCTCGTTTGCCGCCTTATACTATAAAAAAAAAAAAAAAAAAAGCAGAAGGAGATTGTGCTAGAGTAAGATCTCGAAGCGTACGTGCCGAAAGGCCTACTCAAAACTATCAGCACGGACACAATTTAGGTATAGGTATTTATAAGAGGCTAAGACGATACCTATTATCAAAAAAGTATACATAAATCAAATGCAAAAAAAAAACACTACCTGGAGTGTGACTGTACGCCTAAATAACAATATTTCAATAATCATAGACAAAAAATAAATAATATGAAATTTCGTGTAAATTTATATAACTTTCAACTTACGCGTCGATCCATAGTGAATTCTGACGTGACCTCATCTTGTCATAGCCGCAGCGACACTGGGGAACAGGTCCCGCGCACCCCCGATTCCGCGTCATTTCACCCCTGCACACCCCCGCTTACGCCTGCCACCATTTTATGTTCAAATTTGTCATCACTTAGCACTTGTTACTACTAAAATATTTTTTATAGAAATAGTATGAGTCTTAAAAAACAACATCAAATTGGTTTCGGATTGGTAGGTACGTGTTGATTTGTACCCTTGTCTGCTTTCAGACAATTTGATATAAAGTGATATAACTCTAGTTATATCAATATTCGCAAAAAAAAATACTGAAAAATAATATGTGAAAACTAATTCAATTCCTTTTATATCAAAAAGCACAAAAAATTGCTTTTGAACCAATTACATAATGGGGTTATAACTCGACATATAGCAATATGCACGTTTTTTTGGATGCTAGTAACTAAATTAATGCGAGTTGTATCACTTTTCACAAAATGATCTCCGAAGCTATAGCAGATAGAAGAACGTGAGTTATACCTAAAAATGCGTAATTTTTTGCTGATTATATCTGTATAAAAAACTCAAAAAGGGTACAAGTCGATTTGTATCACCTTTCACAGGAGGCACAGATTTATTATAATAATTCCCCGTATAAAATGTCAGTTATTTGTTGCCGGCGTTTCGCTCGTCTTGCACCGAGCGTAGTCACGGAGAGACTGATAAGAACTCAGCGCCGTCTTGTGGAAGTGCGGGTTTCGGCACTTACCCTCACTTGATCTTTATTTAAGCTTGCACTGTCATTACTCCGACAAACTACACTATTGACGTCTACACACTGTTAAGATTTATCACTGCGGCGGTATTTACATTTGCTGATGACTGGATTCCAAGTAGCCGATAATCTATATCCATCCTCCCGGTTGAAATTGGTATATTTTTTTATTTTTACCGCTTCACGTACTATCCTGGAGTAACAGTGACGATCGGTGGATAAGACTTGTGATTGATGCAGTTCTATCCAGTGGTTTGCTCCAGACTCCAACAAATGCTCAGCTTTATCCGATTTATTAATATGTCGTTTTTTTTGTTATAAGTTAATTGTACCCGATGTATACAAATCGCGAAAGTTTAAAATCGATTAAATGTCAGCTCTTTTATAATGTTATAACTTATAATTATATAAGTACTAACCTATATATGTAAATGACGTGAAATAATTTCTTTAAAAAATGCACGATGAAAAAGTAATAAAGATTTCGTTTGCTTAGCAGTGTACCTGAATGCAAGAGCGTGTTTAGCTTCGAGCACGTTACCCCGCGAGATATATTGATCGCATATAATTCAATTAATATTAAAAATACCGGCGACTTTTGGGGCATTTCAATAAAAAATGTAGGTACTATAGTTGAGACTGGTGCGCCTTACCTCTCTATAATTTTAAACCAATGTTTTGACTTAGGCGTATTTCCGGATTTGATAAAATTAAGTTAAATCATACCTTTATTCAAATCTGGCAGTAAAAATGACGTAAATAACTTCAGGCCCATCTCTATCTTGCCGGCATTTAGTAAATATTTGAAAAGATTTTATTAAAGCAGCTACTAAGACCCTTTAATTTAAATAGTCTGCTTCATAAAGATCAATACGGATTTACTAAAGGTAGATCCACTACTGATGCGGATGTTGCTCTCATAAAACATTATAATACTTGGGAGTCATCTAAAAATGCTATCGAGTATTCTGTGACCTCTCAAAAGCATTTGATTGCGTTCATCACGACACACTATTGCGTAAGCTCCGCCACTACGGCGTAGAGGAAACCGCACATTGTGTTGTCGAGTCGTACCTGCGGCAAAGATTTCAGTGCGTCGATGTAAATGGGACTACATCCTCTAAATTACCTATACAGTTAGGCGTTCCACAAGGCTCTATTTTAGGTCCTTTTCTATTCCTTGTATATATTAATGACTTACCTTTTTGTTTAAAAAATATCTCTGATGTCGTACTTTGCAGATGATACGTCACTTAATTTTAAAGTAGATAGGAATAGGAATCAATTTGATGATTTAAATAATGCACTTTTACAGGTTACATAATGGTTTACAGCAAACAACCAAGTGCTTAATTCTAAAAAGACTAAATGCGTTTAATTTGCTTTACCTAAGGTTAGACAACTGGGACCTAATATAAGGCTAGATAGGGAGGAACTTGACACAGTTGACTCGACAGTGTTTCTAGGCGTTACACTAGATAATAAGTTACAATGGGGTGCACATATAGCATGTCTTGCAGGTAAGCTCAGCTCTGCTGCGTATGCTGTCAAAAAAGTTAGACAACTTACTGATGTTGACACAGCTCGTCTAGTTTATTTTAGCTATTTTCATAGTGTTATGTCCTACGGTATTTTGTTATGGGGCAAAGCTGCGGATATTCAGAATATCTTCGTTCTACAGAAACGAGCGGTACGAGCAATATACATGTTAGGTGCAAAATATACTCTTAGGGAACGCTTTAAGACTATAGGTATTCTTACAGTAGCCTCGCAATTTTTATTTGCTAATATATTGTATATAAGCCAAAATATAGGTTTATTTACTACAAAAAGTGATGTACATAACATAAATACTCGAAACAGGCATAAGTTATATGCCCCTTATCATCGTTTACATAAAGTTAATAATTCTTTTGTAGGGCTAGGTATTCGTATATACAATAAAATACCAATTAGTCTTTTAGAATTGCCATTTAGTACGTTCAAAAGTAAAATAAAAGACTGCCTTATTAGGAAAGGTTATTATACCATTAATGATTATTTCAGTGATAAGGATAGATGGTCACTTACACTAGCCAACTCTTGATTCTTTTAATTTATATAGATACCTTACTTTTCAGTTTTCTTTTTATATAATATCTCTAGTTCTATTAATTTAATATTCAGGCATTATTAGGTCATTCAACTTACTACATTTACATTTTCATTGTTGTTCCACAAATTTTATTAAAATTTGCTACAGTGTTAGATGAAGGTAACTCGTTATCATGGGCTGGATACTAACGTTTTTGTAATTTTCGTGTATTCATATAACGTCACTTTCTGTAACATACTTTTCCGCCATAGTTCTGAACATGATCGCGAGTTGCCTACATTATAAAGCGTAAGTGGATGCTCCTGTTACACAAGATTCACATTTGAAGACTACTACAGCACTTAATTTAGTAACTACATATTTGTTTAAGTATTATGTATGTTCTTATTTACTATTTACAAGTAATTAATTACAATGTGAAACAGTTGCAGCTCCTTACAAAAATAAAATATGTACCATAACACTGGCGATTAAAAAGAGTGGCCACGAGTTTTATTGCCCGTTCTTTCTCGTGGTTCTACCTATTGCTTTGCGAATGGGCAGTAAATGTAAAGGTAGAAGCATTATTAATTTACTTAAAATAAATTGACGTTCATAAGCGTCACGTTGTGACCTAGATGAATACATGACTTTTTACTTTTGACTTTTGACTTTTGTTCATAATAGATAATGTAAACGCTTTTAGCTCTTCCTCACAAATCGAAAATTTGTATACAGCTTCAGATTGTAATGAAGATAGCGAGATGTGACGTTCTAGTTTACTATGAACTTCTCTTACATATACATTCAATAGTTTTGCTTAAATATTTAATCACCATTGCTTTGGTACTGAAGTGGAGATCGCGTTCTAAGGCGAAGCTGTTGTATGGCAGACAGGGCCACGCTGAGATTATAATGATGACAGTTTTATGATATACTAGAGGATGCCCGCGGTTACACCCGCGTTATTTAAGGCTACTGCTCTGTTCCCGTCGCTCATAGCGTGATGTTATATAGACTATAGCCTTCCTCGATAAGTAGGCTATCTAACACTGAAATATTTTTTTTAAATCGGACCAGTAGTTCCTGGGATTAGCGCGTTCAACCAAACAAACAAACTCTTCAACTCTATATATAAGTATAAGATACACCGTATGGTGACCGATAAAAAATACAAAACATCACCACCCCATTTCATTCCGTAGGTAAGAGGCGACAAACAAAAATGCACGAAGCACGAAGAAAATATATTTACGATGAGACAGGAGAACTGGCCAGCGTGGTAGGTAAAATTCTTCTATTGTCTCTCTTCTAATCTCACTGTGCTATCGTGAAGTAAAGCAGAAGTAGGTTTAGTCTAGCAGAAGACAGCGATAGGCTGTAGAGAGTGATGTAAGACACAAAATTTTTTAAACGGTAGTAGAGACTTGCCGATTTCAGCATGAATGGGCCAGCTCGATCGGAGAAGTACTACCCTCTCACAGAAAATCGAAGTAAAGTAACAGTACCTAAACTGTTTAGTAAGAGTGCCGGAGGCCCTATCCCCTATTCCTTCTCCCTCATCCCACTCCTCATCCTATCCCTTTTCCCAACCCCAAGGGGCGGAAACGAACTTGTGACTCCTGTGGTGTTGCTTGTGTATATGGGCGGCGGTAATTGCTTACCATCAGGCGATCCGCCTGCTCGTTTGCCGCCTATTATCATAAAAAGAAATAAAAAAAAAATGTTTCGTGTCTGGCGTCGAATATCTTTGTTAGTAGCTGATAACTGCGACACAGGAATCATTTCTAGTAAGGCATGAATCTTCATAAAAAGTGAAGGAAAATATTGCGTAGCAGCACATAAAATTTTGATGTGTGATCTTCGTCAGCAAATATATCCAACACATACCTACATATGTGATCGTGTGTCAACGTAAGCGAGTTGTTAACAAGTCGACGCCCTTCGCAATAATAAAACGCAATCGTAAAATCCAGAGTTTACACTCAAAATGATATACGGCTTTTGTTGTACATACTAACTCTATAGTATGAGAATCTTCATGTAAAAATAATAATATTAGACATTTTTTATTTATACGGATTATTACGGCTTACAACTTTCGTGGTCGCGGAGGAACTCATGTTATTATTATCGCTAGGAAGACCCGCTAAATAAAATTGTATATGATGTTAAATGTTATTGATCGTATACATGTGCACTGAGTCTACTGGAAATGTATTGAAACATGTAGTAACATAGTTCTTAATAACATACAAGTTCAAAAATTACACAATCGAGGGAACTCCCTTAAGTGTTACCTATAGTAACTAGTTTTGAGAAAGAAGAAAGAAAGAAAACTTTATTGCTTGCAGCTTACAGGGACACGGTGTGTAAAGGAAAAAGTATAAAATATAGAAAATACATAGAAACAAGTAAATCACTGATAGTCATCTGTCCCACAGCTACAGCAATCAGGCCACCAGTTCAGTATTTGCTTGGTCCTAAGGACCAGGCACTGGTCTTCCACTGGAGCCTGCCATAGTGATGTACGAAAGCCAATAAGCATAAATAGCTATACATACCTATATAAAAAAATTGACTTAATATATTGTTTTACATACGTAGATATAAAATACATAGATAAACGATAAGTACATAATTACAGTAGATCTAGCGAATAAATATGTTACCTAACGTGTATCTACTTAAAACGGGCAGCTCGCCAATTAAACTTAACCGTAAGTTTTCAGTATATTTATTTTGGCATTAAAATGTCGATGTCGAGTGTAATAATATACATATTTTGCCTAATACGCTTAATAATACCCGAAAGGATTATACCGAGGACTGAGGTAATCCTTCGTAGCAAAGGACCACCTTTCTCACCAATTGCCAAGAACATATTTATGACAAATGTTATTAACAAGTTCAGAGTGATTAAATTTATTGAGATGAGTCTGTAAAGTATCATCGTTTCAAGCACTAAACGTCTAGACTTTTAAGTAAATCTCTTTAACCCGATCATTGAAATAAATGTGTTTATCTTTGCCTATCAAATACATACGTTTTGTAAATCAAATTCTCACTTTGTTTTCTCAAAGTCACAGTGTCCTTTTTATGTTCGTAAATAGCTGTCCTCGTGTTTGATTTGGGGGTCTGAATGACTCGTCATTGTGTCCAAGTGGAGCCGATTCTAGAAGGCAAAACATAGCACAACCTCACTGTAAAGTATTGTAGTCTATGTAATATCGTAGCTTTACAAACTTCTGTCGAAATCCTTGTAAAGTTGGGTATTTGAACTTTGGGAAGGATTTTCCATCATAAGAACAAATACAATATATATACATAATTATTTTGCAGTTGGTAGCCCTGATTCGTAGTGTCGCCAACGCGTGATTAAAACCTCTTTGTATTCTGAGCGAATACAAGTTACATAATAATATAACTATCAGAATCGATTAAAGTTTAATCCATTACCTGCTAAAAGCACCGTCCGCCATCTTCTTATATATCCTGATTGTAATAAATTATCCGCATACTTTAAAACTAAAGTTTTTTGAAAAGCGATAAAGCAAATATTCGTGCATGAAAAGTTTAAACTTTTATTGAATCATCGCTGTACCAAAATACACTCAATGCAGACTTTTAAATATGAAATCGCGCATAAAAGTATTTCAATGTGAAATCAAGCTTAAAAGCTTTCCAATGTACAACGCATTTCTATATTCGTAACAGCTAGCAGCTTTTATATGTAACTAGCCGTTTTCCGCGGTTTCACCCGCATCCTGAGGGAACTACTTCGCGTACCCGAAAAACCCAAATATCTTACGGACCCCTATGTTTTCTAAAATAAAATATAGCCTATGTTACTCGCAGATAATGTAGCTTTCTATTAGTGAAAGAATTTTTAAAATCGGTCCTGTAGTTTTTGAGTTTATCCCTTACAAACAAACAAACAAAAATACAAATTTTTCCTCTTTATAATATTAGTGTAGATAATTTTGCTAAAAGTATTTCAATATCTTATTGGGGATTTAAAATTTGTAATCAAAGTAGTGTAAAAAATAAAGAAATTTTGTTTAATGATTAAATATTAATGATGAGTATTTAAACATAAACTAACTTAATATCGCTTAAACTGAACAGCTCTTAACACGATGTTTTAATATCAAAACGTTGTAAATAGGTATTTCTTTTTAACGTTAAAATAATCTTATTAGCAAATAATCTCAAATCACTTTAATATCTTCAAGATAATCTTCTTCTAATCCAGACACAAAATACAATATCTTAGTAAAAGTACTTAAGCCTCAATTTAAGCAAAATTTGTTAATGAAAACAAACCTTCATCAATTCAATCAAATACCTGGCTGATTCCATTCGCTGTAATGACATTAAATTAAATCGCACAAAAACCACTTTTCTGTATCAGTATTCAACACTCATAGTACAAACGAATCCACTTCGCGAACGAGGCGCGAGCCAAAATGACAAGGCATGACTCTGCTTCACTCACTAAGTAATTACATACCCGTCATATGGTACCGCATGTATACATTTATATATGAAGCCTTTAGAACTGTGAATATTATAAAAGCATCCATTTTGTACAAGCTGTTTACCCGCTATTCCGTTCGCGCTCATTAAAATGTACAATGTTACTCGGGACTATCTTTGTACTAATTCTTTTCAGAAGAGTTTCCCGCTTGATTGTGTAACTACATTTGAGCATTGAAATTTCACGCTTATTATGTTTGAGGACTATGATTGTTTTCATTCATGGGCCCAAAGGATAAACCACATTTTATTGTTTTTCAAAGTGCACACTTCCGTTAAGTTAATTAAAAAAAAACGAGACATACATAAAATAAAACATTTTAATATGCCTTAAGTTAATCGTGGATTATAATCCAAGAGCCAAGTATTTAATCTATTTTCTCAGTGGCATTTGTAATAACATATTCTTTTATCTAGTTTGGGTAAATCAAGACTAGAGATTGTCATTTCTAATTAACTGCTTACGCCCAATTAATTTCCCGTAGCCTAACAATATCAAATAATTTTATACAAGGTTATATAGCGGGTCTTACTCGCGATAAATCTTATATTTAAGGCATAAATACCTCGGTTTTTTGCCAACGTTTATTGCAAACCGTTACGGGCCGGAAAATGTGAACGTTTATCAAATAATTTGACAATAACAGCCCCTAATATAATGTGTATGCATGTGACATGTGATTTATCACACTTTCATCATCAGACATGTAAATAAACTGTCTCACTGTTGGACCCTGGCCTCTTCACCCTATCAGTAGGGTATAGCCATAGCCCACCACGCAGGCGGAGCGTGATTTGACAGAATTCACATGTCTTTCGATTTTACTTCACACTTTAGCAGGCGAATTAGTAATTTAAGACGCATTTAACTTCCAAAAGTCAGTGGTCCGTGCAGTTCATTTGAACCCCAACAACAACAGTCAATTAGTCAACATACCAGTCTATTAGTCACCACTAGGCTATCCGACTTATATACCAACAACCATTTTCTTAAACATATTTATTTGAGCTCAACGTAATAAGAAACGCAAAAACTTCCTCAAGTAAACAGACTCAGAAGAGACAAGTTTCGCAGTGATCGGTCAAAGAGTGACACGGGTTATCAATCTCAAGCAGATATAAATACACTTACATATAACATTATACACGCAACTCGTCTTGAAGACTGACGAGTTACTCGTATCTTATCTCTGTTACCAACATTCAGTAATAGGTTATTGACGCAAATAACATAAAGAATTCAGTGAGAGAGCGAGCTTATGGCCGTCAAAGGTTAGGTATTTCGCCCCCAAAGATGAGCTGTGCTACGTGATTACAGATGCGTTTGATATCCAATAGTCGTATTCTTTGATCTGTATAGCACTGGTTGAAACGGGTTCAAAGAAGGCATGTTCTTTATATATATAGAGCCCTGCTATTGATGTGTGATATACATGGGTTCTATAGACCCTCCCTCCTGTCGATACATCGTATAACTCGAGCTGAACGCTTTCGCAGCATAGTCACCTCGTGGCGGAGCATTGTCATAGCACATATTACTCGCCCCACCACGTAGCTTAACATCAGTGGAAACGGTCACATAGTTTCTTAGCTCAGCTCGACTTTAATGTAAACGCACCCTAATACAACATTGTACATGACGTGGATCTAGGCTTTTATGTTATACGAAGTAATCAGTTACATTTGACCTTGTCTAGGTTTCGTATTTATGCGGATTATTAGCTAGAAACCACGGTGAACAATGACATAGCATTTGTCACTGTTTTTGTGTAAAAAGTGGTAAGCTATTTCAACTTGTCATGATAGCATGGTTTTCTGATGAACTATTTATTTCAGACACATTAGGAGTAATAAAATATGGTCGTTGGACAAGTTAGGGCCTAACCTTCGATAGCTCTTAAGTATAGCCCTAAGCTTGCACGTACCTAAACCTAGACTTATCCTAATTTAATCCTACTGGTTCCTATATCTAGCGTAACCTATCTTATGATATACCTATCCCTATTTTAGATCTAACTCTAACCTAACTCCCTAGTCTACCCTAGCCCTGTTAGGTATAGTGTATAGCGAGGCCGTGTACACTGTGGTCACACAGACTGTCGCGTATACAACCCTAATCCCTAGTTCCCTAGCAGTCCCTGGGATCCCTAGGCCGGGATATCTGTCGCCGGGAGACTTAAGGCGACAGACGGAAAGTGGGTAGGATTAGGGTGTAGTGAAGTGGGTTTTCTCACTGCCGGTCGAGCAGACTCACAAGACCGATCATGGTGACGGCTAAGGGTGTCTTGGCCGCAGTGAGAGGTGAGGGGTAGGGTATGAGTCAAAGCCGGGAGTGAGCTAATGACTGGTTTATTTCTTAAAACTATAATCTTATATACTAAACTTATTCTATGTACACATATACACGTATTTAGTTGTGTGCCGTCGGTGTATTGTGCCGATGCAGCATGTCTGAGCCGACCGCCGTACGTGATAAATTACATGATCTTAAAATATCACGCATCTTCCTCGGTGATAAGTTGGATGTGTGTTGGAATGCCAAGAATGTCATGTTCATGTTTGAACATTCTGGCGTCTCTCCGGGATAGGCTTCAGGAAGGTCATGTTCCGGCGTGAACATTCTAGCGTCTCTCCGGGGCAGGCTCTAGAAAGTTCTTATGTTCAGGCGTGAACATTCTGGCGGGTGTCTTGCGTAGGCTTCAGCTCAACTTCATCTGCATCGGTAGTTGGTTGTTCACTGGTGAGTTGTTTTCTTGACGGCTTCGGTTGGCTGGCTGTAGGCCACGTGCGATGCAACCCTGGCAGCGACAGTTGACCTCGTTGCATGCTGTAGAGTCTTAAGGCGATCGTTGCGGGGGAAATGTTAAGAACTTAATCGGTAGGTACATATGTATTCAAAAAAAATATATATATATATATATATTTAGTCAACACGCAATTGTAATCATTTTTTGTTATACAATAGCATGTTCTTCACCCCTCCAGAAATTATATTCCTTCCCTTATTTAACAGTAGTATTAGTTGTAGTAGTAGCAATTGTAAAAGTAGTTTCTCTCAACTTAGTACCGTCGCAGTATCCAAGTCCTCCTATTCCCTTGTTGTAGTAGTAGTTTCCCTCAACTTAGTACCGTCGCAGTATCCAAGTCCACCTATTCCCTCGTTGTAGTAGTAGTAGTAGTTTCCCTCAACTTGGTACCATCGCAGTATCCAAGTCCACCTATTCCCTTGTTGTAGTAGTAGTTTTCCTCAACTTGGTACCATCGCAGTATCCAAGTCCACCTATTCCCTTGTAGTAGTAGTAGTTTCCCTCAACTTGGTACCGTCGCAGTATCCAAGTCCTCCTATTCCCTTGTTGTAGTAGTAGTTTCCCTCAACTTGGTACCGTCGCAGTATCCAAGTCCTCCTATTCCCTTGTTGTAGCAATAGTTTCCCTCAACTTGGTACCGTCGCAGTATCCAAGTCCTCCTATTCCCTTGTTGTAGTAGTAGTTTCCCTCAACTTGGTACCGTCGCAGTATCCAAGTCCTCCTATTCCCTTGTTGTAGTAGTAGTTTCCCTCAACTTGGTACCGTCGCAGTATCCAAGTCCACCTATTCCCTTGTTGTAGTAGTATCCCTCAACTTGGCTACCGTCGCAGTAACCAAGTCCACCTATTCCCTATCTCCCTAGTCTACCCTAGCCCTGTTAGGTATAGTGTATAGCGAGGCCGTGTACACTGTGGTCACACAGACTGTCGCGTATACAACCCTAATCCCTAGTTCCCTAGCAGTCCCTGGGATCCCTAGGCCGGGATATCTGTCGCCGGGAGACTTAAGGCGACAGACGGAAAGTGGGTAGGATTAGGGTGTAGTGAAGTGGGTTTTCTCACTGCCGGTCGAGCAGACTCACAAGACCGATCATGGTGACGGCTAAGGGTGTCTTGGCCGCAGTGAGAGGTGAGGGGTAGGGTATGAGTCAAAGCCGGGAGTGAGCTAATGACTGGTTTATTTCTTAAAACTATAATCTTATATACTAAACTTATTCTATGTACACATATACACGTATTTAGTTGTGTGCCGTCGGTGTATTGTGCCGATGCAGCATGTCTGAGCCGACCGCCGTACGTGATAAATTACATGATCTTAAAATATCACGCATCTTCCTCGGTGATAAGTTGGATGTGTGTTGGAATGCCAAGAATGTCATGTTCATGTTTGAACATTCTGGCGTCTCTCCGGGATAGGCTTCAGGAAGGTCATGTTCCGGCGTGAACATTCTAGCGTCTCTCCGGGGCAGGCTCTAGAAAGTTCTTATGTTCAGGCGTGAACAGTCGTTATAGTTTTTTGAAACATAAAATTTAAGTGCGAAATGCAAAGTCTGCTCGGCTTTTACATACCTACATATATAATCGATTTTGCATTATGCCGTAGATGAAGCTATATTTGGGATTGGACCGAACGATTATCTGATCATTTACTACGGAATTCGATATTCGATCTATAGATAGATCTGTAGATTTTTAGATTCATTTTTGACATAAGCTCCATACAAAATATGTCAAACACGAACCTCGAGTCTCAAAATCCAGGTATGGATCGAATATTGAAAATGGTCGTTATATTGATACACTGCCACTGTACAGTCTGTCACGTTACAGAATGTATACTTATTGACTTTGGGAGTCTTTTCGATCTTTCCTTGAGCTCCATCTCAATCTTTATTTTGGGTTGTTTAGTAACTAATTGATTCAGACTTAGGTAGAAAAGATTCTCGAAGAAATACTGAAATAAATAACACATTCAGAACTAGCGACATGTTATGGACAATTACTAATTGGACAGAACTTCCCACGACAGACACTGACTCACACCAACAAAGTTCTTCTACGAATTACTGTATAATTACTTTCTGTTTAATTATTACCCCAAATACGAGACATAAGTACTTTTCTAATAATTAAATTTTCACCCACCTCACTACCAATTTTACTCGCTTTGAGTAAACACAGCTTATTATTTAACGTGACATGGGTCACCGGGCCTAAGTTAGAAACGGTTACGTGTATTTAAGTGCCAGCGTGTTTATTTATGTAATGGTGCCGATACATTTGAACAATCACCTGTAATGAGCAATCTTGAGAATGTTACATAACAGAAAAGTAAACTAGTGTGTTTTAGGGCGGTTTCAGATTAGCGTATATTTCTGCGCGTATACGGTCGTTTAAAAAGCAGCGATAGCCTAGTGGAGAGACCGACAGACTGCTACGAAGAGAGTCCGGGTTCGAAACCACGGCGCACACCGTTGACTTTTCGAAGTTATGTTCGTATTAAATTGTTAATTATCGGTTTCTAAACGGTGAAGGAAAACATCGTGAGAAAACCTGCATGTCTGAGAGTTCATCATAATGTTCCCGAAAGACATGTGAAGTCTGCCAACCCGCACTTGGCCAGCGTGGTGTACTATGGCCATACCCTTCTCATAATGGGAAGAGGCCTGAGCCCAGCAGTGGGACAGTATAAAGGGCTGATGATGATACGGTCGATTTAGCATACGCGCTTACACGCATGCTACATGACGCGCTTCAAAAAATCGGTCTCGTAAACGGGCATATTTCAGCGTGTTCGCTCGAAACACGGGGAGGTGTAGCTCGCGGCTCGCGCTTATACGAGCTTAGAAGCGCGTCTACGCTTGTACGAGTTGCGCGTGTGCCAAAAGGCGCGCTTATACACGCCTACATGCACTTCCAAAAACGAGATCATACGCGTGTATAAAACGCTAGCCTGAAACCGCTCTTTCCGAGCACTCTTACGAACGATCGGGTGAACATTCTATCGAATTGAGAGTAAATTGACTTTGACGGTTTTGCTGATTATGTAGAGAGTTCGCGAGAAAGATCCTCAAAATGTTCGTCGCAATGTTCGATTCTGTTCGTTGCTCAGTTCAACAAAACAAAAAACGGCGAATGCTCGCTGTTCTGTTACAAGTGAATACTCAAGTGTATCTGCACCATAATGTGTTGTGATTTTCAGATCGATATTACCGTTGCATGGTACGAAGCAGTCACATCTATACTCCTAAGGGAAATACCAAGGGTGCGTTACGTTTTAAGCGTTAATGTTTTGAAGCTACGAAAATGTTAACTTGTAGGTGAGTAAAAGAATTGTATGTGCGTAATGAATTATTTTATCATCAGGCTGGTAATTAAAAGGCTTGATAAATAACAGGTTGTCTTTTTTACAGCTGTAAATATAATTAAAACGAGCGACTAATTGGGTAAAACAGAATTTCTATATTCAACACGTAATATGTCATTATACATATAATAAAAAGGTTTAACCTCTTAAATTGGAAGCTTTAAACATTTTTAGACCTCTAGTTCACACATCCACATTAGGAGTTCAAAGAATTTGCACGCAGACAAAAGCTGCCATAAATCCTCATACCAGTAAAAATGCGCCTAATTGAAACTAAAATAAAATAAAAACAAATGAAGCATTCACAACCTCTTTTAAAAACGAGCCGATAGTAAAATACTGTAACAAACAGTGAAACAAAAGTTCCTATTCTGATAGCCTACTACTAGATTAATTCCATTAGCCATACAGCGACCTACATATATACAAATGGTGTTGTTGACTTAATGAATAAAACACTAGCTCACCGGTCCGTCGGTCTTTTAGTCCGTCTGTCTGTCAGTCCGTCGTCGTTCAATAACATCAGCCATCGTTTAACTTTTGTCGGACTCTGCTGAACAATCAGTCAAGACGCGCTTCTTTGTCAAGCTAATAGCCCGGTAATAGTGTTACGTTCACAGCTAGTTGCAAGTTTTATAGACAGAGTAATTGCCTCTGATGATGGGCACCGAACTGTCTGCTAATAAGCGAACCTTGCTTTGGATTTCAGTTAAAGATGTAAAAAAAAGGAACTGTAAAACTTGGATAGGGAAGTAGGAATAACTTAGCTATATTGCTTCAGTCCCAAGTAAGCATGGATTATCAGCTTTATATTCGGTTAATAGCTGGATTTATACACTCTTTCGATTCATTGACATACTTTCCATTCATTATAATATGTCCAATTGTCCATACTTTAGTAGTAGTATTATATGTCAGAATTAATGGTTCTTGTGGTAATAATACAATACACTTTAGCCTAAAACGTCATTTCGCAATGCATGTTACAAGTATATCAAATAGTATAAAAAACGTAGATATTGTTCATACAAAGTATAACAGCTAAGCGCAATATTAAACTAGCAAAATTGATCTAGAATGCAGATAAATGCAACAGCCTATATCGTTTGATTGCACACATAGCCGCTTTGCCATTGAGCACTGCGTACTACGCTTTCGATCCCCCCACGAGAGAATAAACACTGCTTGACCCAGAAATATAAGTTCCAAGTCTGTATTGTACCTTCAGTCTGTTGCTTGTATAGTTCTCCACGGAGCAGGACTTGTGAAGAAGTTGTATTTAAAGGAAATGACATAATAACGAAATGTTGCATCAAATTTCGCTTTTAATATTGAGTTTTGTCTATGTGTACACACATATTCAGATGGAATATAAACATTAAATATGCATTCCTCCTTCCACTTACTCTTACAACACACCATGATACTTCAAAGATAATCTTTCAGAAAAAGTAAAGGGCACATTCAGTAACATATGTCACAAAAAATGCCCTGACGTCATTCGCAAACATACAAGGTATTAAAAAACTGACAGAAACAAATGATAACAGTAGAGCAATGAAAAACAAACATCAATTACTATAGGACTCTGTTTAAATCCTAATGGCTTTTGATAGTCAATTATTACGGCCTTCTATTTGTAATATTAGGGTATCGTAATACCAATATTGTTGATTGTTTGTTTTGAATGAGTGTTAATTTGTGTGATCGCGTAATGTTTTGTACTGAATGTGTTCGGGCAATAGAAATAGATTAGGTATTTGTTATTATCTGTTATTGGTCGCGAAAGTTTTCAGTTTATACATATGGCTGATGTTTATACAAGACTAGAGGACGCCAGCAGCTACGGCTGCATTTTTTTTAAATTTACCCGTTTTGGCCGATCCCGTGGGAATTTCGGGAAATCCCTTCTTAGTGAACCCCTATGGTCCCCAAGGAACATACATGCCAAATTTCAGCTTCCTGCGCCCAATAGTTTCGCCTGTAGCGTGTCTGTCAGTCAGTCAGTAACGCAAGGATTTTTTATATGAAGATGATTTTCTATATGATGAAAATAGAATGCGTACAATCTAAAATATTTGTTACAGTATAGTATGAATAATGAATACGAGTAGGCCGCTTAGCGCAGTTTAATAAATACATATCTGTCGGCCTCTCAGCTAACTAACCTTATTGCCCTCTGCTGTGAAAGCTGTCTCAAACATCTTTACGACAGATGACAAATTTGCAATTGTATATCAGAGCTATCATTCCAGCTATGTATTCTAACGTTACTACATTAGTGACTTGCTTATCTTTCATCTGCTAACAGGGGCCGATTAGCATCCCCTGTCTGGGTCTCTTCAGGTTCCAGACTATATCCGGGCACATGCCTGGATATACGTAGTTTAACGATTATGAGATCGTTAAAGCTATGAGCCTGTCATGTTATCAGCAAGTCATTGAGAATTCTATGCTTCTCAACCTTTTGATCAGCCTACCCTATATACTTTGTGGAATAGCGTAAGTATAAACCGGCAGCCCATGTATTTAGTACAGTGTCTGTTGTGTCAGTAATAGCCTAGTGCAAAGGCAGCAATAGCCTAGTGGAGATACCAATAGACTGCCATGCAGAGGATATCGGGATCGAATCCACGGCGCGCACCAATGACTTTTCGGAGTTATGTGCGTATTAAATTGTTAATTATCGCTTTTCCCGTGCCTCGGCGAGCACGGTAAGCCGGTCCCGGTTGTCATGAAGATCTTTGACAGTCGTTACAGGGCGTCAGTACCTCTAAATAAACTGACACTAGTCTAAACCATGGAATATCGCTATCCCTGTGGGTTGTGAACACAGATGTAACTTATCATTTTATAAATCAAAATCGTGAATATTTAAAGCGCTATTATTAAAAATATGTACATTGTGTATAGGTATATAAGAGTATTAATGTAATTGACTCATCCTACGACTCTAACCCACGTAAATACGGGTTTTTTTTCTATTATCGAATAGTTATAATTATGTAATAGGTACACAATAACGAGCCTGCTTAAAACTTAATCTTTCATATTGATTTTGAGAGACAAATCACTAGTAATTTAAAGGTGTCATCAATACAATGAATCCCGTTTGATTCGATTTGAGAAGGAATCGTGTATTACAAACGTAAGATAGCTAGCCAGGGTCACTTGTCTGATGGCCCACGGCCCGACGATTGATGTTGGAGGGTTATGATGCCATCATTCAAGACGTCACTTTTAGTTCTCCTTGCTTCCGCTATGGCGCTGTATTTTGCTTTGTGCTTATAGATACCGATATAAAGCTTTCTGATTGGTTTGCAGGATTTTATATCACCGCTGAATATATCGAGTTTTTATAGTCATAAAATACGTCAGAACCTTTTAGTTTTATTATTACGATCAACAATCAATCAATGTCATTTATACATGACTGTGTCAGTGGTCGTCATAAGGTTAATCAAATATGTATTTGAGAGGCTGCCAGATCTGGACTGATATTCAACTAAAACAACATAATTATGCTACAAACGCCAGTAAGCTTCAGGTAATTCTTGCTTTTATCACGTTTTTATGCTGATTTGTATTTGTATAAGCAGGCATAGCCGAGTGGAGAGCCTGAAAGACTGCTACGTAGCCCTCTGCGTAGCAGTCTATCGGTCTCTCCACTCGGGTTCGAATCCACGGCACGCACCAATGACTTTTCGAAGTTAAGTGCGTATTAAATTGTTTATATCGCTTTCTAATCGGCGAAGGAAAACATCGTGAGGAAACTTGCATGTCTGTCTTCTCCATAATGTTCTCGAAAGACATGTGAAGTCTGTCAACCCACATTTCGTCAGCGTGGTGCACTATGGCCTTACCCTTCTCATAGTGAGAAAAGGACCGTGCCCAGCAGTGGGACCGTATCATCATGATCAGCCTTTAACAGTCCACTGCTGGACTAGGCCTCTCCTTTGAAAGGAGGAATTGGCCTACTATACCACGCTGGCCAAACGGGTTGGTATAGGGTTTGTGTCAAGTTTTCCTTCTCTTACAGTGCTGTTCTCTGCATAATATGCTCCCTCTGTCGGCTCTTACGACACCCATGGGATGATATGGGGTGGTGACAATCCGTATTCTTAATCCGTCACCACACGGACTACACGGGACCGTATAATAATAATAATATACTCCCGACTGATTGCGGCCACGGCGGCTTGTCTATATATGAGACTTGCCAACTGCGCAGGACATATTATAGTACACGAATGTGTGCACATATACAAGTGCACTCTGTGTTCCCATGGGACGCTACAAGCGACAAGACTGGAGAGAGATTAGGCGCAGGACCAACGGCTTAACTTGCTTTTCCGAGGCACGGGGGTGCGACACCGCCAACTCCCTGACTCCGAACTTGTATTGGATAATTCCTAACAGAAAAACCCAATATTACTTTTTGTTCGATCCGGGAATCGAACCCGAGACCTCATCATCCTCAGTCGCTATCACTACCGCAGGACCACAGAGGGACCGTACATATACAGGGCCGAGGATGATGCTGATTTCCCATCAGTACAGAAAACACCGAAAGCATTCCGTGATCTTCTCACAGGAATCCACGGATTCTCCATAGTTATTCGTCGGCATCATTCGACGTTCCCTGTGACGTCGAACCAATAAATGTGTCACGATATAATCGATAAACCGGCTACATGGTGTAATTTATCACTCGGTGACGTGCCCGGTGATTAGTGCTATTATTGCTACCGAATTATTTATGTACATGACTGTGTTTCTTAAATGGGTTGCAGTTTTAAGTGTAGGGGTTTTTGGGAAGAAAATTTAAATTCATTTACTCATATAGCTTACAAGTCAACACTTATGAGGAGCGCCTGGAAGAAACTCTTGCGACTCTGTTAAAGTCAGAATCTTAAATTATAACAATGTGTGGTTTTTTAGAACTAACTGTCTTAATGTTTGTGTGGGGTAGCAAAATTCTAGGTTGTTCTTTAGACTTTCCAGATACAATGTGAGTAAGTAGGTTTTGATTACGAATAAATCATAGTTCCACGATCTACTGACTCCTGGGGCGGTTTCAGATTAGCGTATTTTTCTGCGCGTATACGGTCGTTTCAGCATACCCGCTTACTCGCGCGCTACATTGCGCGCTTCAAAAAACCGGACTCGCGTAAACGGGTATATTTCGGCGTGTTCGAAACGAAACTGTAGTGACATCTTGTCAGTGTACACATGAATTCTGACGGCTCACGCTTATGCGAGCTTAGAACCGCGTCAACGCTCGTACGAGTTGCGCGTGTGCCAAAAGGCGCGCCTATACGCGCCTACATGCGCTTCCAAAATCGAGCTTATACGCGCGTATAAAATGCTAATCTGAAAGCGCTCTGGCATCCGTTCCGTGCAGTCGCATTCGCGCGCACGCTCGCTCGCTACCGCTGTCGTCCTATATACGTTAAACGTTTAAGTACACGTTTTTTCGTATACAATAACGATTGCTGTGGCAACTCACACGGTCCTTTTTAGGATAGTGTAATTGTCATAACAGGCGTTATAAGTCGTGTTTCTACGAACATTTAAACAAAAGTCGTCCTGTTTCTATAAACATTATAACAAAAGTCTTGGCCCCTTCAGGGATAAAACCAGTGTTGTGTCTGGTCGCCCGGTTGATACCTAACGGTGTTAACGAAGCTGGGTGGGTGTAGACCCGACACACCTGCGGAGCCCCTTCAGGGCTACGTAAAAGTCGGCTGGGGTTGGATCATTCGGCCTTGGGGTGTCTCCTAGTCGAACCCAACCATCTCCTTCCCACCTACCTATTTCCTTATCCTATTCTTTGGTGTGCAGTTTGGGTGTACCGGCCTACTCAGGCCCATACCACCCCGGCACCAAAGCAGCTAGGAACCCTCTTGCACATTGAGATTGGCGAAGGGAGTACAAGCTTAGGGCTCACAAATTAAGTACACATCCCCCCCTGACCATCCCCAGGTCGGGAGGGACATTCACAACCACACCTCGGGCTATTCCCGCTCGAGACCATATAGGGAAACAAGTTAGGTATACAACGCGTTCACAGCGCGCTGTTGTGTGTTCCGCGCCAAAACCGGCGACCGTTAGGGAGTTAGCGCGTTCGACCCGCGCTAATAATTGTAGGTATTGTTATTACTTGTCTGTTCCGTTTGTAAGTTAGGCGTAGTTCTCGCGACGCGTGTCGCTTATAATAAGTCAGCCGACAGTTTATTTATATTTAGGATTATAGTGCGCTTAGCGACTATATAGCTATTGTAGTCTAGTCAATAAGTTAGTAAACTTACACTCCGGTCACGATGGCCGGAGTGATAAGTTTAGAAACGATTCTTGCCAACCCTAGGGCGTTCTCCTTTCTAAAGGAAATCTTTGGGGATGCCATTCAGGCGCCAGTAGGTCCGCAGCCGCGCATCAGCGCGGCCCGCCCGCCTTCGCCGACTTCATCGGCTAGATCGCGCTCTCGCAGCCCGCTGCCGAGTATGCGCGCTACCGACTCCGAAGCCACCACCAGCCGCCCGTCTAACGCTCAGAGCGAGATGGACTTGACGGTGTGTGGCTCGGACGAGGAAGAAGAGGAGTCTGGTAGCGAGTCGACAGACTCGTCAGACTTAACCTCAGTCCCAGACGAGGACTTCACCCTCGTAGAGGGCAAAAAGCGCCGCCGAGCGGCCAAGTCAAAGCCGAGCAAGGCGGCTAAGCCGGCCAAGACGGCTAAGACTTTGGCGCCTACGCCAACAAGCTCGCGGCCAGGACACAGCCGTCCAGCCACACCACGACCCAAGACCCCCCAGCCCCCATCAGGGGCCCCCCCGGCAAAGCCCCCAATGCCTCCACTCCAGTTCATACAGGACAAGGCAAAGTGGCTGGCAGTGTCCACCTGGTGCAATGAGCACCAAGTAAACTACACCAGCGCCAGATCCACCCAACAGGGGATCAAAGTACAGGTGGCCACGTCCCAGGACCACCGCGCGCTGACCAAAGTGTTGAAGGAGAGGCAGATCTCCTTCCACACCTATACCCTCCCCGAAGATCGGCTCCTCCGAGCCGTTATTAGGGGAGTACCGAAGGAGCTGACGACCGAAGAGGTCAAGGCTTCCTTGCTCCAGGAGCAACTGCCTGTGCACGAAGTGCACCGTATGACTAAGGCGAGGACGCGTGAACCATACGACATGGTTCTCGTCGTGCTCGACAAGTCAGAGGCCGGGAAAGCCATCTTTAGGCTGACCTCGATATGCCACCTGTCTGGCATTAAGGTCGAGCCTCCCCGGCGCAACAGCACTATCAGTCAGTGCCACCGATGCCAGCTGTATGGGCACTCGGCGCGTAACTGTTTCGCGCGGCCTAGGTGCGTTAAGTGCCTAGAGGACCACGCAACCGCCGACTGCAAGCGCCCCAGGGACAAGGCGCTTTGCGAGGACCCTCCCGCATGCGTATTGTGCGGGCAGCTGGGTCACCCCGCGAACTACCGCGGGTGTCCCAAGGCACCGCGTGCCACTCGACCCGCGGCGAAGGCGCCTCAAACGCCCGCACGCAAAGTCCTCCCGGGGCCCCCGGCCCCAGCCCCCGCCCGGCCCTCTGGCACGTCTCAGCCTTCAGCTCAGCCTTCAGCATGGAACACGCCTATAGCGTTCCCGTCATTGCCATCTCGCCCGCATGCTCCCCTCGCGCAAACAGCTAGGCCCGCAACAATCAAAACCCCTACACCCGCGTTAAAGGTGGCCCAGCCCACCACTAACCCGCGCCCGGCGACGGTACCGGTACTCGTTGCCAGCCCCAACTCCCCCCAGGTTGAAGACGACTTCAGCCTGGTCGCTAGATTCGCAGCGCTCGCGAGCAACGCTGATATTAGCGCCATCGCGGCGGAGCTTAGGCGCGCTCAAGGCAACTTAAACGCCATGTTAGAAATACGTTTTAGGTACGCGTACGTATTTCAGTCATTTGAAAACTTTAGGGCTTAGTAATGGATAGGCACACTATAGGCAGAGTCAAACCACGATCACTCAAGGTAGGGTTTTTCAATGCTAATAGCATTGCATCGCAACGTGATGAAATAGGCACGTTCCTTAGGGACCATCAGACAGATATACTACTCGTGCAAGAGACTTTCTTAAAGCCAGCACACAGAAACCCTAACATTGCTAACTATTGTTTAGTGCGTAATGATAGGCTGAACTCGCCCGGTGGGGGCACTCTGATATACTTTAAGAAGTCTCTGCATTGTATACCTATGGATCCGCCAACCTTGGAGTACATTGAGGCCTCGGTCTGTCAACTCGCCATGACAGGGCACCCATCTATTACGCATATTATTAGTATCTGCTTACCTCCCACCATCGTCTAGCACTTCACACAACCCTAAGAGGCTCCTGAAAAAAGACCTTCAGGCCCTCCTGGGGCTAGGCGACTCGGTTATCGTGGCGGGCGATCTGAACGCCAAGAACGCCCGCTGGGGGTGTCAAGTGACTAACCCACGCGGCACGATACTCGAGTCACTCTCTGAGTCGCTTAACTATGACATTATAACGCCGCTCGAAGCGACACATTATCCTGATAACGTGACGCACAGACCTGACATACTAGACGTGGCTCTTTTAAAGAACATAAGTTTACGCTTGTGTTCGGTAGAATTGTTACACGAGTTAGACTCCGACCATAGACCGGTCCTGTTAGACTTTGCACCCAGAATAGGGCCCATAGATACAGGGCACAGGCCGACTAAGCTGGTCACTGACTGGGCACGACTCGGGAAAGAACTCGTGTCGTCCTCGCCAGTGCTCAGAGAGCAGATACCACTAGACGCCAATCAAATGGGGGACAATGACACACTACAAGCGGTCGATAGCTTCACGAGTCACGTGCAATCGTTAATTAACGATTGCTCACGGCAGGTACCCGAGACGGGCGACCGTCGATGGAGCCTGCCCGCTGACGTACGTGACTTGTTGCGGCGTAAACACGCAGCGATTCGTGCCTACGACCGATACCCGACTGAGTCCAATCGCTTCACTATGCGCTCTCTACAGCGTGACGTCAAGTCGCGTATTAAAGAGATGCGTAACTCTCGATGGGAAACTACACTTAGCGAGCTAGAACCCACTCACCTCGCCTTCTGGCAGCTATCTCGTTCGCTCTCTAAAGATGTCACCAGGACCTGTTTACCACCTCTAAACAGGCCTAATGGTCCACCGGCTTTCGAGGACGGGGACAAGACAGAATGCCTGGCAGACAGCCTGGAGCAACAATGTACGCCGAGCACGTCACACATAGACACAGACCACCTAATAGAGGTAGATAGCGAGGTGGAGCGTCGAGCCTCTCTCACGTCGCCACCTCGTCCCCTGACAGACAGACATGACGTAATAGGAGACGACGATGACGAGCAACACATACCCCTAGCCACCCCTGATGAGGTTAGGGTGATCATTAAGGGTTTACACCCCCGTAAAGCTCCCGGCTTGGACGTCATAACAAACAGGGTCATTAAAATATTCCCCTTAGCTTTCATAGTCATTTTGACTACCATATATAACGCCGCAATTAACAACAATATATTTCCACATCAGTGGAAAGAAGCCGTGGTAATAGGAATCCACAAACCCGGCAAGCCTAGGTCCGAGCCTAGTAGTTATCGTCCTATCAGTCTGCTTAAAGGTTAAGGGAAAGTTTACGAGCGGCTTTTATATGTTAGGCTGAAAGCATACGCTGATGCATCGCTCTTGGTCCCTCACGAACAGTTTGGGTTCCGAACCCGCCACTCGTGCGTACAACAGGTTCACCGTATCGTTGAGTATATCAGCGTGCGGTTGCAGCGTAATTTATTCACCGGCGTTGTTTTCTTCGACGTAGCGAAAGCTTTCGACAAAGTGTGGCACAACGGCTTGATTTACAAGCTTTTCACTATGGGAGTGCCTCACAAGCTCGTGCTCATCATACGAGACTATCTGTCAGATAGAAGCTTTCGGTACCGCGTTGAAGGCACGCTCTCTTCGAGTCACGCCATCCGAGCCGGTGTCCCTCAGGGGTCAGTGCTCTCGCCTCTCTTGTATTCATTGTTTACCGCTGATATACCGATGCATCGGCTAGTGCAGACAGCACTTTTTGCAGACGACACAGCCATCTATTACGCAGGCGCAGACCCTGGCGCAATCAGTAGGAAGCTCCAATCCGCAGCCAACGCCCTAGGCGCGTGGTGCCGGAGATGGCGGATAGAGGTCAATCCCGAGAAGAGTCAGGCGGTGCTTTTCCATCGGTGAGCCCCACACCTGTACCCTCCGGGTGCGACCCCACAAATAAGATGGACTAGGGAAGCCAAATATCTAGGTGTGATCCTTGATGATCAACTATCGTTCCGCTCACACATTACGAAGGCTCGCAATAGAGCCTCCTTTGTGCTTGGGCGCTTACATAGCTTAGTCAACGCTAGATCTAAACTATCGCTTAAGAACAAGATTAGGTTATACACATCATGTATTAGGCCTATAATGACATACGCTAGTGTAGTTTTCGCACACACTAGGCCACACAGGATCCATAGCCTACAAACACTTCAGAATAAGTTCATGCGGCGAGCTACGGGCGCACCGTGGTACGTACGTAACGAGGAGTTACATGTAGACTTACAACTGCCGACCATCAGGCAATTCATGAAACAGTGCTCCCGTAGCTACTTTGACTCTGCTTCGACACACCCCAACCCACTATTGGTTGCGGCGTTAAACTATACACCATCTAGGATTTCTAAGATTAGGAGACCTAGGCACGTATTAGACGAACCTGACGATAACACTACACTTGCTCAAATCAGAGCACACACGGCTCGCGAAGCCATACAACTTCGACCGCGGTTCCGTACTCGCCGACGAGGCCGGAATACGCGACGCGCTAACGTTAATACCGCGGGACACCTTAGTCCCGCATTGCCGGCAGCGCCCCAAGCCGAAGTCCGTGGTAGTCCACCCTTGGGGAGTCAAAACGCTGTCTAGTATACTTTAACGGGTTGGGAGCCTTCTGCGCTACTACCATCGCGCAGCAATATGCCGATACGTGTCGCACTTTATTTATTTTATTTAAAACTACCTGCACTTTGCACAAAGCGCACTTAATGTGTAAGGCATTTACTACATTTTACCTTTAGGTGAATAAAAATGATCGCGAAAAGTGCTATCGACTAGTACAGAATGTTTTCAGTTATTAACACCATCTCGCAAAGTTGTAAAAGTTTTTATGGCTTAGATATAAAAAATAATGTAACATTTTAGGCGACTTTTCATTGGATAGGTACTTTTGAAAGTGTAAGTACTTCATCCGGATTACAGTGTGATAGTGATGTTTACAATATTTTGGGGTTCTGTCTGTGTTTCTGTAAAACGAAAACAGACAGTTCCTATTAGTGTATTATATACTTTTTTATAGTTATAGGCGGCAAACGAGCAGACGGATCGCCTGATGGTAAGCAATTACCGCCGCCCATGGACACAAGTAACACCATAGGAGTGACAAGTGCGTTGCCGCACCTTGGGGATGAGAAAAGGGATAGGATGAAGAGTGGGATGAGGGAGAAGGAATAGGGGATAGGGCCTCCGTCACTCTCACTCACCGATCGAAACCCAACAGTTTAGGTAATGTTACTTTACGTCGATTTTCTGTGAGAGGGTAGTACTTCCCCGGTCGAGCCAGCCCATTCATGAAAAATCAAAATCATCAAGGCTCTACTACCGTGGAAAGTAATAATAAGATAGCAACGAGTTGAAATTACAATTAAGTGCTTAAATCTATAGGCCCTTTATGTTGTCAATATTTAATATGCAGCTGAAAGAACAATGCATATTGACAAAGCAAAATAAATACTTACAAAAATAGGGTGCCTTTCGGTGACCAAGTATATAGTACAAGCAAAAATGGAAATACTGATATTTGTTTATGACATCACATAAAAAATATTAATCATCAGATTGACTATCGTATCGGAGTATAGGCGAGTTTTACATAAAAATTGTACGCACCCGAACCGGTTTCATACTTGTCTAGTTTTTTATAAAGCAATTTTATTAATTAGCTCATCGCTCGACTTTTATGCTTTTCATTTGATGCTATGGGCATAGGGTAATAAATAAACGATTATAACTTTGTAATGGCAAATCCTTGACGAGGGCTTTTTATGTACTACACATAAAAAAATTTAAGCGGCAAACGAGCAGACAGATGCCTTGCGAATTTGATGCGAATAACATATTATATTTTTCTTAAAATAACTGACTTAACAAAATTCCATCAACGGACATAAAAACTCGGTCTCAAAAAAAAAATATGTGGCTCGCGCTCATTGTAGGAATCGAACCACCGACAGCCAAGAGATCGCTTAAATCACTACGCAGTTGATGAAATCAAAATCGATCCTCGAGTATTCGCGAAATCAACAAGAATTGGTTTTTGCATAAATAAATTATTGAATTAATTATAACATAATAGCAAACCCATTAGTGCAATATTAGAAATTATTAATCAAACCTATGATTTCTCAATTTTAACTCCAATCGCGAATATCAAAATGTCTATGCAAAGAGAACAAAATTATTCTCTCACATACGCAGTGCTCAAAGCGTACGCCGATTTCGTATAAAATTTAGACTATATGACAAAAAAATTATAATAATAATATTCTACCATATTCACACAACACCGCCTAGTCCCAAACTAAGCAGAGCTTGTACTATGGGTACTAGACAATGGATAAACATAGATATATATTTTTTTTGTAAATACATACATATTATACATAGAAACATCAGACCAAGACAAACATTCATGTTCATGCACACAAATGTTTGACTTGAGCGGGAATCGAACCCGCGACCTTCGGCGTAGCAGTAGCTTACACTCCCACTGCGTCAACTGGTCGTCATTACAAAAATAATTCCTCCAGACACAATATTAAGTGTATTTATATAATTCGGACTTTGCAGGCATTCAGACTTAAAACATTGATTCGTGTGGCAGAAAATACTTTGTCCCATTTGAGAACCGAACCCATTGCACTACGTATACACGACATTAAAGGTGAACGCACACTTATCCGAGCCGAACGCGTCGAACGAATCGAAGTCAAGGAGGCTTCGCACATTAGCAAGAATCGACCGCGCCGAAAGAATCGAGTGCATCGAAAAAATGGTTTCCATTTCGTTTACGCCTGTCGCACTGTTATTACATGTGAATTGTGATGGATCTTGACAAGGTTTTTATTGACAGTGCTTTATTAATGGAAGATGAAGAAACACAATGCGGAAATAGTACTCGCGCGTTGCTCTGTTATACCCAACTGATAAAATGCGAGCGCATCGGTCGAGTCGACCGCACAAACCGCGCCGAATCTGATGATGTCATTCGAAGTCGTCTAGGATTTCTGGGGTTCTTCCAGATTCGGACGATTCGACGCGGGCAAGTGTGCGAGGTTTCATGAGATTTCATATAAATAATTCTAAAATTCGTTTCGTTCGACTCGTTGGACGTGTTCGGCTCGGATAAGTGTGCGTTCACCATAACTGACCTCTTGAAACACAATATCGTACTAGCAGTCAACAAATGCACATATATTCTACGCTATAAGGTTTCTGTTGTTACTTTTTGGCGAACGTAACCCTAAAAACGTTAAAAGATAACGCTCGAATGTTTTTAATGTCGCATCGGGCATGTTGTGTCGGCATTCACGCCTCGATAGCTCTTCCCGGCTGTTCCGGCCTTTGCCCGGTAAAACTTTTATGTGTACTGTGTTTTTTTTCCATTTATACTGGTTCCGAAAGTACTTTTTTTATCAAGTAATGAATTTTGGGCCAGTGAGCCGAATACGTACAAATATAGTTTTACTCCGTGGTGCTTGATGCGTGTTTGTGAATTTCGATGCGGAATGGTTAAAGTGATTGTGTCACTACGAATGGTAAATATAACTAGTGACCAAATTATAAAAATGTGTTCAATAACCAAATGTGACGAACTATCATGTCATCCACTTGCACTATCATCATGTCTTTTAGTTCTTTGTCTCGATATTTGTAAAGTTTCATATGATCTAACATTTATTCAAGTGAGACGCCAGCCATTTTAAAACCCTCTAGTTCCTGGCAGAAAAATAAAGAGGACAGAAAGAAAGAAACAGAGAGAGAGAGAGAAGGAAGGGACAGAGGAAAAAGAGAGACACAGTTAGACGCATGGCAATAACACTCGTCAAGCGGAACGCAATACTTTGCAGTGATATTCTATAAAAGAACGTTACCTCGGTCAAGCCTACTCAGTCGTGCGTACTTCTATTAAAACTCTAAAGCTACTGAACTAAATTGTACAACAAAGGAAATCAATTGTCTTTCCTACTACATCCACCACAGCATTTAAAAAAAAAAGCGAAAATATGGCAAGCAGCCAGCTTTTTATATGTTTCTACGACTTGCCATCGCTAACGGAACTGGCTTGAATATTCAACTTATTTCAGTGCCTAGCATATTTACATTTGCTTAAGTACGTAGTTCATTGTAAGAGATTCTATCATGACACTGCATAATATCAGTCACCTTAGGCAGTTGTCTCACCGCAAGCGAAGAAGGGCAGTGCCTTCCTCCCTTCAGTTATTTTCCCATCCAAGAAACGTACAACGGATATACAATTCCGTATAAACAAAAGAGATACATATATAAATAGTTGATGGCTGCGTGTTCACACTGAAGGCGAGAAACTAGCTCTATAAGACAGCGACTAGAGCTTTCAATGTAAATTGCTCAGCGAACATGTGGGTCACTGTGGCTGCTTGTACAGTGCTGCGCGATACTAACCTCAAAACTCAGAACGATTTATGTGAGTAATGCTCGTCGCAATCGAACACATGCTGATAACTCAAAAGCTATGAAATTACCAGTCACTTTGTTGCTAGCTGTACTCGCTACTCTCTAATCGCCAGCAATATGACTGCTACCTATATAAGGTGACAATAATACTTCATTATAATACAAATAGCTGCCGCCACAGCTGATAACGTCAAAACGCGAAGCACTCAATCTATAGGTAGTGAATTATTTAATAAATTAATAACTAGGTACTAATATATAAAACTAGTTTTTGCACGAAGCTTCACCTGCGTGGGATGTTAATGAAAATTATCCTATTTTAAAACTAGATAACCATTGATGTGTATCTCCTATATCAGCCTCTTAGGATTTGATTTTTGAGAAAATTAGTAGCCTATATTTGACCCTGGGATTTTAATTACGCCCATGCTGAATTTCATCAAAATCAGATCAGCAGTTCAGCTGTAAAAGAAAGTCAAACGGAAAGACTTTCACATTTATAATACAATCATGGGATTGTTCTAAAGGCTCTGTAAATAGGTCAAACGTCGGTTAATCTCTCATTGTATATCAATCGTTATCAATCAAACAATCTCCATTACTGCTTCCAATCGGTAATGATTTATCATCCATTTGACAAACGCCCGCTCGTCGAAGCAACAATGTATAAATAACATTTTGTATATAATTATGTTATGGACCAAGAGATTAATCGGGCGTAATTTATAATGCCCGGGCAGAGTGATAAATACTTAAAAAGGTTTTTTTATTTCAACCTTTTATCAAATTTTCAAGTTGGAGTAAACATTTGTTTCACTTGGCCTGCGAAAATATATTTCGTTTTTGAAGTCGGTTGTTTTTAACGTAGTTATTTTTATTTAATACTTTTTAGTGAACCTATTGTTGTATTGTCAACTAGTTATAGGTAGACCTACAAAAGGTGCTGCGCGCCTTAAAATATAGATCTCAAGAAACGGGAACGGATAAAAGGATAAAAGTAGTCTTCTCTGTAAAAATGCTCTTCGGGACACAGTTTTACGTTCTTGTGAGACTATTAAAGATCCTGAAAAACGTTTGTTGGCCAGGAAAGCATATATATGAAATCACGTTAACGTCAAGAAACTCTTAAACAGTATAATTCTAGACTCGGTAAGATCCAAGAGCGTCTAGCGAATGAGCCTTTTGAGCAGAGAGCAGGCACGGTCCGAAGGGGGGGTCACAGGGGACATGACCCCCCAAAATCTAGGGTCAAATTGGAAAATCTCAAAAATTTGCCAAATAATAAAAATACATTTCTAGCTACTCCCAACAGCGATAAATTTATAGTTTGCTGACTCTATCTAGTAGTGTTTTTATGAACTACGTACGATGGCCAAAATAACTTGGAAATTACATCTAGTTTAGAAACAAGGAATCGAACTACCTACGTAGTTTTGGTAATCCTAGCAAAATTGATATGCGTCGTTATGATAAAGATTGTTTAACAATATTCTAATAATGTAATTTGTCGGTTTATTGTAAAGATTCAAGATAAAGGCTGTCTACTTAGTTGTGAATTGTGATTCTTGTTGATAAGGTTTGAAATTGAAGAAAAATTAAAATATAACTTAATTGTCGAATACTTACTACATATAATTAAATTTGAAGAACAGTGCTTCATTTAATGATAATTTTATAATAATGGTAAGTCATTGAAAGTCATATCGAGCCTTTCCCGCCATTTTAGCGCAACCGTCAAAAACTAAATTTTACAGAAGGTTTTTTTTAAATATTTTTATACAGAAATGGGCTAATAAAGTAAAATTTGATGTACATTAACGATTTTTAGACATTTACATGTATCATTAAAAAAACTACAAATATAATAAGTATTTTGGGTTGGATTTTAAAACGCCTGAATTTGAGGGTATTGGTGGTGTAGGGGGCTTAAGGGAGTTAGTCTTAATCCCCTCAAAGTAATTTTGGCTGCCGGAGTTGCGTCAAATATTTTTAAACAATTTCCAAAAATTCTTAAATACTTTGGCAATTATGCAAAACGGAACGTAATTTTTATGCTTTAGTACAGTTTTTCAAATGTAATTTTTAGGTTTTATGACAAAAACGTGAAACGAAACGCAACCCGCCATCTTGGATGGATGATATTGACAGCCAATGTTAAATTTGTGCATCATTCCTTTGCTTTCGAGTGCCTAGGGCTAGGTTAGGTGCGACTGTAATTGAAGTAACTAAATAGGTTATGTTAGGTTCTCTTTTGACCCTTAATCCGAAATTAAGAGCCTTGCGAAGCAGGACTCCGTCAACCTCAGTTTATTAAACTAGCGTGAAGAATGTGGAAGTTGGCATCACCATACACACTGATGTTTGGAGAGCATATAATTTTTATTTTTTGAAAATGCGGGTGAAAATGGTGAGGGGGGGGAACCGAACCCTCCCCCCTACTCCCCTCAACCACTCACAATCCCTTAAAGTGGCGACGTATTTTGAAATTTTTACCAGTACTTACGCTATAAATGGCGGTTTAGATACCTATTTTTTATTAGTGTAGTGAGCGACCCCCTCCAAAATTTCAGGCTGCAACCGCGCCTGGCAGAGAGCTAATAGACTCGGTCTCATTAATAATCGACAAATCATGGCATTACCGCATGATTTACGTCTTTGAAGTTACCATTATCATCATTGTGCAATTCAAATAGATTTTTGTAATTACTGAGTTCGTATCGCCACCTTCTGACTCCTTCATCGGACGAGAACGAGCCCAAACTCTACAAAATTTTGACAATTAATTACTGAGTTCCTATATTATTCCTATGGCCACCTTTCGATTCCATCATCAGAGCAGCTCTATGTCATAATAACTTTTCATTGTCATCCAATTTAAATACGTATACAAAACCCAACTCCCGATGTCTGACATATTTTTTTTATTGACTCACGCCTGTATCCCCAAAGGGGTAGGCAGAGGTGTAATATTACACCCACACTTCCCAAAGAAATAAATCGCCAGAAGGCTGATCGATGCTTCCCGTGACCAGAGGGCTGGTTTATATCTCGCTGAGAGAATAAGCATTGCCATTCAACGTGGCCATGCTGCCAGCCTTTTGGGCACGCTACCGCTCGACAGCGTTGCGGCGGAATTTAATTTTTTATTATATTTTATTTACTTTTCTTTTCATACTTTTGCTTTTTTATAGTTTAGGATAGTTTAGTTATATAATTAGTTTTATTTTATTGTACATTATAATGTAAATCCTACTTATAGACCAATTATACTTTAGTTTATTTAAAAATACCTACCTAAGATAAAAAAAATATTTGCCAAATATTCATAAACAAATTTCATAAAAACCAAAATCGACTAACTGTTTTGATTGGGATTTGAACCCATGCCTTCAGAACGTAAAGCAGATGTATTATCAGCACGGCCATCGCCTTGTTATCAATTAGTGGCGAATTTAGCGAACACTTGACAGAGTGTTTACGTCATCTAACTGTCATTTCCAAATAATGAAATAGTCTTCAAACCTTTTTGCTAATTATTATGTTTGAGTACCGGCCAGTTTGTCGTGTCGACGCATAAAGTGTAGACGTCAGTAGTCCTTAGTAACCGTAGTGATGACAATTTGACATGACACCAGCCGTCACAATTATTATTCATAGGAATTTCAGCCTTAAGGATAGGTGAAAATAAGTAAAAAAATGCTTATAAAATAAAAACTACTGGGCCTACATGAATAAAATTTTTATGGGACTAATTCGAAACTATTGCGCATCAAACAAAAAAAGAATTACGTAAATCGGTTCAGAAACCTCGGCGAAATCGGTGTACATACATCGAAAAAAAAAATATACCGGCCGAATTGAGAACCTCCTCCTTCTTTTTTTTGTTTGAAGTCGGTTAAAAATGAATTAAAACAAAATATGTACGTATACAAGTTACGGTGCATGGTAGCATCTTAGACTGGTAGCGCCACAAAAATGCAGCAGACGTAATGTCATTGTAACATCATAATATTTTTATAATATTATTTGTCAAAACATTGATAAACTCTTGGCGCAACTAGCACATACATGACAAAATACTGACATGAATATTCAGCTTTTAAGCGTTTAAAATATCGATTATTACGGTTTACAGCGGGTTTTCTATACTCTATGTAAACACTTAGCCATTAATTTCTGTGTCTTTAGCCCTACCGTTTTCTAACTTTTCGACTGACGATTCAACGATTCAAGGTGTTATCCTGTGACTGTTGGTTTTAACTTCATAACTATAAAAACTTAGGCTTAGAATCTCAAGTTATTTTATCACTGACATGAATTTCTAATTTCATTCTATCAAAACGTGTCAAAAATCTATTCACAGTAAAAATATGACTCCAGCGCAAAAAGCGTTGGAGCTGTGGCTTAGTATCATATTTTTACAGATTTATCTTCTATTACTATCACATAAGTCACTGTTTAGAATAGGCATTGTGTCACAAAGTCTAATAACTCATAGAAGCAGTCGCAGATGTGGGTGACACGTAAAAATTCACCTGACATTTAATTCTGTGCGATATTCTGAACGCAGTCGATACTCGTACTGCATTCAATATATTTCAAATATGAAAGCAATTGAAGACTGCATCGATATTAGTTTGGAATATAGTTTTAATTCGAAGAAACGTTATTGTAATGAGGGACATGTTGTGATAGCATAGCATGCACGTGTGCTTATGTAGTGTAAACATAGCCTACGTATGTAACGGGCAGGTAAGCGAGTAACTTCAGTATTTTATACTGCTCATTGCATGTATGCTGATAGCTACATGAGGTCAAAGCTATCACTTATCTTTGAGCATCGTCAACAGAAGATTTTATAGCCTTCAATAGAGAATAAATACATACTTGGAGCAGACGGCGCTACAAGCAATTGCCGTAAACAAACTGTCATGGTGGCTGTGTATGAAGGTTGTCATAGACGTAGAATTATTTTTTTTTTTTTACTAAATGCCGGTAGCTATGAAAACGCTATTTGACTGTTCAATGTCAATTTTCAAAACGCGATGATGCGATACTTTTAACTTCTAATTCACGCAATTTTGATACTTCATTACAACACATAAAGGTTGCAAATCGCATTGCAGTTGCTAATCGTTTACCGATGTCGGTGCTTGACCCATATATGTTTTATACGGTACACTGGCTGCCCCGTTCAAAATGACAGCAATTTTTTGTGCCGTATCGAAGCGTCTCCATTGAGTGTACAGTGTCAATTTTTGACGTCTGTTACAAATTACCGTTGTTCGGCAATGTTCTTTGGTGTGTAACTCATTGGAAATTGTGTATACGGTTATTGTGTTATCAATTTTAAAGGGATGATAAACGATATGGTCTTGTTTTTTATGCAGTCCCTTTATACTTCAATAGAACGTCATGACGTGGTGATAATCATGATGATTATTTTATAACTAGAAGATGCCTGTGGTTACACCCGCGTTATTTAAGGCTACTGCTCAGCGCCCGTCGCGCATAGCGTGATGTTATATAGCCTATAGGCTATATAACATCACGCCTTAGGAAGGCTATAGCCTTCCTTGATAAATGAGCTATCTAAAACTGAAATAATTTTCAAATCAGACCAGTAATGCCTGAGATTAGCGCGTTCAACCAAACAAACAAACAAACTTTTCAGCTTTATATATTAGTATAAGATATAAGATATCATCCCATGGGTGTCGTAAGAGCCGACAGAGGGAGCATATCATGCAGAGAACAGCACTGTAAGAGAAGGAAAACTTGATACAAACCCTATACCAACCCGTTTGGCCAGCGTGGTACAGAAGGCCAATTCCTCCTTTCAAAGGAGAGGCCTAGTCCAGCAGTGGACTGTCAAAGGCTGATGATGATGATCGTAATTTCTTCATAATTTCTTAATTCTTTTTTCTGAATGGATAATTCACTACGAATTTACTTAATTTATTGCATCCATAATACATCAGTGACCTTTGATATCAATTGATAACTGATTATTGTAGCTCATATAAAAATGTGTAAAATTGTTGATGGCACTATGTATTTATAATAATTTATGCCAGATCTAAGCCAAGAAAATCTGTCAGCTTATACAGAAACCATCGGTGTCACCAATCTAAACATATAACAACTAGTAAAAGTCAAATCATAAGCGTACAATTTTAACAGCTTTCATCAAAGCGATGAAAGGAACGAGTGACCCTCGGTATTTTAGAGGTTTCGCCTCTCTTATAAACCGTCATCGTTTTTCTTACGTTGTCGGAATATTAAACAAAGTCGGACCAAGTTTCCGTGTCATAAACGTTCACGAGGACTGCTACTGTTATTTCATGGAGCGAGATATTTATTATAATATCTACCGTAAAATGTCACGACAATGCATTGTAATGCTAATTTTGGAGACAAGATTTCGGAAGAATCGCTAAAGTTCTTTTAATATTTTTGCTCTTATCATATTCATCTAAGGTAACTGAGTTTTTATGAAGTCGACTGGGACGACACGAAACTGAATTTTGAGAACATATTTAAGATGTTTTACTTTATAGTTATATTTAATAGAAAGTCTAATTTGAAACTTTGTGAAGCGACTTTATACCGTTGCTTTACTGTAGGGTTTTCCTCTGGTAAAGGTTTAATGTGTAATATAAAAATATGAAGGTAACTTTTTGTCGTGCTTCTAGAGGCACGTGAACAGTCATGCGCGCATTTACGAGGCCGTTACCAATAAATATATATCGGTTCAGTTGTCACGTTGTACGTTTATGTTAAAGGCCAAAGTAGAATCGGTTTTGGGAAAAAGGTGTGGGTATACGTATGTATTAACCTCGAATACAAAATGCCTCACTTTTGGTCACTGGCCTTTTCTCACTATGAGAAGAGTTAAAACAAAGACCACAAAACTTGGGTAGCATTACCCAAGCCCGGTTTGGCAAACTGCACATGTTTTTCGAAAACATGGAGAACTTGACAGTTGTCCATGACAATTCAGACATGCAAGTTACATATTGAAATTAAAATATGCATTACGGATTTTACCTCAATATATTTCAACATCTACAATTTGCATGACATTTTGGGTACTTTCCAACACCAGTCTGAGGTCGTATATGTCTTTATCTACTAAAGAAACATGAGGAGTTATTCCCAAGTGCTGTAACAATGTTTAATCTTTGGCGTTTTACGCGGAACAAACTGAAAGCAATTTGAACTTTTACATATGATTCGTTGAACTTCGTAAAAGCGTTTGACCGAGTCCCAAGAGAACGAATGTAGCGAGCTTTGAGAGAATAACTAGTTCAAGACCAATATAGCTTCTCAGAGGCTACTACCACAACATAACTATATGAGTGGAACAAGTGAACCATTTGAAAATAGTATAGGCGCTTATCAAGGTTCGTCTTTGAACCTGTATGTAATGTATTTATTTTAAAGAGCAGTAGCATCAAAGACAAAGACATTTATTACTGAAACTGTGTGCATACATAGGTGTTTACATAATATATATAGTTTCCACAGCCTACCCAATCGGGCATTGTAATATTATTCTTATAAATAATTACATACTACTATTACTTAAGACTAACATTTATTTTGAAAATATTCATTCATATTGTAAAAAACTTTTTTAATTAGCCAACGTTTTAAGGCCCCTTTAAACAATTGTCCTTCTAGTTGCTTAATATCTACGGGTACGTGGTTAAAAACTCGGATTGCAGTTACATACGTGCTTTTGTAATATAAAACATTGTTTATTAGTGGTAACTTTAAATTTTATTTATATTTATTTCGCACGTTAGGCTTAGAAGTGCACTTAAGATTAAAAAATTGGATTTTTTTTAACAAATAAACATAATTCTAATATATAGATACCGGTAAGTGTAAGGAATCCCTTTTCACTAAATACAGATCTAAGAGAGTCCATACTTTGCATATTATAGATAATGCAGAGACACTTTTTTTGTAGAACAAATGTAGATTGTACATCACATGAGTTGCCCCAGTATATCACTTCGTAGGTTAACAATGGATATACATAACCAAAATAGGCTAATTTTGCAGTATTGACAGAAGTTGTTTCGACAAGTATAGATACCCTATCTATACTTGTCGAAACAACTTCTGTCAATACTGCAAATAACTGTATTTCGATAACCTTTTGTTTATTTTTTCAATGTGATGTTTCCAATTTAAGTTATGGTCTATTGTAACTCCAAGGAAATCTATTTGCTTTACCTCTTCTATAAATGTATCCGATTCACATATATTAAACGATGATGGCTTATTTTTATAATTTTGAAATTGCATCAATTTTGTTTTTGTCAAATTTACTTTTAAGTTTATTAATTTTGGCCAGCTAGTAACGCTATTTAATGTATTATTTATTTCAATTTCATATTCAGTGTCATTTAAGTTATCATTACATATAAAATTGCAGCGTCGTCTGCATACATAATGCATAGATGGTTAGTTAAGTTAGGCAGGTTATTTACGTAAATTAAAAATAACAATGGGCCCAATATGCTGCCTTGTGGAACACCTAGTAATACCTTTTCGAACCTTGATTGAATAGGTACTAATGTTTTAGTGGTCCTATCGAAAGTTTCGATGACAGTGGCTTGCTTCCTATTTTCTAGATATGATTTTATTAGCTCTTTCGCCACGCCGCTAATACCTATATTTTCTAATTGATTTAATAAAATATCAAAATGCACACAGTCAAAAGCTTTTGACATGTCGAGAAATAAAGCAGTGCATCTCTTCTTTTTGTTCATATTTTCCCAAATACTTTGGAATAGTTTAATCATCAGCCCTTCTTATATAGGACCAAAAACTACGCCTGCAATTTGTTTTACTGTTTATTTGCGTTCCCGTGGGAATATCCAAAAATTCCTTCGTAGTGCCCTTAGGTTCCCCAAGAGACATACATGCCAAATTTCAACTTCTTACGTTCCGTAGTTTCTTCAGCTGCGCCTTGTATGTCAGTCATTCATAACGCAATAAATTTAGGTTCTCTTGTGACCCTTAACCTAAAAATAGGAGCCTTCGCAGGGCTCCGTGGATTTCTTTTTATTAAAAAATCTGCCTCGTTGGTCTCGCGGCATAAATGTGTTGTCGGGCAAAGTGTTATTGGGTTTTTCCGTTAGGCAATTCTCAGTAGCGGATCTCTGCCTTTTCGCCGAAAATTGTTCAGCCGATTATCACTTGCCAACTAACGTTTCGCAGAATTTTATTTCGCAGAATAATCATTTGACAACTTGTGATATAATTTTGTTTTTATTTCCCAACCTCACAGTTGCCAACTTTACGTTTGGTCTTCCTTTTATCGTCGCAGTTCTAACCTAACCTAAACAGCCATTGTTTCAGTTGACGTGCGTTGTTTATCAGCATACTAAACTAACCTAACCTAACCGATTCCTTTCGATTTCACCTGAACTTCCCGAAACATCACCTGAACAGACGAAACGTTATTCGTCTAAAAGTTGTCTGGCGTAATAATTTGACAAATGATAAATGCCCCAAAAGTTTTTTGTCATTACAATAATCAGCTTAACAATAATTCTACCAAATGAAACGTTGTCATACAAAAATTTGACAATCGTTAGTCGTCAAAGTGAAAAATAGGCGAAACGTTAGTTGGTAAGTGATAATCGGCCAAACAATTTTCGGCGAAAAGGCAGGGTCCCCTCAGTAGCAGCTCGGAGTTTGGTAATGTGCCCGGTACGGCAATAGGCTCGCCCCCTATAACGTGGGACCTAAAAAATTCATGGCGAAATGTGGGTGTTATATCACACCTCTGCCTACCCCTTCGGGGATGCAGGCGTGAATCTATAATAAAATAATAATAATAATATACATATATCAGGCAATGATGACTATGCTGTGCTAATTCATAGTCTCTAGAACATCCGAAATGAATTAAGAAAATATCTGCACCGGTATTGAAACGTAATAACAAAAATGTAAGTATTGAAAATATAAAATAACAAAGTACAGGCTGCAGACTAAGCAATGACCTGGGTACAAACAATTGAAAAATGATAATACAAGCACGAATGAACAGACAACCTACAAATGTGTGCACAGGAGTACTAGGAGTAAACTAGGGCAATAGCCTGACAAAGAAGAAGACGTGTGGCTTGTAAGGTTTAAATTAATGGTTTACTAACTAAAGACATATTCACATTTGATTTATTGATGATATGATGAGATGACCATCAGGCAAACCTGATGGAAAGCAATTACCGCCAATCTTGGAAACAAGCAACACCAGAGGAGTCACAAGAGCGTTGAAACCCTTTAAGTTGGAAAGAGGAATAGGAGGAGGAGGAGTTGGATGAGGGAGAAGGAAAAGAGGATGGGGCCTCCGGCACTCTCAGTCACTGAACGAAATGCAACAGTATAGGAACTGTTATTTTACGTTGATTTTCTTTTTAGGGTTCCGTAGTCCACAAGGAACCCTTATAGTTTTGTAATGTCCGTCCGTCTGTCCGTCCGCAGCCTAGCTCAAAGACGCCTGGTGCTAGAAAGCTGATATTTGACATGAATATAGACATATGATATTGCAACAAAACTGTAGAACAAAATTTAGGAAAATATTTATTTAAGGGTATCTCTCCTATATATAGTGGGGTTGAATTTTTTTTGGTTGAGTACCCCATTGTGTGGGATATCATTGGATAGGTTTTAAAAAATATTATTAGTTTGCTCAAATCATTTTTCGATCAAGTGATTGGTCTGTCAACTATCAAGCTTTGAAGTGAAAAAAATTGTTACACTCAAGTGTCCCCCGCTCTGCCCGCTAAACTATTAATTTGGAAGAGGTGAAAAAAAATCACAAATGTAGTACATATAACGAATTTAAAAGGAAAAATATCACGGCTAAGTAGACATCACTAGTTTACGAGTAATCGTCGGTTAACTTATAAATATCTATTTCTGTGAGTTTACATTGGGAGCGCTGGCTTAATCTTAAAGATGCCCGTTTTTAGTCCCATGTGAAACAGAAGTTATTATCAATAATGGCCATTATAGGCAACTACGGAACCCTACATTGCGCGTGGCCCGACATGCACTTGGCCGGTTTTTTTTATAGTAATAGGCGGCAAACGAGCAGACAGATCGCCTGATGGTGAGCAATTACCGCCGCCCATGGACACAAGAAACACCACAGGAGTCATAAGTGCGTTGCTGCCCCTTGGGGTTGGGAAAAGGGATAGGATGATGAGTGGGATGAGGGAGAAGGAATAGGGGATAGGGCCTCCGGCACTCCCACTCACTGAACGAAACGCAACAGTTTAGGTACTTTTACTTTACGTCGATTTTCTGTGAGAGGGTAGTACTTCCCCGGTCGAGCCGGCCCATTCATGCTGAAATCACCAAGGCTCTACTCTACTACCTACTAAAATTATCGTTTAGTTTAAAAAGAAAAAAAACTGCAGATCCGTCATTTTATCCATCGCAAGAAAGTATCAAAACATAAAAAACTGTTTATCTATTTGGCTATTATATTTTTTTAGGCTAGCTAGGTTTTAGTACCAAAATTACATGAAATTAATGTCACGAAATCTGCGTATCTGCATACAATGTTGGCTCCAGCTGACCTTAGCATTTTTGTGCTTCATTTAATACTTATGTAAGCGCTGTGGAAATTTAATGCATTTTAATTACCTTATTTAAAGTTTATCCTGCTCGAATTATAGTTATTTGGTCTGAATGAATTGTATTTACAATATATCAATATGCATTAAAGTATTTTATCGTGGTCACCATACTGGGCAGACCTGTGTCTGTCTAATTTAGGAGCAAATAACAACCTATCCTAATGTATGTGAACTATTTCTAGGATACTATTAAAATGTAATAACACCCACATATTTTAGGCACCATATTTTATCGCTCAATAAAATCTACTCCAAAATCGACTTGTAATGTTAAGTTAAAAATAGCAATAGCTCAAAATATTTACTACTAGATGAGCCCGCGGTTACACCCGCGATATTTAAGGCTACTGCTCCCCTCCCGTGGCTCATAGCGTGACGTTATATAGCCTATAGCCTTCCTTGATAAATGGGCTATATATAACTAAAATAATTTTTCAAGTCGGACCAGTAGTTCCTGAAATTAGCGCTTTCAACCAAACAAACAAACAAACTTTTCAGCTATAAATATTAGTATTAGATTAGATTGAAAACATATTTTTGTATTACGAAAATGTGGTCTATAGGTAGACGTTTAATGCCTAAGGCATTTTGTACCAGTCAACCTACGGTCAAGTCCTCCTTTCAAAGGAGAGGCCCAGTCCAGCAGTGGACTGGTAAAGGCTGATGATGATGATGAACCTACGGTGGTGCAGACGTAATTTGACTGTAGGGGAGTAATTAGAAATCAGAGTAATTTAATCTATTTGTAAATATTGCAAATTTTATAAAGGGGTTAAATAAATCCTTGCAAAATTTATCCTTATTATCAAACAACCAAAGCCAAAATTAAAACCCAAAAACATCGTTGGGTATACTAACCTACAAAAAATATGTCTGCTATGTACCTCATTTGTCTCAGAGGTTAAAATACCCAACGATATGTAAAGTGACCGTACTTGAATATAAGTGGTCCCTGTACGGCATTATAATAACGTATTTTATAGAACGGCCATCTTGCTTCTGACGTTAATGACCGTTACACTGAAATATGGGGCTTTTCAATCCTGACTCGAGACTTTATTTTCTGTGAATTTTTAAACTTGCATATTTTATAGGGCGTTCTGCTTGATAGTTTTATAAGGTTGCTCATTTGTTGATTATACAAAATATTGTAGAAATTGTTAAAGATTTTTAACATAACATACCATAACTGCACGCTTTTTATCCCTAAAGGGGTAGCAGATGTGTATTACATACCCACACTTCGCCAGTTATATTTCGGTCCCAATGTACCTAATAAGGGGGCGAGCCTATTGCCATCTACCGGGCACATTATTCAGCGGGCGATTAATAAAAATTTTAATACACACAACTTCGAAAAGTCTGACGTGTGTGCCCGGGGTACCTGGGGATCGAACCCGAGACCATCGTCTCGGCAGTCCGTTACGTACATACGTACACTACTGAGCTATTGCCCCTTACGATCAAAGATTTTTACAAAGAGGAATATTTTGAAATGGAAGCCTGATTTTATTAAAATTATGTTGTAGTTATTATATAGCATCTCGATGTTTACAGGAGTTCAGTTGTTTGTGTTTTGTATAAAATATTCCTTGCTGTTAGATATTGTATAACACGTGTAAATAAATTGATCTATAATGTGGCTTAAGGAAAAATGTGGAATAAAATAAATCTAGTTTAGTATCGATAAAGAGTGTACCTAATCGTTCTGTTTTATAAAGGCTAGAATGTTCATCAACGTTTTTATTTACGTCATAAAATGGTGTAATTTTTTAATCTGAGGTGGTTCTGTAGCTGTTTGAAAGTAATTACAGTTCTGATGACCAACCAATAATTGGGGTGCAGCGAAGGTCACGTATGCTTGCTTGGAAATAGCAGAACTGAATGATGAACAACTCTAAGATCAAAAAGATGCTATCCCCTGCTTGAACAAGCGACTCTTCCACAAGCTGCTGCATTCTAATAGAAAAACTCTTAAGCATCTGACAGGCATAATAACCGGCCACGGTCCACTCAACAAGCACCTATTCAACATAGGCGTTACGGACAGCCCACTGTGCAGGGGCTGCATGGAAACCGAAGAAACACCCGCTCACGTCATTCTGCACAAATGTGAGCGACCAACGGGCAAAGCTGCTGAACAACCCCAGAACCATGTGTGAGGCTTTGAACGACATCAGCCAACTAATGGCTTTCTGGAAGGAGCTAAGGTGGTATGGTAGGTATTGGATTCGACGATTGACCTCCTTCTCGAATTTGGACCTACTTAATTGGACTACTTGTCCCAGGTAGATATACTAGTCGACAACTTCGAGCGTAGAGTTCCCAACCTGAATAGGAGCAGGAGGGTCCTCTCGTCTCGATCGTTGTTCGAAGTGGACGTGTGTCGCGTGTGTTCGCTTTCTCTACAAATATTTTATATTTCTAAATTCCTATTGGACAATTTTGTATAAATCAATTCTCGTTTACTCCTACGGTGAATTTACGACAAGACTCCACCCACCGAAAGGGATAGACTTAATTTGTGACATTTCGCCGATAAAAGTGGTTTGCTGTGTAATTGTGATTGGTGCCCCGGCTGCCAGGATTTGAGCTCGGACTGCCTGCGCCGCATCCACCTGCTGAACGCACTTGGCTAGCGAAGCGTAGGCGCATCGCGCGAAATAAGTGCTTACAAGCTCCGAGCGGCGACGCACGCCCCCCACCGCCGCGCCGCTGTCTACCTGCCACGGCCGCCCGCGCCGACGTCGTCGCCGGGCTAAGCGCTCTGCGTAGTGAGTAACTCACCTACACACTTATCGCAATACGTATAATGCCGCGCACTTTACGCTCGCCGCCTGTAACACCCACTACACCGAAGTCGCAAGTTACATGTTCGCCTGATAAAGCTAACGTAAAAATTTACACCGAACCTTCAAATGTTACGGCGAGAAGCAAACGCCTTTGCTCAGATTTCTCACCTGAAAGCTTAAACAGCGACTTCAAAGAGTTTGAGGACAAAATTATGAACATGCTGACGGCTTGGAAAAAGGACCAGGATGCTCTACTTAACAAAATTACTTCTGATATTAATGAGGTGAAAATACAAAATAAAGAAATTCAGAAATCCAACGCGGAGATTGAAAAATCGATTGAATTCATGAGTCAGGCTTATGAGAATATGAAGCAGTGCGTAGCTAAATTAGAAAAGGAAAGTCTGGAGCAGCGCACATATATTATGGAACTGGAGACAAAAATCAAAGATCTACAACAGGGACCGCGATCCGCCTGCCTTGAGTTGAGAAATATTCCGCTCGCTGAAAAGGAATCTACGGCTGACCTTACTACCATGGTAGTACAAGCGTGTAACACTCTTCAGGTTCCTGTGAAGCCGTCTGACGTGCGGGACATATATCGTATACCGGGCAAGAAGACTTCGATTCGTCCAGTCGTCGCAGAGCTTGTAACCGTGTCGCTTAAAAATCGGGTTTTGGAAGCCACTCGGGCGTTTAATAATGGGCGTTTATCAAAAGAAAAATTAAATACTACACATATTGGCATAAATGGAGATCCTAAACCGGTTTATATTGCTGATCATCTGCCAAATAGCTTGCGACAGTTATTTTATGAAACACGAAAGTATGCTAATGAGCACGATTACAAGTTCTGTTGGGCACAAAATAATAAGATTTTTCTTAGAAAACGCGAAGGTATGGCCTCTATTATTGTCACATCTCTGGCTTGTCTTAATAACCTACAAAAAACTCAATGATTTGCCTGATTTTGGGCTGAACAGAGCATACATAATCGAATATATAACACTACTGTCTGCATTTATTTTTTATAGCTATTTTTATTGTTACAAGTTAGTTTTATACATAATCTATTACTCACAACATTCACAATTCCTTGCACAACAAAAACTTACACACAATAATTATAATATACAGTTTTATTTAAGTATACCATGTTCATATATTTATAGTAAAGTATATCTTAAAAATATCCATTCAATATTTATAATACTTAATTATATGTATTTATCTCCGTATAACTATAGGGCTATCGATAGCTTTGGCTCCACGACTGGTTTAGTCTTCGTGAATGCGAGTGCGCGTTTGATCCCCAAATGGCACAGAAGTTTGACTCATCCACAAATTGAATTCCTAAATCTGAGTGAACAATATATATCAGATTTTAGTGGCAGTAATATCTCTTTGATATATGAATTACTCCATAGTGATGGCATTGTCTGTTTTTGTAAGCAAAGCATAGGCGTAACGTACTGGACTATTCTTGCCTTGCAGCTTTGTAGCATAAAAATAAAATGTCTTGTGCGCTTTGATTTCTCGTATTGTATCATTTATAGGGACAGGCAAATCAATTTCATTTTATTAATATGTGCGTGTTTATTGCCATCCGATGATAACAGTTGCGCCTTTTTAACAAACGGGATAATGTGGGTGATCAATTATGGACATAATTCGTTATTATTTGTAATCACGTATACACCTGAAATATTATTTACTGCCAACATTGCTCAGCTGATGCTGAAACCAAAATTATGTTGTACCTATATGCCATTTATATTTTATAAATGTTGGATCTTAACTCAGTATCAAGTGAGCTAGACAGTATTGGCTCAACTCTGTCCTATACCTGTAAACCTGCACAATGTAGTGACTATATTGATAAAAACATTGGTTCCATAACTATATTGCATGTTAATATCCGAAGCGTAAATCGAAACTTTGATGAACTTACTGTATTACTGAGTACGTTACCCATCATACCGGAAATTGTAGTTTTATCAGAATGCTGGTTAAGTAAATCCCCGCACATTCCAACATTGAATGGTTATGTAAGCTATCACACAAATAAGAACATCAATCAAAATGACGGTATTATTGTTTACGTAAAGTCAATGGTTGCACATGCTGTTACAGAATCGCACATTGTAGATACAAACTGTTTAATCTGCAAAATTGAGTCCATAAACCTTGTCATTATAGCCATATATCGCCCCCCCTGCAATCGCAATATAGATAGCTTTTTAAATGGGTTAGATAACACACTCACATCTATATCTAATTATAAGGACGTCATTTTGATTGGTGATACTAATATAAATATTGCACCATCACAATTGGATCGCCAGGCAAATGAATATCTTGACCTGACTGCGTTACATGGCCTCCTACCGACCCACAATCTTCCTACTCGGGTTCATAGCTGCCTGGATCATGTCTTGATAAAATCAGACCTTAAAAATATAACCTTAGTTCTCGAGTCGAGCTTAACTGACCATGCACCTATCCTATTTAATATTGAGACTAGATTGAAATTAACCAAACGACGAAGTGACTTTTCGAAAGTTGACTATCCCTCAGTGTTTACAGAGATTTTGAATACGGACTTCTCGTCAATGCTTAATATTTTGGACCCTGATCTTGCAGCTGATACTTTAGTAGCACAAATTAGGTCAATAATTCAAAGACACACCACAATAATCCGAATTCCATCTAAACACAGAATTATGAAGCCATGGATTACTAAGGGTTTGTTGCGTTGCATTCGTAACCGTGACTCTATGTGTAAACAACTCAAGAGTGAACCAAACAACTATACACTTAAGATTACATATCTCAGGTACCGCAACTTCTGTAATAAGTTACTTAAGCGCTTAAAACACTGTTATGAGAAGGGTGAACTCAGTAAAGCAAAAAATAATATACGCACTACCTGGAAAGTTGTCAAAAACATAGTTTACTCTGACTGTAAGAAGGACTCGGCAGAAGCTCTTTTAAAAATTGAATCTGACGAAATCACTTCGGTTAACAAGGTCAATCACTATTTTTCTAATATAGGACGTAACCTAGCAATGCAATGTAGTCCCAATCCCGACAACACTAACCTAGTTGGGGACAATAGCCCTGTTGTTAATTCTTTTGTTCTCCTTCCTACGGACGAGGCTGAGGTTGAAAGGATTTTATTTGGCTTACGGAAAGACGCTGCCGTTGGTTGGGATACAATCTCAGCACATTTACTACAGAAGTGCTCTAAAGCCTTAGTTCCAATCATTACGCATATATGTAATATATCGATTGCGAATGGTATATTTCCTAAAGCCTTTAAAAAAGCTGTTGTTCATCCAATTTTTAAGAGTGGGAACAGAGACAGTGTTAACAATTATAGACCTATTTCAGTATTACCCGCTTTGTCAAAAATTTTAGAAAAAATTTTGAATAAACGTCTTATGAACTTTTTAGAAAAACATTACATTTTAGCTCCCAATCAATTTGGTTTCCGTAACATGAAATCTACAGACGGAGCAGTTTCTTCTCTTACTGATCAGATAGTTGACAATCTCGATAAAAGACTAAAGTGTTTGGGTATATTTCTAGACCTTACAAAAGCCTTTGACACTGTCTCTGTTCCACATCTTTTGAAAAAATTGGAAAAAGCAGGTATTCGTGGCTACGCGCTTAGGATTTTTAAAAATTATCTCGCTGGCAGAACCCAATGTGTAAAAATTGGCAATTCAGTCAGCAGCAGCCTCCCCCTTGATTTTGGCGTTCCCCAGGGCTCGGTTTTGGGACCCACTCTCTTTCTCCTCTACATTAATTCCTTGTGCACCCTCTCCCTCCCAAATTGTTCCATTTTCACTTATGCCGATGACACTGCATTACTCGTTCGGGGAAAAAGCTGGCACGAGGTTTTTCATTTTGCAGAGCAGGGCCTTCGTCGAGTGATGCAGTGGTTATCGGCTAACCTCCTAACTCTAAACCTTAGTAAAACTACCTACCTGACCTTCTCCTTGACTTCTGCCACCCAACCGTCTCTTGATACCTTCACCTTGAGAGCTCACACTTGCGCTGAAGACAAGACGGTAAGCAGTACAAACTGTAATTGCTGTCCCCTGAGTCGCTCTACTGTAATAAAATATCTCGGTGTCTATATTGATAACCGCCTGAGTTGGAAACATCATTTGACTACCTTAACTGCACGTGTACGTAAGATGATATTTATTTTCAAAAAATTGCGTCATGCTGCTGAGTTCAACATTCTGAAATTAATTTACTTCTCCGTATGTCAATCAATTTTGACATACTGTATATCAGTATGGGGTGGAGCTGCAAAGTCGCACCTATTACCATTGGAGCGGGCATTGAGAGCTGTACTCAAAGTTATGACCTTTAAGATCTACAGGTATCCTACAACTAAACTCTATACTGAATGTCAGGTACTTTCTGTGAGACAGCTCTTTGTGCTTGAGATAGTCTGTAGAAAGCACCTTAGTCTAGACTATGAGAATGGTGCTTCAACGAAACGTCGCAAATATAAGGTTTGTCAGACACAGGTATATAGGACTGCCCTAGCTGCACATCACTTCAGAGTACTTGGATGTCATCTCTACAATAAAATCAATCAAGTGTGTAACATCTACCCAATGACTAGATACCAATGCAAAAAGAAAGTTAGCAACTGGCTTATGTCAAAATCCTACGATGACACGGAAGATTTATTAAAATTGAGTATTTTGTGATAATATATATATATATATCTAAAAAAGGTTTATGTAAGTACTTAATATCGCGCAAACAAACTCAAACTATTAAATATAACATGGTAATCTATTATATAACTGTCTATTCTTACTGTTTATTCTTATATATATATCACACACACACACACACACACACACACACACATACACATGTGAATGCACTCCACACGTACACAACACAGCATTTCTACATAGTTAACCAAAAGATACATTGTTTTTAAGAATGAATGTTCATAACGTACGAGAGCCCTGGTACCCATAACACAAGTTCAATCTTAGCTTGGGTACCAGTGGACAACAAATTGATTGTAATACTTCATAACCTATGTTTGCAATGTTTATGTTTTCAAAGTTCTTGTATCTTTTGTATCAATAAAGTAAAGTATTACAAACATGGACGTTCGACATGATTTTCGTCTTGTCCATGTTCATCTTAAGACCTACTTGTTGGGAGACTCTACAGAGGCCATCGAGCATTGTGCCTAGGTCTTCCATGGTCTCGGCCATGACTACGATATCGTCTGCGAATCGAAGGTGAGTGATGTACTCGCCGTTGATGTTGATGCCGAGTCCATTCCAGTCCAGAAGCTTGAAAACATCCTCCAGCGCAGTGGTAAACAGGATTGTTCTTATATTAATTTAAAACTAAAATAATTCTTAATATGGTTATGATATCAGCGAATATTAAAAATACTATTCTCATTATTTTTGAAAGCGTTTTCCATTTGAATAGCATTCTGATGAAGCTTTGCGTGGCTTTAAACGTAAATAACTTTATGCGAGGTAATTTGCATTTTAAGGGTAGGTTTATGTCATCCATGTATACATTTTTAAGACAGTACGTTTATATTTTTGCCATAAGCGGCTGGATTCCTAAGATTACTGAAAATGTCTTTGTTCTAAGAGAAAATTGTTAAACTTTAGTTCTTAATTATATTTCGGGATTTATACAATACTAGAGGATGCCCGCGGTTACACCCGCGTTATTTAAGGCTACTGCTCTGCTGCCGTCGCTCGTAGCGTGATGTTATGTAGCCTATAGCCTTCCTCGATAAATGGGCTATTTAACACTGAAAAAAATTTTCAAATCGGACCAGTAGTTCCTGAGATTAGCGCGTCCAACCAAACAAACAAACTCTTCAGCTTTATTAGTATAAGATACCTCTGTTTTGAGTATTCGATATTTCGGTACTGTTGCAAGCGCTATGATCACGGATGACATTTGAAACTGATCTATTGACCACGAAAGTTTAAATTCATAAAGTATTTAGTAACTTCTAGTTAAAACCCGGAGACCGCTGAAGTACTAGTCTAACCTAATTTGACTGAATGCTTTTCTACAGAGCGACTGCAAGACGAGTCGTAGTTTTTTATTTAAGTCTAAGCTGAAATCAAAATGCGTTATTTTATTTAAACTGACGCTAACTGTCACTGAAAACTTTATTAGAACGTTTTCTACAGTAGCGGTGATAGCCCAGTGGTGTACGTAACGGACGGCCCCGGGCACACACCTCTGACATTTCGAAGTTATTATTTATTTTATTTATTTATAGACTCACGCCTGTATCCCCGAAGGGATAGGCAGAGGTAATATAACACCCACATTTCGCCATATTTTTTTAGGTCCACGTAATAGGGGGCGAGCCTATTGCCGTGACCGGGCACATCACCAGACAGACTCAAATAAACCCAGTAACACTTTTGCCCGACCCGGGAATCGAACCCGGGACCTCCGATCAACAGTCGCATAAGTACGCTATCGACTGGACCACGGAGGCAGCCAGACTTTTCGAAGTTATGTGTGTATTAAAAATGTTAATTATCGCCCGCTTAATAATGTGCCCGGTAGATGGCAATAGGCTCGCCCCCTATTACATTGGGACCGAAACATTACTGGCGAAGTGTGGGTGTGTAATACACTTCTGCCTACCCCTTCAGGGATAAAAGGCGTGAAGTTATGTTAGGTTAAGTTCTACAGTCACAGGTATTTTGTAACAAAGATGGTATAGTGTAAAGATCTTTTGTTTAACGTTAAGTGCTTGCTTTGAGAGTGAGTCAACAGTTTTCTTTTTGTAAATATTGTAAGAAATATACGTGAAATGAAGGGTTGGAAGTCTAAAGATGTCGTGATATCATGGAGTGGATAGTCATCAAGACTATGGGACCTAGTGTGTGGACCTCATGGTAGTCGATTACCGCCGCCCATGGACACACGCGACTTCGGCCGAGTCATAAGTGTTGCCGCCCTTTATGAAGGGAAAAAAATGGGAGGAGCGAAATGAGGGAGAGGGAAATGGGAACGGTGCCTCCGGCACTCTCAGTCCCCGAACGAAACGCAACACTGTAGATGCTGTCATTTTACATCGATATTCTATGAGAGAGTAGTGTTACCCAGTCGGCCAAATTCTTTTAATGCTAAGTAGGTCTATTATCTTTGATTGATTTCTCAATCGAGTAACAATATTTTGAATACTGCTTTTTAAACTTGTCTGTTGAACCAGTGGCAAGTTACCCTGACTGATAATTCGTCGATTGTGGGTTCGATATCGATCCAAGACAAATCTTAGTCAGATTAATACGATTACTTGTTCTGTATTTAGGTATAAAATGAATGTATTTAAAAATATTGAAGCAATCTGGTTGAAATCGCTCAAGCCACGGTAACTTTATTTATTTATTAAATCACAAACCATTTTACATTATGTTTGATATGATTACATTGATATGTCATTGTAGAATTATGCGAACAATAAAATAGATTAATAGAAAACAAATACAAAAACAAAGCAAAGAAAATACACAAAAGGCAATATAAATAATAATCAAAAACAACCTAGCAGTATTCAATACTAATAAAATACATTACAATCATTTATGTCACTTTAACTAAAAAAGTTTGGGATTAGATGATCGTATGTGAGTTGTATAGGGATTAGGAATTAATTACATAAGTCACTAGTAAGTACGACGTATTAAGTACAGAATTAATTATAATATGACGTCACTTACAAATATAGCCGGTAATCGTGAGTGTAACGTGTAACACAAATCCGCTTAAAACTTCAGAATACGTAAGCGTGAAACATCATGTTCGAAAAATACCAACCAACTTGTAAGGCAAGAATAATATATGTGATATAGCTCCTTTTTGAAGTACTTTGAAGATATATATTTCTTTATTTTTGATAGCAAGATTTTCGATTAAATTAAATATTTTTCCGTCTGTAAGATATTGAGGTTTCTATTTCCTACAGATTCTAATAATCTCTTTAAATGTATATTTTTATTACATTATATATTATCCTACAGTAACTTGTTAAGGTTTAACGGACATATCTGGACTAATAATATGTATAATCAAATAAGTGGACCAGTTTGAAAAATATCCCTTGGCTCGCTCATAGAATCGAGGCACACTAGAAACGAAGTTTCCGCCGCCCATGGACACACGCGACTTCGGCCGAGTCATAAGTGTTGCCGCCCTTTATGAAGGGAAAAAAATGGGAGGAGCGAAATGAGGGAGAGGGAAATGGGAACGTATAAAACTGTTCAACCAAATATGTACCTTTTGGAACCTTTACGTTTTGTGAAAATTGCTAAACGTGAGAGCTTAAGAGCTATCAAATTAATATCAAACGCCTTGAAGACGTGGAAAAGGTTTAATTATTGCCTCCATAGTGTCACAACAATGTGATATTACTGATGGAGTAGACACCTCAGACTTAACACTTTGTGTTAGAATAAAGCCTTTTAAACATATCTCCAACTAGGCTTTATTGATTTGGAAAAGGCTTCGATCGAATTTCATTTAAGACCTCCAACTAGTCCGTTAGTCTTGCCTTGCCGACCTTGACGAATAAGTCCAAGGTCATGAGATGCATATCTAAACAGGATCAATATTTTTGTGATGAGCATGATTGTATGTTCTTTATCTGGGGCATTTGTATAGTTTATATATGTTGGAACAGACTTTATTTAATGAAGTGACATATATACATCAAACGGAATACAGGAATATGAATTCAAAATTTTGATTAGCCAGAGTTATACAACATACTTCCCGCGTAATCAAAACAAGAATTATAACGACAAACCTATTCCTTTTGAACAATTCTGATGCTTGATGCGAGTCAATGGCTTAGTAAGTACATCAGCCCACATCTCCAAAGTAGGAGTATACACAACATTAATGACACTGTTCGCTAATAAGTCGCGTATGTAATGAAATCTCGTGTCAATATGTTTGGTTCTATTGTGGTGAACTAGATTCATTGCCAACTTCTGGGCAGACTGTGAATCATTGTAAGTGGTAACAACAGTTGACTTACCAGTAAGTTCACACAACAATCGCTTCAGACATTGAGCTTCTCTACCCGCACTCGACAAACTACAAGGCAATGGTGGTCTGCTTCTTACTCTCCCATGAAATGGCTCCACCGGCCATAGAAAATAGAATCCGGTGTATGATCGACGATCCATAGGACAATTGGCCCAATCTGCATCCGCGTAGCCAATTAGATGCCCACCGCCTTTCCTATAAGTAATGCCCAAATTGATTGTGCCTTTTAAATATTGCAACACACGTTTTGCCGCCTTCCAATGACTTTTATCATATTTAGTGTTAAATTGACTTAAATATGAAGTCGCAAAAGCAATATCTAGACGAGTATTGACGGCCAGAAAATTGAGTGAGCCTATCAGTTGCTGATACGGATAGGACAATGAAGATTCACTTACATCACTCTTCTCACTCGGCAGCAAACGTTTCATTTCCAACGGTGTAGGAACGGCCTTACATTCCGACATGTTGAACTTTCGCAGCAAATCGCGAATGTAACTTTCTTGAGATATTTTAATCTCATTAGGTTTACAGTGTATATTTAAACCTAAATAATAACTTAGTTCGCCTATCACTTTCAGGCTAAAATAATTCCGTCAGTTATGACAGTGTCAAGCGTTTTATTTTCTTTATACAGAATGACAATGTCATCGACATGGAAAGCCAGTATTATTAACGCACTACCAAACTTTTTAGTATAAATGTATGCTTCCGAAGGAGTTTGGCTAAAAATAAAGCGAACGTTTTAGTAAACATACTTTATCTTCTTGACCAGGTTTAGAAAAACCTTCCGGCTGACTCATATACAGGGTGAAATTGAATAAATGCGACAAAATGAAATGGGAGCTTCAGTTATGGTAACATAGTAATTATAAACTGTTTTTTTTACAATTTAAAGCGACAAAAAAAAAACGTGATTATCGTTGTAAAATGGTCCATTGATGTTGTTATCTTCATTTAAGTACGAATTATCGATATTCCAGAAAAAAAATTAAAACACAAAAAAAAAATAAAAAAAAAATATCAAAAAATCTCGTCCGACTCATCGCAGTGCTCAATAATGGTTGTGGAGTACTCATGTTATTAAATGTACCCAAATAAATTGTGTCCACTACACGAAAACGGTAGTACGCGAAATTCTTTGATACTTTAATTATTTTACCGTTTTACGTAAAACTGATAAAAGTTTACTAATTTTTCATTTAATATGTTCAAAATTTTCTTGACGACACATATTATTGTATATTTAAATTTGTCGCATCTATTCAATTTCACCCTGTATACCTCTTCCTCCAAAAGTCCATTCAAAAATGCTGTGTCAACGTCTAAATGGTGCATTTTCATTCCCTTTTCCGCAGCCAATGCAAACAACATGCGTAAAGAAGAATTCCGGACGAATGGAGAGAAAGTTTTTAAATAGTCGATGCCATAAACTTGGTTAAATCCTTTCGCGACAAGTTTCACTTTATATTTGATTACGTCACCATGCGCATTTTTCTTCAATTTGTAGATCCATTTGCAAGGTATGACCTTCTTATCTGGTCTGTTAACGAGAACCCAAGTTTGTTTCTCAAGCAGTGACTGATATTCATCTTGCATAGCTTGATACCATTTATTTCTATCATCTGCATTCATAGCCTGTGTATAAGTTGTAGGTTCATCCATCAGCTGAGGGGATGAAGTCTGCATACAGACACAATTGGCAGCAGAATTAGGCTTTCTTGGTCTCAAATTGTACCTTGGTTCTACAAACTCAGTATCAGATTCCATATCCTCTGATGAAGATGCAATTACAGGTTGAACTGACGCATTCCGAGTATCAACATTATGCAATTGCTCTACAACATCAATAGCAGGCTGGAAATCTTCTGATACTTGCGCAATATCAGGTTGAATCTGTTCATCTTCAATGACAACTGGTGTTCGACTATCTGAATTATCCGACGAATTTACTTGTGAACTTAGCAATAGAGGTATAACTGCTGGTTCAGTTAAATCATTACCCGACTTACAGTTTATCTTCCCTTTCAAATCTTGAAAATCATGTTCAAAGAAAGTAACATCTCTGCTTTTCATAAGTCTTCTGGGATATCTAATGTCTCTGAAATAATAACTTCTCGGATCTTCTGAATGTCCAACGAAAATGTGTTCGGATGCTTTCATGTCCAATTTCTTCCGACTATATTCGGGGACATGGATAAAAACTCTACATCCAAAAATACGCAGATGAGAAAGATTTGGTATTTTACCATACCATTTCTCGTACGCCGTCTTGCCTTCGAGAGCACGGAGAGGAGATCTATTTTTGAGATATACAGCCATCTCTGCAGCATCTTGCCAATAAGCCGGAGAAAGAGAACTGTCAGAAAGCATTGATCTTACTTTCTCCATAATCGAACAATTCGTTCTTTTGGCAATAGAATTTTGCTGGGGACTGTAGGGAACTGTTGTTTGATGTTGAATCTCTTCATTTTGTAAATAGTTCGTAAATTCAGCATTAACATATTCTTTCCCGTTGTCACTCTTCAGTATCTTAATCTTAGATTCTGTTTCCCGCTCTACGGACGACTGGAAAATACGAAACTTGTTCTTTACTTCCGCTTTTGAAGGAATAAAGAATACAAAAGTCATACGAGAAAAATCATCTATAAAAAATAAAATATAGTTATTGCCTTGAAATGACGTTTCAGGCAAAGGTCCACAAATATCTGAATGAATAAGTTCCAGAACAGTAGTTGATTTCTTATGTGAAACTTTCTTAAAAGGTTTCCTATTCTGCTTACCTTCAATGCAGGGGATACATGGTTCCTTATCGACTTCTGAATAGTCCACGCCCACTGCGTGTCCCTTCCTCAGTTGATCCATCCCGATGCGGCATAAATGACCTAAACGTCTATGCCAGAGCTTGAAGCTAGAAACATCAGAGTGTGTCTCAAAAGCGGATAGTTGAGTCCTTGGGTTGACCGTACAATCTAAAGAATACAGTCCACCACATATCATTAAAAACATCAGAATCATAAAAATTACAACCAGTTCTATCAAAAACAACGCTAAAACCTTTATCTACCGCCTTCTTCACTGAAATAAGATTAGAGTTCAAGTTCGGTACGTGAACCACATCAGTAATCTTCTTTATATCAGTATTTTGACCGCAACTGGTGATTGAAACATCTCCGACGCCTTTACTAGGCAGTACATCTCCATTTGCTATAGTCACAGTCCCAAGAGATGAACCTCTCACATTTTCCATCCATTCAGCTCGTGACGTCATGTGCTCTGAAGCTCCAGAATCTATAAACACACACAACACTATAAAGACATTTAATGCACATAGAGAATTCTTGTGATTTACTAGTTTCTTCTTCTTGTCCTTCTTATGGGGACAGTCTGAACGCTTATGTCCTGGCTCCATACAGTCGTAACAAACAATAGCTTTCTTCGATTTGAATTTATGCGGTTTGTTTTGGTTCATACGTGTACGAAGAGCAGTATCTGGGTAATCTACAGCTGGTTTATTCAATTCATTCAATAATTTGGTCTTAATCAAATCCACTGTAATGTCTATGTTGGAATTTTCCAAGGTCATTACTAAAGGTGCATATTGAGGACTTAAACCTCCTAGAAGAATCGCAGCTATTGAAGCATCTTCTATAATTTTGCCATTATCGGCCAAATCTTGCACAGTTGACATGACAGCATTTATGTACGTCTCTATATTGAAATCAAAATCATAAAGACAGTACCTGTATAGTTTCCGTTCGAGGCTTATACGTCGCCCTAAACCTTTGTCCTCGTAAGTGGACGAAAGAGCATCCCAAGCTTCCTTGGCTGTTTTGCATGATCTTACATGAGTTATTGCCATACCATCTAAAGTCAGACATATTTTCGATAACGCCTTTTGATCGTTACGTGATTTCTTCTCAGCAGAAATATCATTATCTTGACAATATCCAACAATCGTCTCCCATAACTCTTCATGCATAAGGTACATACGCATTTTGAATTTCCATACGGAATAACCGTCTCTGTTTATGAGTGGTTTTATACCAGAAATGGAATAACTTGCCATATTTACACGTACAGCTGTTCAATGTCACAACAAAAATTGACTGAAAATATCTTCGTGAACTGTTAAAAATTTTCACAAATTTTCATAATTTATACATGCACGTACTGGAAAAAAATTTGCAGAATCACTTTTTACTAAATAATATGCAGTTTTTATAGGTATAACTCAGTTAAAATAGTTTTCGTGCTGATAACGTATGTTGGAACAGACTTTATTTAATGAAATGACATATATACATCAAACGGAATACAGGAATATGAATTCAAAATTTTGATTAGCCAGTGTTATACAACAATATATAAGAAATTACCACCGGTGCTCTAAAAAAGGCAGAAAGACTGACTGTAAATAGGGCAAAGCAAGGTCATTGAAACTTGTTGAGGTTTTATCATAATATAAATATTTAACCAATAATAAGCTCAACATAAAAATTCGTTTCAGTACCGATAACAAAAACTAACACAATTAAATCCTAATCTAATACGAAAAACATGGTTCGAAACTTCGAAACATATACTCATTATACCAAAAGTAGTTCTCACGATCTAGGTCAACGATATTCTAGAAGAAACCTACAGCCTACAATAATAATTGTTGTTTATTTATTCAGCAACGGTATGATATTATCCAGCCATATCGTGTAGACGAGAATGCCGATAACAGTATTATTTGAATGTTTGTATACCGTATTTAGTGCTTTATATAAATATGGGCTTATGAACCTAATCCACACGCTGTTGGGGTAAGCGCGGTTTTGCCGTAAAAAACCACGGTCACCTGAAGTACTAGATAATCGGTTTGCATACGGTGCTATTGTAATTAAGCCGTGTAGTTGTGTCTTTGTGTCTATTCGTGTTATTTGCAGCCTTTTAAAATGTTGCTTCTGTTACGGCTTATAAATTATCAAATTATATTTCAACTAGACGTCGCCAGAGGTTTCGCCCGCGTCAATTATACATATAAACCTTCCTCTTGAATCACTCAATCTATTTAAAAAAAACCGCATTATAATCCGTTATCCTGACAGACAGACAGAAGACAGACTTTGTTTTATACTACGTAGTGATAAAGCTCATACAGTTTAATTGAGATTTAAGATATGACGTCAAGAACAACTCAAATAAGCTGCACCTTAAAGCATATATCGGCTTTTCGGCAAAACGCTACATGCAAAATGTGTCGTTTACAAGATCATGCGTTTTTACCACTGTGCGGTGTTCTCGCCGTACAACAGTGTGTTGTGGACAAGATCCCTTAAATGTTCTAGAATATAATGCTATACATGTCTGTCTGTGGAATAATTATGTGGCGGTTAACGACCAAGAAAAACATCCTGCCTTTATGAAGAATTTGATGAGATGTAGTTACTGCCTACATTTCTGGACAATATGTGCGTACATTTTGTTGTATTTTTTCATGAATGTTAAATATTATTTGACTCGTGCGGACCTATTCTTTCTCATTTGACGTGACTTAGGGCAGATGTATGTATATTATTATTTATTACACATTACATTACATGCCGTGTGGTTGACGGCATAGAATACAAGTGTCACCACCCCTTATCTTCCCGTGGGTGTCGTAAGAGGCGACTAAGGGATAACACGATGCAAAAACCATCTTTGCGTAGAGACGGAAAACTCGACATCAAACCCTATACGACTGCCTCGTTGGTCTCGCGGCATAAATGTGCGCGTGGGATCGGGAGGTCCCGGGTTCGATTCCTGGGTCGGGCAGTGTTATTGGGTTTTTCTGTCACGAAATTCTCAGTAGCAGCACGGAGTCTGGAAATGTGCCCGGTACGGCAATAGGCTCGCCCCTTATTACGTGGGACTAAAGTATATCTGGCGAAAAGTGGGTGTAGAAATACACCTCTGCCTACCCCTTCGGGGATAAAAGGCGTGACGATATGTATGTATGTATGTACATTACATTACACCGGCAGGAGATCTCAACTTTCGCGAGAATCTCTGCAGCTCATAGAGATGCGACGAGAAAACCCGGCAGGCACTTCGTCAGATCTAAATAAAAAGATCTTCAAGCTGGTAAGACGCGACCTCCGTAGCTCCAATACACGCTCTATACAAGATGCGATCGAGCGAAATCAGGGGTCGAAAGTTTTTACTCAGCATTTAGGTCGAAGTCATCTGACGAAGCTGACCACGTCAGACGGGAAAGTCGCCACTTCTAGACCGGAGATTCTTGCGGAGGTTCAGAGCTTCTACGGCAACCTCTACACCTCGAAAGCGTCCCGTCCCCAACCCGACTCCGAGGATCCAAGAGCCACTTTAGCCCGCCACTTCACGGAAGAGTTGCCAGACGTCAGCCAAGACGAAATCGTGGTGGCCCTGAGGCAGCTTAAAATGGAAAAGCCCCCGGGGAAGATGGAATTACGACGGAGCTGCTAAAGGCAGGTGGAAAACCTATGCTGGTGCAGCTCCAACGCATATTTAATTCTGTCCAAGGGCGTGGAGCAAGAGCATAGTCGTTTTGTTCTTCAAAAAGGGAGACAAAACTCTGTTGAAGAACTATCGACCGATCCCGCTCTTGAGCCACGTCTATAAGATGTTTTCCAGGGTCATCACAAACCGTCTCGCGCGTAGACTCGACGAGTTTCAGCCGCCGGAACAGGCCGGTTTTCGAGGAGGGTATGGCACCATAGACGACATCCACACAGTGCGGCAGATTATACAGAAGACAGAGGAGTATAATCAGCCCCTGTGCTTAGCGTTTGTGGACTATGAGAAGGCCTTTGACTCCATCGAAACCTGGTCTGTTCTGGAGTCTTTGCAACGGTGCCAAATCGATTGGCGGTACGTCCAAGTGCTGAGAGGTCTGTATGACGCCGCGACTATGACCGTCCAAGTACAGAACCAGCAGTCTGAACCTATCCACCTGCATCGAGGTGTGAGACAAGGGGATGTTATCTCCCCCAAATTGTTCACAAATGCAATGGAGGATATGTTCAAGACGCTGCACTGGAAAGGACTCGGTATTGACATAAACGGCGAGTACCTCTCACACTTAAGATTTGCAGACGATATCGTTATCGTGGCTGAAACCGTGCAAGACTTGCAGTATATGCTGAGCAGCCTGGCTGATTCTTCTGCTCGCATCGGTCTCCGGATGAACTTGGATAAAACCAAAAGAATGTTCAATGAACATGTCTCTCCGGAACCGATTATCCTAAACGGGGTCCCTCTCGAAGTTGTTCAGGAGTACGTCTACCTTGGGCAAACCTTACAGTTGGGTAGAAACAACTTCGAGAGGGAGGCTTGTAGAAGAATACAGCTTGGCTGGGCGGCATATAGGAAACTCTGTCGAGTCTTTTCGTCATCCCTACCGCAAAGCCTTAAGAGAAAAGTCTTCAACGAGTGCGTCCTACCCGTTATGACTTACGGTGCCGAGACGTGGACACTGACGGTGCGACTAGTCCACCAATTTAAGGTCGCTCAGCGAGCTATGGAGAGGGCTATGCTCGGAGTTTCTCTGAAGGATCGAATTCGTAATGAAGTGATCCGACAGAGAACCAAGGTAATCGACATAGCTCAGAGAATTAGCACGTTGAAGTGGCTGGTCACATCTGTCGCAGAACCGATAATCGATGGAGTAGCCGTGTTCTAGAGTGGAGACCGCGCCTTGGCAAACGTAGTGTAGGACGCCCTCCGGCTAGGTGGAGTGACGATATACGCAAAGTGGCTGGCAGCGGCTGGACACGAAGAGCCGAAAATCGGGCTCAGTGGCGTGCCATTGGAGAGGCCTATATCCAGCAGTGGACTACGGCAGGCTGATGATGATGACACATTACATTTAGATAATATTTCGTCGTATTGTTCATATTGCTAGAGTTAGTGCGAATATAATTATGTTTAAACTTGGACTTCTGTTTTGACAATAAGTTATTATAATATGCATACTCGCATGTAGAACAGCGATAAACTAGTGAAGATACCAACAGACTACCTTGCAGAGGGTATCGGGTTCGAATCCATGGCACCAATGACTTTTCGGAGTTATGTGCGGAATGAAATATTAATTATCGCTTGTCCTGTGCCTCAAATAGTGCGTTAAGCCGTCGGTACCGGCTATCATGGAGATCTTTGACAGTCGTTACAGGGCGTCAGTACCTACCACTAAAATAAACTGACACAAGTCTAAACTATGGAATATCGCTACCCCTTCGGGTTTCGGAGGTCAGGCAGGCAGTCACTTTGTGGAAAAGCTAATATTCAGCCAAATCTGTTTTTGAATCCAAGTCATTTATAATACTAGTGGGTAAGATGTCTTATTTGCCTGACAACACATTTTTTACTTAAGAATTTCTGGAAAATCTTGTAAATCCGATATAAAAAAGGGTCTTAGGTAAGCTGATATATATCGTATAATTATAATTGTATCTGATAAGTTTTATAAACAGTCACCCTTTTTTTAGGGTTCTGTACCTAAAAGGTAAAAAACGGGACCCTATTACTAAGCCTCCGCTGTCTGTCTGTCGGTCTGTCCGTCTGTCTGTCTGTCACCAGGCTGTATCTCGTAAACCGTGATAGCTAGAAAGCTGAAATTTTCACAAATTATGCATTTCGGTTGCCGCTATAACAACAAATACTAAAAATAAAAAAATTAAGATATTAAGGGGGGTCCTATACAATAAACGTGTTTTTTTTTTCGTTTTTTTGCTCAAAATTACTAACGGTAACAGGTAGACGCTTTAAATACATACATACATACATAGACTCACGCCTGTTTCCCGGAGGGGTAGGCAGAGACTACGGAACGCCATTTGCAAGGATCCTGACATACTTCACTTGCTTCACTCACTCCTATCAAGTTTCTCATGCATGCTCTTCTGTTAAGGGTACTTCTGACTTGTCATTTTTTCAGGATGTCTCCAATCTGGTCAGAGAACGTCCGCCTAGGTCTTCCCCTTTGTCCTGTTCCATTCACACTTGCCTTATATATCTTCTTTGTCAGTCTATCGTCATCCATCCTCTCCATGTGCCCAAACCATCTTAACATGCCTTTCTCAATGCTTTTCACTACATCTTCTTTTACCCCACACCACTCTCTTATCACACAATTCTTTACTCTGTCGGTCAAAGACACACCACACATACTTCTCAGTGCTCTCATTTCTACAGCATTTATTTTACTTTCAAATCTCTTCTGCCATACCCAACTTTCACTACCATACATAAGGGTAGGCACTAACACGCCTCTATGTACAGCCAAACGTGCCTTTTTGGACACGTTTTGACTGTTCATAAACGCTTTCAGAGCTCCATTCACACTATTACCTGCATTAACTCTCCTTACAATATCTTCTTCATTCTTACCATCTCTTGTAAACAACGTACCTAAGTAAACAAACTCATTCACTTGTTCTACTCGCTGTCCATCGATCAAAACATTACAAGCCGTAACGCATTCCTCCTTTTCAAAAACCATAACTTTCGTTTTACTTACATTCACTTTCATTCCTTTCCTCTCTAACGCACCATGCATGATTGCTACCATCTCCTGCAACTCCTCCGCTGAAGATGCAAGTATTACCTGATCATCAGCATAAAGGAGGCATTTGACGAGTAACCCATTCATCCTTAATCCGCAGTCACACTGTTTTAAATCTTGCAAACAACTGTCCATGAAGAGGTTAAACAGCCACGGCGACGCTACACATCCCTGTCTTACACCTTTCTCGATGGTAAACCAGTCAGTGTATGCCCCGTTTATCCTCACACAAGCTCTAGAATCCTCATAAAGGGATTTCAGAGCTCGAATGAGGCTGCTGTCCACCCCATTCATTGACAGCACCGACCACATTTCATTCCTCACCACTTTATCGTAAGCCTTTTCCAAATCCACGAATGCGCAATAGACCTTTTGACCTTTGGCCAAAAACTTTTCGGCTATGCTTCGCAAGGAAAAACCTGATCCGTGCATCCCATACCCTTTCGGAATCCCGCTTGTACATCCCATATTTTCTTGTCGGTTACTTCCATAACTCTTTCAATAAGTACCTTTGCATACAATTTGCCAACAATGCTGAGAAGGCTAATGCCTCTATAGTTTTTGATGGCTCAAAGGTGCCAACGCTACCGATTTCTCATAACGACTGTCAAAAAGATTGATGACAGGGCTTAAAATAGACAGGTTCACGGTTTTGCGTGTCATCCATGCACATCAATAGTTTTGAAACAGTATTCTCAACAATTACCCACAATTTACTTCAGTGGAACATATTCATAAGAAGCTGAAAACACTTCCGAAATTACATCTAACATTTAAAGCGCTCATTTTGAAGTCCATTACAAAACTGGAGTATAAACATGTAGTGCAAAACACATGCATACCGGCGCTTCATAAAAATAATCTCGTTCATTTCATTGAGTATACCACATTTAAACCAAGAAAGTTACCTTATCAAACTACATTTCATATGCAAATTGGTGTGTTATGTTAATTTTTAACATATTTACTGTACCCATTATACTGATTATGATGTTGTAATGTTCGTGACAAGACTGCCTCGTGGCATGTACGTGGGAAATAAAATTATAACTTATTGTAGTATTGAATTTATTATAATAAGGAACCTGTCATTACCAAAAATAAAAGATATGACGTGATAAACGTGGAGCGGTGGCGTTCGGATGCGTTTTTGTTGGCGGTTGTGGTGCTTCTATTCCCGTATGTTTCTAATCCGTTGTTGATATATGGTTTAAGGATAGTGAAGTGTCTCATTGCAGAATTACAAAAGGTAGATGTTACACAAAATATTAAGATTTTTTTTTTAATTTAGATGTGTTATTTTTAAATTAAGCTAGTGTCAGTGGTCATGATAAAATAAGCTCAGAGAACTTTTTTTAAACATCGAAAATGCTAAACCTGAACTGAATTAATATTATGGAATTACTTACTGATTAACAAAGCAAAACCTTGTTGAATTTCTTTCTGTTTTTATTACTGTTGGGTTTATGACCCTTCGATACTTGCGTTTAACCTAAAAAGACTACACAACTACACGGCACAACTGCAAAGAACTACCATATAATAATTATATCACCAGTGCATCCAGATTTAAACCGACTTCGTCGAATACCAAACTTAAACTTCAATTGCACGTAGTATACTACCTACCCGAGGGTAAAATCAACTTAAACACACAGGTAAATAGTGGCAATTATTAAAATGATAAGTGTAATAGTGTTCATAATTTATAAAGCCCTAGGGATATGAATATCAACGCGCCACCGCTGAAATCGTATATTTTCACAGAGATATAACAGAGTAGGTATTCCGCGGTACATTATAGATGAGATGTGATTTCTTTGATCGATGGCCCACGATTTGGCCGACGGTCGTTTAGAATCCTGCTTGACTAATATTTTATTCACAAAATGGCATATATGTCCTGGCTGATAGATACTTAACCTTCCAATTTTATTGCCTTCTTGATAATTCATGTTGATGTTTGATGATTGGGTTTGTGTTTCAGGTTTATTGGGGCTTTACTGTATGTATTATGTAATGGTTTAAGTGATTACCAAGTAGATTATAAATATGCAAGGTGGATTGTTGCGGGTTTCATGCCTGAAGCAAAATTTCACTCTGACAGTGTGGAAACATCACTTGATGCCACATTGTCATTTATTAATATTGGTAATGACGGCACCGTCAGATGTGGCAGCAAGGTGGACCGATTTATTGGGAGCGGGGAAAGGATGGCTGCGGGAAGCTCAAGATTGATCCATGTGGAGAGCTTTGGGGGAGGCCTATATCCAGCAGTGGACATCTATTGACTGATAATTATGACAGCGGTAATGGGTCGCGATGAGACATCACTAGACACCTTGTGCTTTTGTGTGCGCAGCACTACCTAGTGGGTAGTCGTGCTCCACAAGTAAAAAAAAATATTTCTTGTCATCAAAAGTTATAAAAGAAGACAAATACTAGGCTTCTTCGTAGAATTTTCGATTTAATGCGATTGATATGAGTAAGGATAACAAAAATGATGTCAATAATTACCGCCCCATAGCTCTTTTGCCCACAGCATCAAAACTGTTTGAAAAAGCCATGTTTGATCGCATATACAACTTCTGCAAGAAATATAAAATATTTAGCGAATGTCAAAACGGCTTTCGAAAAAATCGGTCGACTGCCTTAGCAGTGTATAAATATGTTCAAGAAGCCTTAAACATAATAAATACCAAAAAATATGCAGTGGGCATACTACTGGACATGACCAAGGCATATGATAAAGTACAATTTGATATATTATTAAATAAACTGTACAGAATAGGAATACGTGGTAAAGCACACGAATGGCTTACATCTTACCTACATAATAGAGAAAATTTGTTGAAATTGAATATTTTAATCACAAAACTCACACTTTTGAAAATATTAGATCAGATACTATAACAATAAATTCTTCTATCCCCCAAGGAAGTGTAATAGGCTGCCTCCTTTTTTTATTATACACAAACGACCTACCTAAATGTATAGAAGTGCCGTGTGTCCTATTTGCGGATGCTATTTCTTTACTGATCCCATGCCAAAACGCTTTAAATATAAACCTAATTCTAAATTCTATCCTCGAAAAGACATTAAAATGGATGACAGATCACAACCTAGACATTAATTTCTCAAAAACCAAATTGATTAGTTTTCATCCCCGTCAAAAACCACCCTTACAGCTAAATTTCTCATATAATAATATAAAATTAGAAGAAGTTACAGAATTCACTTTACTTGGTTTAAACATAGACACACACTTAAATTGGAAATGTCATATAAAGAAACTCAGACTCAAATTATCACAATTTTCTTATGCCTTGCGTGAAATTAAGAAAAATACTGCCTACTCATGGCTTAGTTATGGCATCATACTTTGGGGAAATAGCACAGACACATCAACACTTTTCACATTACAAAAAAAACTTATTAGGATACTGGTCAACATAGATGAAACCGACAGTTGCAAACCGCATTATCAAAAGCATAATATTCTAACCTTATCTTCCATATATATATATATATTAGAAATGTGTAAATTTGTACGTAAATATCCAGATTTTTATAGTAAAAGACAAGACATCCAAACAAAATATTCATTACGCCATAAAAATAGACTAAATCTACCAACCTCTAAACTAACTATGCACGCAACAAGCCCATTCGTTATGACAATAAAAATATATAATAATCTCCCAGAATATTTAAGAAATGAACCAAATGATAAGAAATTCTTATACAAGTTAAAACAGATATTAATAAAAAAAGCGTATTATACAATAAATTAATACTTAACTGATAAGCATATACTGTAGTAAATAATGTTAAAATCAATGCATTTACATAGGAAGTAAAGTGGGGAGCGGGGAAAGGATAGCTGCGGGAAGCTCAAGATTGATCCATGTGGAGAGCTTTGGGGGAGGCCTATATCCAGCAGTGGACATGTATTGACTGATAATTATGACAGTCGTTATTATATCGTTAGGTCTCGTGGGTCGCGATGAGACATCATTAGACACCATGTGGTTTTGTGTGCGCAAGTATGTGGGTAGTCGTGCTCCACAAGTAAAAAAAATATTTCTTGTGATCAAAGTTATAAAAGAAGACAAATACTAGGCTTCTTCGTAGAATTTTCGATTTATTGCGATTGATATGAGTAGGTTGCATATTGTGAAAAGATTGCTTACTTAAATAAAACGTAATTTTGCGAAATCATGAAAAGGCGACTCCAGTCAAATATATCATTACACAAAGAAATTAACAAGAACAGGGATATCGTAGGTCGATGTGATATTTGAATTCGTGGCTCAAAGTCATCGCCTTGGTTGCCGTAAGATGCATATAATAAAACAAACTACTACGAAATAAGTACCTTCTATACCTTTAGTACTACTGTTATAAAATACAAATTCTATTATTGAACGTTGATATTTTATTCACCATTCGCAAAATCAGTCTCCGAATTGTTCTAATATAAAGATAAGTCGAATTTGAACACTGACTAAACTTTGGAGCCTATATTTTACGAGATCGTATATTATATTATTATCCAAATAACAAGAATATTATTTGAAATTTATGATAATTTTGCCTTGAACCTTAATATTTTACTAAACCTTTGCGTTCGTACTAAGATTCATATTATTAAAAATCTTAAAATGTGCCGATATCAAACAAAACTTTATACATTTATGTAATAAAAAGTTATATCAAGGGGAAGCAAAAGTTATTTAATTAGTCGTAAATCTTTAAAAGTAGTAAGATATATCTACTGAGAAATTAAGTGTAGATACTTTTTACAGCCGGAGTAAAGTGATTTACGGGGGCGATAACCAGACGACGAAAATTATAGAGGCCTCTCTCGCAAAATAACGTAACAATATTTTCTGTAATACCTTGCAATGAAATCTATTAACTTATTGCAGAACTTCTGTTTAATTAATATATACCTAATAACTTAAGAACTGAAGAATTTTTTGTAACAATATAAGTTTTAGAAAAGGGTATCAAAGTGAATGGCTGCTGAGCAAATATTTAATACAAAAATAATTTGTGGGTTATACTAAGTGTTTTATCGTGTGAGAATCGAATCCATGACACTCGGCGCTGTGTGAAATAAGAAGGGAACCACTTTGTCCATCCTTGCAATCTAAGTAAGTACCTACTACAGTCAAAGAACTACATTGATTACACTTTAATAATGGGTTGACTAGTACTCATACCTTATATTTCTGGTACGTAGCTTACGATAAATTTGTTTGTGTACATATTCCTGCACAATTACGAAGTAGTTGTTAAACCGTAAACCAATACAAACACCTTCAGCTTACGAGCACGAGTTGGAAATTGCTCCAAGTTTATATTGTTGCATCAATTTAAAGTATATATAAACAACTATCAAGCTTAAGGGTGTTTTACGATATGGTTGTTAAACTATTATCGAGTAACGCAACTTTATGCTTAGTTGAACGTTTTAAAATTTAATAAGTTTATACGAGATTAATCGCTTATTTTTTATGTTACTGCAGGAAGCAGACAGAGATAAAGATCGGAAGTCTCTTTAAGCCTAAGTTTGCTGGAAAACAATTGGAACCTTGAGGGACAAAATATATAAAAGTTTACTAAAGCAAAAGATTGGTTTATCGACAACACTTAATTTGTTGACCCATTAATTAATATATCAATTCTGGGCGCTTTTTGTATTCGTTTTTGATAGATTATAAGTCATCCATGTTTCAAGATATTCCTTACAATGCTACATTGATTTAAATATTATCTATAGCATCCACTTGGCCACCCGCTTCTCCGCTTTAAGTATCACGTTTAATACCTACTAATTCGCCTAACCTAAATAAGCCTAGAACATTTCATCCATTAATTAAACAAAATGAAAATAATACCAAATAAATGGTACTGCTGTATTTTATTTAAGAAAACGTAAGTCGGCGGTTTTCGTGTAATGTTTTTACTATTAACTGAGCCAGATATGTTTGGAGTATGCTACTCGGCGCGGAAGAGCTTTCGTACGATACCTTAAATAAATCAATGTAAAAATAGTGCGGCTTTCATATAAGCGATTTTGTTTACCTTATTCGTATTATTCAAGTGGCTGTATTATATTTATCTTGTAAATTGTCCTCTTGTGAGAATGTATGTGTGCTAAAATTGAACTACTTTACTCTTTCATATTTTGGGATGATAACAACCTTTAAAAGGTGTTTCCTCGTAGTGAAATTAAACTACAGATTACGGATTTTATCGCGTTATATTGGTCTCACTAGTTATTATATTTAAACCTTATGATCTAGAAACTACATTTTTATTACTAGCCGACGTTTCGAATTCTTTACAGGATTCATATTCACGGCAGACTGAGGTGATTTTTGTCTTAATTTCTATAATGTATAAGTTATCTCAAAGTAACCGAACATTTTTCAACTATTGGTGTTACTATGTACGCAGAATGAGCTCACAGTGTCCTTGGGTCTCCTGGTGACTTTGTCCTTCTTGGGTCTCATTAGCCTTATGACTTATGACAGGGTCGCAAGCTGAGTAAATCCAAGAAAATACTAGGTTACCTCGTAGTTTTATTGGTTAGTAACTCTAATTCTATAATTGCTAAGCCGTAGATCGTGAGTCCGATTTCCATCAAATAACTCTACCTTGCTTCGACGTTTCGATGTGGTTTAAACCAGCCGTGGTCATGGGTTGACTGACCACATTTGTCACATAAAAGTTACTAACCTAATATTTTGAATTATCATCTCGAATCATCGTGGTCTGTGTTATACTAGTCGAAAGCATCTAGTGCCGCAGCTTATAGGCTAAACATCATGTATAGTCCAGTAATCGCCTGTTGATAGCCAATATACATCATACATAAAATCCAGCCTGTTGCCTAAAGGAGCAACTAAAGAATAACGATATTTGTTTCTTGGCCTCCATATTGTTATTCTGTTTGCTTCATTTGCATCAAATTTATCATGCGCCCTGCTCTGTTTGGGTACTATAAGCTTTGTTGCCAGAAAGTTTCTGATCTCCAATGAGATTCGGCACAATATCTCATTTGTCAATTCATTTATGCATTTTATTTCTTTGCTTTAGTATATTTATCTTGCAGAAATAGAGCGTGTTTTATTACATAAGTACATATACATAGGTGTCACTAGAATAATATGTTCAGTACGAATTCAATTGAAAGAGTTATTATATTGTAATTCAACCGTTTCTACCCCATTCCTTGGGAGTTTCGGTTAATTTCTTCTTAGTGTTGAGTAGCTATGGCTTTAGCTTGTCTGTCAGTCAGTCAGTAACGGAGAATTTTATGTATACAAAAGATTGTTATACTTAGACAACCATTGTCAAACGATGGTAAGAACATTGTTATGTTCTATATTCTGATTCTGTATGGTACGATAACAGTTTTTTCTAAATATTATGACTTGGACGTCCAGAAGAATGTCTAGTAAAATTAGCATCATAGACGTGTTTTGATAAAATTATATAATATAAGTATATAAAATCAAAACCACTATGTATAGCGGGTTCGAATCTCCCTCATGTTGCTGTTTGAAATCGCCTGGGGCTTACAAAGTTGACCGACACTGTGGTAAGTTCTACACCAGCCAAGCGAATAGGACACTTGCTAAACTAGTGGATAAGCAATCACGGCTCGTAAAAATCGACAAATCGCCAAGTCGAATACAGCTCTGGATGACATGACTGAAAATTCGTTACTCTAGTTTTTCCTTAACCATCAAGGTTCCTAAAGGAAAAGCTGTTAAAATAACAATCACGTCAAAATAAAAGAAGAGACCGAACTCCTTATTTATATCTTGTAATTTTTAATATTAACGAGTAAAGATACCAACACACTTTGAGTGAATCAGTAGATCGAAAGATTCGAACAAAATAAAATGATTACTAAGAAAATCATTTTAGTGATATTAGATGTCGAAATTCCTGATGCACATCGGTCATTCCTTGGTCACATTAGGAGCTCCCATGCCAAATCGTTAAGCCAAGTAGACATAAGCTGACTTTTCTTTTCATATAATTAAGCTATTGAAAGGCCCCTTACATAAAAGTTAAAGAATCGCAAAAGTTTCAAAATATAGTAACCCGCGGTTAGTAACATTTATACTTGCACCCTTCCTTTTAACTTTTAAAAGCCGAAATTTTAAAAACCTTTTCTTAACTGCCATATCCTACCTATAAACTGCTAGTTTGGTTAATTTTAAGCTTGAGAGATCAAGGCTTGGCTAAATAATGGTATTGAATAATATAGAAATTTAATTATTATAATTAGGATGTTTTCACGAATGTACTGACTTAAAAAGCTACTAGGTTGGTTGGTTTTGGGGTAAATATAAAGGATCTATCACGTTCTATTTTAAATGATAATGAGGGAAGGATAGTTCTACCTGGGAAGGTTGCTGCCAGTATTATTTACGCCTAAAATTTATTATTTCAGTTTTAGAACAGTGAGTGAAACAGTATTTATGTTAAAAATCATTTTGATACTAAGGCGTTACGGGGTATAATGTCAGGTTATGGTTTTCTTGATCCGAATAGAGATATAAAATTATACATGTCGTTACGTAAAAATTTATTTTGTTATTCGTAAAGGCATTCAGTAAAGCATGACATTTTTAATTATCCATTAAGTAACCCTTTAATAATAGTATCCGTATTAAATTCTCAATTATTGCTTGCTAAACGGTGGAGAAAACATCTTGAGGAAACCTGCATGTCTGAGAATTCTCCATAATGTCCTCGAAAGACATTTGAAGTCTGCCAACCCGTACTTGCCCAGCGTGGTGGACTATGGTCTTTCTAATAGTGAAAAGAGGCCCGCGCCGAGCAGTGGGACAGTGTATCAGGGCTGATGATAATAAACTAACCGTTTGTTTTATGCTATACTAAATGAGTGGTATATGTGTAGTTATGGTATATTCCACTAAAGCAATTCATGAACCACTCCCAGTAGAGCACTTTTCATCTATAACAATTTGCAAATTATTGTGTAGTCTGGGGCTTAACGCGCACTTTAGACAGATAGCCTATTTTATTAGATTAAATATGTTATATACACTTCAATGAAGTAAATGTCATTTAAAACACATGCGTAAATAAATTTCGTGATTTGAACCCAATTTAAGACTGCCTCCGCGGTCCAGCGGATGATTGGAGGTCCCGGGTTCGATTCCCGGGTCGGGTAAAAGTGTTACTGGGTTTTTCTAAATTCTCAGTAGCAGCACGGAGTCTGGTAATGTGCCCGTGAAATCTAAAATTCATTGCGAATTGTGGGTGTAATATTACACTCTGTCTATCCCATCGGGGATAAAGGCTTGAGTCTATAAAAAAATATATAATAGCAAATACCATTATTTAGCCAAGTTTATAAAAGCCTAGCCTTGATCTTATTCATAAGAATCAAAGCAAATATTTAAACAACAATTCAACAAAATATACATTTGTGGATCATACGAAATGTAGTCTCGTATGGGGATCGAACCCTCAACATTTAGCGCAGTTTTATTAAACAACGAGGCAACTGCTTCAATAATTTCGCCACCCAAACAGTCAAAGTAGGTTCTATGGTCAAAGAACAACTCTGATTTCATTCATATAGCATGATATAGCGCAGTAAATAGTAGGTACTCATCTAAAATATAATAAAATTGAAGTCACTCTGATTTTCTGTTTGTCCGGGGTAATCTTTGGAATGGGAGAACTGATTTCAATGAGACTTTCAGACATAACGTTTGACCCAGTAGAGCTGTTCCTCGCGGTTAAATCCGCGAGGAACAGCTAATAAGTACCTAATATTTCTGGTACGTAAGTTACTATCAAATTGTTTGTGTACATATTCCTACACAGTTACGAAGTAGTTGTTCAACCGTAAACCAATACAAACACCTTCAGCTTACGAGCACGAGTTGAAAATTGCTCCAAGTTTATATTGTTGCATCAATTTAAAGTATATAATAAACAACTATCTCGCTTGGTGTTTTACGATATGGTTGTTAAACTATTACCGAGTAACGCACCTTTATGCTAAGTTGAACGTATTGAAATTGAATAAGTTTATACGAGATTAATCGCTTAATTTTTATGTTACTGCAGGAAGCAGACAGAGACAAAGATTGGAAATCTCACTAAGCCTAAGATTACTGGAACTTGGAGGACAAAATATATAAAATTTTACTAAAGCAAAAGACCTGTTTGTCGACAATACTTAATTTGTTGACCCATGAATTATTAGGAGGAAGGGGAAGACCTAGATGGACGTTCTCTAACCAGATTGGAGACATCCTAAAAAAAGGATAGGTTAGAAGTACCCTTATCCGAAGAGCATGCATGAGAAATTTGATGGGAGTAAATGAAGCAAGATAGGTATGTCAGGTTCTTTGCAAATGGCGTTCCGTAGTCTCTGCCTACCCCTCCGGGAAACAGGCGTGAGTCGCTGTATGTATGTATGTATGTAATTATTATATCACTTCTGGGCGCTTTTGTATTCGTTTTTTGATAGCTTATAAGTCATCCGTGTTACAAGATATTCCTTGCAATGCTACATTGATTTAAATATTATCTATAACATCTACTTGGCCACCCGCTTCGAATAGCGTGTGCTAAAGTAAATCACGTTTAATACCTACTAATTCGCTTAACCTAAATAAGCCTAGAACGTTTAATCTATAAATTAAGCAAAATGAAAATAATACCAAATAAATGGTACTGCTGTATTTTATTTAGGAAAACGTAAGTCGGTGGTTTAGTTGGTTTAGGAGAGGGCGCTACTGTGCTCGTGTTGACATCGGCTCCGTTATATTATTGTGTTATTAAATAAATTCCGTAGAAATCTAAAGTGAAATAACGTAAAATAGATGTAAATAACGGTGAATTACCTGGATTAACGTTATCCACCTTATGAAGCTCATAGTTACAAGCTAAAACTCGTGAAACCACCAGCAAGTTAAGTCGGTGCAGAACCACTGAAATAAGAAGAATTTGGAAAAAAAAACAATACAAAGGAACATTACGAGGTCAGTTTTTCATTATTCAAGTGGAAAAGAAGTGCAGTAACATTGTTTTGTGAACCCAGAAGAAATCATAACCTCAAATTGAGTAGAAGGAAAAAGAAAAATCATCATTGTCAACGGTTTTTTTTGGGATAGCGCCATCTAGCGATAAGTAGCAAAAACATCTAAGACGATATATTATACAAAGGTACGAACCATCTACCAAGAAATAAACCATACTTGCGCAGACGCCTGGACACTTAATAAACAGTTGCGGTATTCAATAGAGAGAGGGCAGCAATAGTTCCAGAATGGAAGATATCTTCAAAATTTTACAAAATATACAAGATGACATAGCAAAACAAAAACAAGACATGAAAGAGATGGAACAAAATATTAAGGAATCCATTAATAAAAACATAGATGTAAAATTTAACCTTATTGAAACGCAACGAAAATTGAACAGCAACAGAAAACCATTGATATCTTAGATAAAAAGCTTAGAAAGAGGAATATCATATTTTTTGGGGTTGAAGAAAAAGAAAAGGGATATGAGAGTCTAGTATCTATAGTATTGGATATAATAAATAACAAAATGGAAATACCTTGCCAAAAATGGGAGATTGAAAATGTAAATAGAATGGGCAAATACTCCGGAAAAGTTAGACCAGTAGCCACAATAACAACGAGCAGCAGGAAAATAGAGATACTAAAAAAGAAAAAATCACTTGATAATACAAATATTTATTTAAAAGAAGATTTCCCCCCTAGCGTACTTCAAAAACGAAAGGACTTACAGGAAACTCTCAAGCGGGAACGAGAATCGGGCAAGAGAGTAGTCCTACGCTACGACAAAATTGTGACATTAAAAACAAACGAACTAGAACCCCGTACACCCACAGAAAAAAATACAAGCAAACGTGTTATGTCCAGTTCACCCGAAGAAATACAGAATCAAAATACACCAATATGTAGCGACGAAATTACTAAACAAGCACCGAAGAAAAACAAGTCACAATCTATAACTACTTTTTTACGCCCGTCGCAACTTAATCTTACCAACCGAGCTCTACCAAACGAAGAAGAAGATATTCCAAAAAAATAGTTAGTGCCTCTACAACCTCTCTACCTCCTCCAAGCCGGCCGGTCACCGTGGAGGAGTCAGACCATTACCCCCTAAATAGAACTGGATTATGCAGGACTAATAATAGAACAAAGAACAATAGACAACGATCAACAACACTTTACATAGCTAGTATCAATGTAAGAACTTTATTATCAGACAGTAGAATAGAGGAATTAAAATATGCCATTAAGTCAATAAACTGGGATATAATAGGCTTATGTGAAACTAGAAAAGAGAAGGAAGCAATAGAAGAATATGACGATTTTATCTTATTCCATACTGCTGGAACGAACGGAAGAAATGGAGTTGGCTTTTTGATAAAAAAATATCTTAAAAATAAAATAATCAGTGTAAAAAGTCTTTCAGATCATAACTCAAGCTGGGCATTTGTTCAAACATACGCTCATACAGAAACTTATTCAAATGAAGATATAGACTCTTTCTATCAGACAGTACAATCTGCCTTAGATTCAGTACACACAAAATATAAAATTTTACTTGGAGACTTCAACGCAAGAATAGGAAAAGCACAAAAATGCGAAGAAAAGAACATAGGCAAGTATGGACACGGAAGAAGAAGCCCACATGGACAAAAATTAGTCGAATTCGCACTCGAAAATGATTACTATATTATAAATAGCATATTTCCTTGTAAACCTCACAAAAAATGGACATGGCGGTCCCCAAATGGTCAACAGCTGAACGAGATCGACTACATATTCACAAACCAACCAACATATATACAAAAATTCGATATAATAAAAAACCTCAACTTTAACACAGATCACAGGATGATACGATGCCAGCTAGCCATAGATTCAAAACCATCAAGAAGAAAAATAAAACCGATCGATTACATCCGGGAATTGCCAGCCCTATCGGAAAATGATGCTATTTACTGAGAAAATAAATTCTTAGAAGCCATAAATACCTCCACAGAGGTGCAAAATCAATATGATAAATTCGAAATGGAATTATAAGAGCTTCTAAAACAGTTACCGCGAAAAAAAGACACCTAAACAACTATATAAACAAGGAAACAAATGATCTTTTAAAGCAGAGAAAAGAATTATATAAGAAAAAAAAGCCAAAAGAAATAAAGTCTGAAATAACAAATTTAAGCAAACAAATTAATAGAAACATTACACAGCAAAAAAAGAAAATACGACAAGAAACATTCGAAAGATTCATAGGCAAAGCAGGTGCTCTACGTAAAGCCTATAAGGAATTGAGTGATAAGTCAGAGTGGACAGGTGCAATTAAAAACAAACGAGGAATTATGAAATCAAGACGTCCGGACATAATAAATGAAGCAACACAATTTTACAAAAAGCTCTACGCTATAGACGTCAGCAACTCTTATTCTCCGCACCCCTCCTCCTGTTCAAAACCAAGTGTGAACAGTGAAGCGAAGAGCACAGAAACATTAAGTATTCTCACGTCAGAAATCGAACATGCAATCAAATCACAAAAAAATGACAAAACACCAGGAAGAGACAACATTGCCAATGAAGTGCTAAATTCATTCTCTATCTCACTTCTGAAACCTCTTCAAGTACTGTTCAATAACATCCTCAGAACGGAAACTACTCCAGAGCAGTGGTCCAAATCGACAGTCATATTACTGCACAAAAAGGGAGATAGAAGTGACCTAGGAAATTATAGACCAATTAGCCTTATGACGAATTTATATAAAATTTTCTCAAAAATTATGCTCAACAGGTTGTCAAATATTCTAGACCAAAATCAACCACGCGAACAAGCTGGATTTCGCAAGGAATATTCTACTTTAGACCACATACAAGTTATAACTCAATTAATAGAAAAGGTGAAGGAATATGGAATAACGATATATATGTGCTTTATTGATTACATGAAAGCCTTCGACTAGCTATATTTTGAAGCTATATGGTCGTCACTGACAGATCAAGGTGTTGATAAGAAATATATTAATGTAATAAAAAGTGTATATTCAAAATGTCACGCCAAAGTTAGACTAGAGCGCGAAGGTATAGAGTTCCCTATACAACGAGGAGTTAGACAGGGAGATCCCCTCTCTCCAAAGATTTTTTCAGCGGTACTTGAATCAGTATTTAGACATTTAAATTGGGAAACAAAGGGAATAAGGGTGGATGGAGAATTACTGAACCATCTGCGCTTCGCGGACGACATTGTGGTGTTTGCGGAAAGCGCGACACAATTAGAGACCATGGTCAACGAACTGGCGGCAGAAAGCTTAAAAGTGGGTTTATCATTAAACACAACAAAAACCAAAATTTTAACCAACGGAGTACCTAAGGACATTATAATAGCAAAAGAAAAAAAATAATATGTAAAAGAATACGTATACCTGGGGCAATTAGTAACATTTGAAAATAGTACAGAAAAGGAAATACAACGGAGGATAACTTTAGCCTGGAGAAAATACTGGGGATTAAAAGAAGTAATGAAAAACCACACTATCAATATAAACATTAAGAAAAAGCTGTACGAAGTAGCAATATTAGTCTTACATATGGTTGCCAAACATGGTCATTGAGAAAGGAGGACGAAGAAAGGCTTGCTATCTGTCAACGTAAAATGGAAAGAAGTATACTTGGATTAAAACTATCAGATAAAATTAACAATGATAAGATCAGAAAGAGAACGAAATTAATAGATGTCCGAAAAAGAATAAGATTACTCAGTTGGCATTGGGCAGGACATATTTGCAGAACAAGCAATAATAGATGGACTAAGCGTCTGACAGAATGGATACCAAGAGACAAGAAAAGAAAAAAAGGGAGACCGTATAAAAGATGGAGGGATATTTTTAACCATAGAGGTGGACATAACTGGATGCAAAAGGCACGGCAACGAGACGTTTGGAAGGGCTTAGGGGAGGCCTACGCCGTAGGCGACTACTACTAATTAAGGTTAATGTAAACTTACTTAGGATATAAAAAAAAAAAAAAAGTAGAGAATAGGCATTAGAAAATGAGATGTATACCTACCGTTGTTTATAATATATTAAGGTTAACATAGTACGTAAAATTATATTAAATCATAAAGTATAAAAAAGGAAAATTAGCAGATGAAGTTATGAATATGTTTATATACCTAAAAGTGTTTATGAAATGTTATATATCTGTTAATGTTTTATGTATGTATAAATCTATGTACCTACTTAAAATATTTAGAAAAAGAGTTTTGTAACCTAACTAAGGAGATAACTAAGATTTGGGTGTCATACATGTAAAATTTTCTTATGTACCTAGTAGAAAGTAAAGGCTATTTTTATTTTTATTTTATTTTATTTTATTTATTTAAGTCGGTGGTTTTCGTGTAATGTTCTTACGATTAAACTGAGCCTGATATGTTTGGAGTATGTTACTCGGCGTGGAAGAGCCTCCGGACGATACCTTAAATAAATCAATGTAAAAATATTGCGGCTTTCATATAAGCGATTTTGTTTACCTTATTCGTATATTATTCTAGTGGGAGTATTATATTTATCTTGTATATTGTCCTCTTGTGAGAATGTGTGTGTGCTAAAATTGAACTACTTTACTCTTTCATATTTTGGGGTAAGTAAGTAAGTAAGTAACTCCTTTATTGTCACACCATAAACAACGTACAATCATCATGTTACATACATAGGTAAATAGGTAGGTACATTTATATAAGTATAACTCGTTTTAAGTAAGTTGATGATAGCATAGTAAATGATAGGCACGTAGCAATAATACTTAATACGGGTACACATTACACAGCTTCACATACATTTTATAACAGTACCCACATTAAAAAAATATTACAACTACTGTACGCCGCCGATGTGACAACGAGGCAGGCATTCAGCGTTGCGTCGTTCTCGACGTAAGCCGTGACACGACTTGCTGGTTTTCAATGCCTGCCCCAAGTGACGTAACGAACGTACCTAACGTTGCAAATGAACCTAATAACTAATAATTTAAAATAAAAATAAAAAATAAAATAAAATTGGTTACTACACGATACACAATAAACAAATATAAGTACAAATATATTAGTTAGTACTAGTTGTGTGTTATTAAAAAGTGCCAGTGATTTGTTTACAACTAAAGCCAACCACTTGGTTACTTGTGTTGGCCGGTGGTGGCGCTGCGAAAGCGGCGCGCGCCAGCGAGCGTCACATAAACAAGTATTTAGCTCAGAGTGGTCACGTGATGTAAATATTGCATCATTTATATCAATCACACACCCGAAGTTCGCTAATTAATATCATTGGTTGATACCCAACGGGTTATATTATGTGTATTTGAGAAGAACTGCATGCGGATCATCATTACAGGTAGGTAATTATATACAATATCATAAATGATAACAACATTTAAAAAAGTGTTTCTTCGTAGGTTTAGTGGTTTGTAACTCTAATTGCAAAGCCGTAGATCGTGAGTCCGATTCCCATCAAATAACTCTACCTCGCCTCGACGTTTCGACGTGGTTTAAACCAGCCGTGGTCATGGGTTGACTGACCACATTTGTCACATAAAAGTAACTAACCTAATATTTTGAATTGTCATCTCAAATCATCATGGTTTCAATACATCAGTGTAGATTTCTTGGTTTCTGTGTTATACTAATAAAAAGCATGTGTACATTTCTAGTGCTTCAGTATAGAAACTAAAAAAATCCAGTTATCGCCTGTTGATAGCCAATATACATCATATATAATATCCAACCTGTTGCCTAAAGGAGCAGCTAAAGAATAACGATATTTGTTTGTTGCCCTCCATATTGTTATTCTGTTTGCTTCATTTACATCAAATTTATCATGCGCCCTGCTCTGTTTGGGTACTATAAGCTTTGTTGCCAGAAAGTTTCTGATCTCCAATGAGATTCGGCACGATATCTCATTTGTCAATTCATTTATACATATTATTTGTTTGAATAAGTACATATATTTATCTTGCAGAAATAGATAATATTGTATTTTTGGTACGTAAGTAGGTACCTATTATTTGAATATTTTAGTGCAAATTAAAAAGAGTTATTTTTGTTGACCTGCACATTATATTGTTCTTTAACCGTTCTTGTACGATTACGTGGGAATTTCGGGAAATCCCTTCTTAGTGCACCCCTACGGTCCCCAAGGAACATACATGCCAAATTTCAGCTTCCTGCGCCCAATAGTTTCGGCTGTAGCATGTCTGTCAGTAAGTAACGCAAGGATTTTATATATTAAGATTTTATCAAAACACGTCTACGATGCTAATTTTACTAGACATTCTTCTGAACGTCCAGGTAATAATATTAAGAAAAAACTGTTATCATACAATACATATAGAACATAACAATGTTCTTACCATCGTTTGACAATGGTTGTCTAAGTATAACAATCTTTTGTATACATAAAATTCTCCGTTACTGACTGACTGACAGACAAGCGACAGCCATAATAACTACTGAGCGCAAGAAGCTGTTTGCCATGAATGTTTCTTAGGGGCTGTAGAGGTGCACTAAGAAGGAATTAACTGAAACTCCCACGGGATCGGCCAATACGGGTAAATTAAAAAAAAATACAGTCGTCGCTGCTGGCGTCTTCTAGTTATATACATAAAATCAAAACCGCTATGTATATCGGGTTCGAAACTCCCTCATGGTGCTGTTTGAAATCGCCTGGGCCTACAAAGTTGACCGCCTCTGTGTTAAGACCTACACCAGCCAAGCGAATAGGACAGTTGCCAAACTAGTGGATAAGCAATCACGACTCGTAAAAATCAGCAAATCTTCATGTTGAATACAGCTCTGGATGACATGATTGGAAATTCATTACTCTAGTTTTCCTCATCGACCATCAAGGTTCCTACAGGAAAAGCTGTTAAAATAACAATGACGTCAAAATAAACGAAGAGACCGTACTCCTTATTTACATCTTGTAATTTTTATATTAACCAGTAAAGATACCGACACACTTTGAGTGAATCAGCAGATTGACATAGTCGAACAAAATAAAGTGCTTACTAAGAAAATAATTTTAGTGACATTAGATGTCGAAATTCCTGATGCACCTCGGTCATTCCCTGGTCACTGGTAGGAGTTCCCAAGCCGAAACGTTAAGCAAAGTAGACATAAGCTGACTTCTTTTTTTCATATAATTAAGCGATTGAAAGGCCCTTACATAAAAGTTAAAGAATCGCAAAAGTTTCAAAATATTACGGTTAATAGCATTTATACTTGCACCCTTCGTTTTAACTTTTAAAAGTCGAAATATTAAAAACCCTTTCTTAACTGCCATATCCTACCTATAAATTGCTAGCTTAGTAAATTTTATGCTTGAGATATCAAGGCTTGGCTTTTATATACTTGGCTAAATAATGGTATTGAATAATATAAAAAACTATAAGATGCCCGCGGTTACACCCGCGTTATTTAAGGCTACTGCTCCGCTCTCGTCGCTAATAGCGTGATGTTATATAGCCTATGGCCCTCCTTGATAAATGGGCTATCTAACAGTGAAATAGTTTTTCAAATCGTACCAGTAGTTCCTAAGATTAACGTTAAACAAACAAACAAACTCTTCAGCTTTATATATTAGTATAAGATTAATTATTATAATTGGGATGTTTTCACGGATGTACTGACTTAAAAAGCTACAGTTATCGGATACAAAGTTATAAATCTAGGTAAGTGTTATACCTACATCGACAAATGCAATGCTCATGGTGTATGAATATAACCAGTCAAAGCTTTCAGTATCTTTACTGAATGATTCAACTGGCTATATATTGGACAACTGCTGGTTATAATTTCAAGCAATTACTAATTGAAAAAATGTGATGTCAGAATTGAATGTTTCCCTTTATCCTTCTTAACGTGATTTTGCGTCAACAAGATTTCATAAAATTTTCCTTGATTTTGTTTGAAAATGATTGATTCTGTTTATGATTTATGATTCAGAGCGAATAACAAGCTTACAAACTTTGACATTTGTAAAATTAATAGGATTCACCGATTTTGAATAAACAGGTTCTTATTTTTTTCCACATACAACACTATCTAGTCCTAAACTAAGTAGAGCTTGTACTATGAGTACTAGATAATGGATAAACATACATACTTATATATTTCTTTTTTGTAAATACATGCATTTTATACGTAGAAACACCCAGACCATGACAAACATCCACGTTTAACTTGCACACAACTGTTTAACTTGAGCGGGTTCGCCGCTACTTTCGGCGTAGCAGTCGCTTACACTCGCGCTTTGTCAACCCGTCGTAGTTTCATTAAAACCGAAGGCTACAACTAGTCACGCTGCCAAACTTTTTTTTTACTCCATAAATATTAGAATATGATACAGACAGGGTAAAATTAATTAACAAAGAACGAACCCCAAAAAAAAAAAATATCGAAAAGATGTATACTTATCAAATCTAGCCTTCAATATGATGTAAAATCGCTTGTAACATCACCGAAAACCCTTTTGTTGCAGCGCGTTTGTTTAAGGGTTCAAAGGGTTAATTAATTAATTCCACAAAGTATCTATGCAGAAAAATTCTGTTACTTCGTCCTTTTTAATAAGTTGGACATTAAAACCTTTCATCTCCGGTTGTAGGAACACTGATTTTCGTCTTTACCAGCCCAGCTGTCACGATCTATTGTAATTAGTATGGTGAGCGAATAATAGCAAATCTTCTGACATTGAATTAAAGCTGCTCTGAATTTTGACTTCGTTAAAGTAATATTTATAGATGGCTCTCAATCATAATTGCAACAAACCTGTTATAAAACTAAGCAAGCACCTATTTCTATTAAGAAAAGCAAAAGCATTTCGAAATAGCAGACTTGTTTCATGATCGCGTATCCTTGTCTCGAAATGTCTAACAATTTTTTCGACATACAAAACGTAGGTTAGTTGTTTTGGGGTAAATATAAAGGATCTATCACCTTCCAATTTGAATGATACCGAGGAAAGGATAGTTCTACCTGGGAAGGGTGCTGCCATTTTTTATTTATACCTAACATTTATTGTTTCAGTTTTAGAACAGTGAGTGAAAAAGTATTAATGTTAAAAATCATAAACTATTAATAATCATAAACATCTATATTCAACACATAATTTGTCATTATATAATAAATATGTTAAACCTCTTAAATTAGAAGCTTTAAACATTTTTAGACCTCTAGGTCTCACATCCACATTAGGAGTTCAAAGAATTTGTACGCAGACAAAAGCTGCCAATAATCCTCATACCAGTAAAAATGCATAACAGTAGATAAACGTAGCTATACTACTAAAATAAAAAGCCAAAAAAAGCATTCACAACCTCCTTCAAAACGAGTCGTTAATTATATACCGTAGTGAAACAACAGCTCATATTCTGATAGCATACGACTAGATTAATTCCATTAGCCTTACAGCGACCTATATACAAATGGTGTTGTTGACTTAATGAATAAAACACCGGCTCACCGGTCCGTCGGTCTTTCAGTCCGTCGGTCTGTCGGTCCGTCGGTCTATCAGTCCGTCGTTCAATAACATCAGCCATCGTTTAACTTTTGTCGGACTCTGTTGAACAATCAGTCAAGACGCGCTTCTTTGTCGAGCTAATAGCCCGGTAATAGTGTTACGTCGACAGCTAGTTGCAAGTTTTATAGATAGAGTAATTGCCTCTGATGATGGGCGCCTGCCTATCTGCTAATAAGCGGAACTAGGGCTTTGGACTTCTTCGTTTCGATCGTTTCAGTCTCAAGTAAGCATGGAATATCTGTTTTCTATTAGGTTAATAGCTTGATTTATAACGATATTCAATACTCTAACTTAAGTTATTACCTACAATTTTTTTTCGAAAAGGCATCCTATGTCGGTTGTCAACACACTTTCCATTTCATTATATGTCCAATTGTCCATACTTAAATACTAGTACTTTATGGCAGATTTAATGGTTCTAATGAAAATAATTCAATACACTTTAGCCTGAAGCGCCATTGCACGATGCATGTGATAGGTTGAAATATTGAATAGTATGGATTATATAGCTAAGTCATAGATATTGTTCATACAAAGTACAACAGCTAAACACAACATTAAACTAGCAAAATTAATCTAGTATGCAGGTAAGGGCAACAGTCTATATCGTAGAAGAGATAAATTGATAATAAACCAAAGATTACATTTACATATTGAAAATGAGTTTAATTTGATTGCACACATAGCCGCTTTACCATGGAGCACTGCGTACTACGCTTTCGATCCCCTCAAGAGAATAAACACTGCATGACGCAGAATACTTAGTTCCAAGTCTGTATTGTACCTTCAGCCTGTTGCTTGAAACTATGGTTCTCCGGGAAAGATAAGTTCTGCACCTATTTTTTGTTAAGAAGTTGTATTTATACGAATATAAAAGCACTAATTATTTTCTGTATATATAAAATTCTTGCGTTACTGGCAGACTGACAGACAACGCAGAGTCAATACTATTGGGCGCATAAATCTGAAATTTGACATGTATGTTCTTTGGAGACCACAAGGATTCACTAAGAAGAGATTTCCCAAAACGCCCACGGGATCGGGAAAAAAGGTTCAATTTAAATAAAATGTGATCAGAATCTCTAGTACCTATTGAAAAAAAAATCGTTATGTAGCGGCACGTTATACACACAAATTCAGATGTAATATAAACCCTAAATATGCATTCCTCCTTCCACTTACTCTCAAAACACGCAACGATACTTCAAAGATAATCTTTCAGAAAAAGTAAAGAGCACATTCAGTAACATACGTCACAAAAAATGCTCGCTGCCCCGCGCTAAGCCGCCGCTCAGAGCGGCAAGGTCGTGACAGGTCCGTTAGTCATGATCATGAGCAGCGCGACCGTCCGCGTCGGCGTCGGGCGCTCCACTGAAGCGGGCCCAGGGCCCACCGCGCAGCTTGTCGTTGCAAGCGTATAGAAGACGAATTCACCGGCGTTTGATGTGTGCACACCGTGCTGACTATGTCGCATTCTAGGTTCGGGGTATCCATATGTGTAGTCAGTTTTAAGGCCGTTCTCCAGGCAGGTGACAGTCCCCAGCCACTATCTCGGTTGAAATTGGGACGACGGCTGATCTCGATGGCCTCCCGTACTTTCCGGGTATGAAGTATTTCTCCCTCGCTAGCACGTAATACGTGAAATAATACGTGAGTACAACCGGTTACAGTTACTCTAATTATGATAACTCACGGTAGTTTTTACTCTAATATATAAAAGAAATGTTTTGATGTAATGTAAATGTTACGTTTGGAATCGTAAAGATTCGTTACAGTATCGTATGAATCATTAATAGGAGTCTTCGCGATCGTTTAGCGAAGTTTACTAAATATATATCTGTCGGCCTCTCAGCTAACGAACCTTATTGCTCTAAACATACTATTGCTCTGAAAGCTGCCGATCTCAAACGTCTCTACTGATGACAAAGGACAATGCCCAAAACCACTACCGCTTTATTATAAATCAGTATAGTCACGAAAATACACTCATAAATTATAAAATATTTTTTGGCTTGACTTAGATAATCGGGTCAAAATCGTATGTGGGATTAATATTTTGTTTCTAATTAGTTCCGTCCGTGTGGTGACGGACTAAGAATACGGAATGTCACCACCCCATGTCATCCCATGGGTGTCGTAAGAGCCGACAGAGGGAGCATATTGTGCAGAGAACAACACTGTAAGAGAAGGAAAACTTGATACAAACCCCAACCCGTTTGGCCAGCGTGGTATAGTAGGCCAATTCCTCCTTACAAAGGAGAGGCCTAGTCCAGCAGTGGACTGTTAAAGGCTGATGCTGTGTGATATTAAAAAGTTGTTATTCAAATTAAGAATCATAATGTTTAACATTACTGCGGTACTATCTTTTATGTTCGAAATACTAGATAAATATAAAATTAATGTCAATATTTTACGTAAAGCTTTGGTGAGCTTTACGATTTTTTAAAATTGAGGCCCATGTCACCTATTTTATTCATTGAAATCATTAATAGTTTAAGCGCTATCAGAATACCCAATAACAAATGTACATACACAAGAGTATTAATGTAATTAGTCGGTATAGGTAGGTACCTAACCAACGCAACGATGTAACTCCACTACTTTCGAATAATCACGGATAATAATTAGGTACTAACTTAATATACTTACTCTTTCATTTTGATTTTTAGAGAAAAATCTCTAGTAAGTTAAAGGTGAAATCTATACAATGAATCCCGTTTGATTCGATTTGAGAAGGAATCGTGTATTAATACAAACGTAAGATAGCCGGGCCAGGGTCACTTGTCTGATGGCCCGCGGCCCGACGATTGATGTGGGAGGGTTATGATGCTATCATTTAACACGTCACATTTAGTTCCCCTTGCTTCCGCTTTGGCGCTGTATTTTGCTTTGTGCTTTTAGATGCTGATATAAAGCTTTCTGATTGGTGTGCAGGATTTTATATCACCGCTGAATATATTGAGTTTTTATAAGTAGTCATAAAATACGTCAGAACCTTTTAGCTTTATTATTACGATCAACAATCAATCAATGTCATTTATACAGGACTATGTCAGTGGTCGTAATAAGGTTAATCAAATATGTATTTGAGGGGCTGCCAGATCTGGACTCGTATTAAACTAAAACAACAACATGTGCTGCAAACGCCAGTAAGCCTCAGGTAATTCTTGCTTTTATCACGTCTTTATGCTGATTTGCATTTGTTTAAGCACCGATAGCCGAGTGGAGAGGCTGACAGACTGCTACCTAGCCCTCTGCGTAGCAGCCTGTCGGTCTCTTCTCTCGGGTTCGAATCCACAGCACGCACCAATGACATTTCGTATAAGTTAAGTGCGTATTAAATTGTTAATTATCGCTTGCTAATCGGCGAAGGAAAACATCGTGAGGAAACTTGCATGTCGGTCTTCTCCATAAAGTTATCAAAAGACATGTGAAGACGCAACCCACATTTCGTCAGCGTGGTGCACTATGGCCTTACCCTTCTCATAGTGAGAAAAGGACCGTGCCCAGCAGTGGGACCGTATAACAATAATAATGTCCTCCCGACCGATTGCGGCCACGACGGCTTGTCTATATATGAGACATTCCAACTGCGCAGGACATATTATAGTGCACGAGTGTGTGCGAATACACAAGTGCACTCTGCATTCCCTCACTCTCATAGTCCGATGGGACGCTACAAGCGACACGACCGAAGAGAGATTGGGCGCAGGACCAACGGCTTAACGTGCTTTTCCAAGGCACGGGGGTGTGATACCGCCAACTCCCTGACTCCGAACTTGTACTGGATAATTCCGACAGAAACTCCCAATATTACTTTTTGTTCCACCCGGGAATCGAACCCGAGACCTCATCATCCACAGTCGCTAACACTACTGCAGGACCACAAACGGACCGTAAATATACAGGGCCGAGGATGATGCTGATTTCCCATCAGTACGGAATCTCCATAATTATTCGTCGGCATCATGCGACATTCCCGGTGACGTCGCACCAATAAATGTGTCACGATATAATCGATAAACCGGCTACATGGTGTAATTTATCACTCGGTGACGTACCCGGTGATTAGTGCTATTATTGCTACCGAATTATTTATGTACATGACTGTGTTTTATTAAATAAATAGGTTGCTGTTTTAATTGTAGCGGTTTTTGGGAAGAAAATTTAAATTTATTTACTCATATAGCTTACAAGTCAACACTTATGAGGAGCGCCTGGAAGAAACTCTTGCCACTATTTTAAAGTCCGAATCTTAAATTAGAACAATGTGTGGTTTTTAGAACGAAATGTCTAAATGTTTGTCTGGGGTATCAGAATTCTGGGTTGTTCCTTAGACTTTCCAGGCACAATTTAGGCAAGTAGGTTTTGCTTTTTTTTATGGTAATAGGCGGCAAACGAGCAGACGGATTGCCTGATGGTGAGCAATTACCGCCGCCCATGGACACAAGCAACACCACAGGAGTGACAAGTGCGTTGCCGCCCTTTTATTTATTTTATTCTTCATATACACAAAGTATATAGGCGGACTTAATGCCTTGGGCATTATCTACCAGTCTACCTTAGAGTGGTGCAGAGAGATAAGAAGTAGGTGTATTATATGATGTAGGTTACGAAAAATTACTAATTATTCAATTATTGGTTATACTAATTATACATACTTACATAAATATTTATTATGATAAAAATACATAAACGTAATACACACACAATAAATGCAAATATTTATTTAAATATATACCTATATATAAATATATAATACTTATATATATAATTACAACTAAAGTGATGAGATGAGTAAAATTATAGACTTACTTAAACTGATACATGTAAATATACATATATACATGAACATATACCTAGTTAAGATAGCGACTTATGATACATTCAAGGAATCAGCCAACAAGAGTTTCCTTACTTTGGACTTGAATATCAATTTGATTTTGGCCATTCTGATCTCGGGAGGACGAGTATTCTATAGAAGAATAGATTGTACGGTGAAAGAGGAGTGTAGGAAACAGGATCTGTGAGTAGGAACCATGAGTTGAAGATTATTAGACGAGCGAAGATTTCGCTCATAATTAGAACATACGAGGGGAGTTCAATGTATTCTCGGTATCGAGGTGATATACTAATGATAAGGGTAATTTAATTATCTCATTAGTTAATGACACTCTTTGAGGGTATAAATACCAAATTTCATTTAATTGCCACCATTAGTATTCAAGATATCATTGCGAAAAGACAACTATGATGACTGATTCGACAATGATGAAAAAAATCGAGCATCGTGCAGTGATAAAATTCCTCACAAAACAAGGAAAAATCTCAAAAAATTATCCATGAGGAAATGGTGGCTGTTTACCAAGATTCTGCGCCTTCATTATCTACAATTCAGAAGTGGTCAAGTGAATTCAAACGGGGTAGAGAGAGCATTGAAGACGACCCCCGCGCTGGTGGGCCAATTTGTGCCGCTACTGAAGAAAACGTCAAATTAGTCGAAAAACTTGTACTTGAAGATGCCCGTGTAAGAGTGAAAACATTAGCAGAAATGACTAAGCTATCCGTGGGTACCATTCACACAATCTTTCATGAGCGCCTGAATTTGTCAAAGGTCAGTGCAAGATGGGTGCCGCGAATACTCACCGCGCTACAGAAACAAGTGCGAGTTGACTGTTGTAATGAGTTTTTGGACCTCTGTGGTGAAAATCCGCAAAGTATTTTCGATCGGATTGTTACTGGTGATGAAACGTGGGTTCATCACTATGACCCTGAGAGCAAGCAAGAGTCTATGCAGTGGCACAAAAAAGGATCATACCCGCCGAAGAAGTTCAAAGTCACTCCGTCCGCAGGAAAGCTCATGGCCACGGTGTTTTGGGATTCTAAGGGAATCCTGCTAATCGAGTACACAAAAAAAGGTCAAAGTATTACTGCTGCATCATACGCAACCACCCTGCGTAATTTAAAGGAGGCAATTAAAGAAAAAAGACGTGGAAAATTAACCGCAGGTGTGTTGCTGCTTCACGACAACGCCCGGTGCGTTGTCGTGAAGCAGCAATTCACAAGGCGCGCCTTGCCCAGGCTGCTGTGCGGGAGTACGGATTTGAAGAAATCAATCATCCACCTTACAGTCCGGACCTGGCCCCTAGTGATTATTATCTATTCCCTAATCTTAAAAAAGAACTTCGTGGAAAGCATTTTTCGGACGATGAAGAGTTGAAGGGAGCAATAAACGAACATTTTTCGGGCCATGAAGAAAAATATTTTTCAGAGGGAATTGAAAAGTTACTTTCACGAACAAATAAATGTATTGAGATGTTAGGGGAGTATATTGAAAAATAAAATTTATTCAGAATTTTCCGCCTTTTCCTTCATACCTATACCGAGAATACATTGAACTCCCCTCGTAAGTACTGAAAGTAAGGAGTCATATACTGAGGAGAAGTAGGAGATGTGAGAATAGTGTATAGGGTAGTGAGAGCACGCTAACTACGGCGCTGACGTATAGGAAGCCACTTTAATTGGGAACGATAAGTAGACACATGGTCATACCTACGAAGATTAAAAATGAATCGAATGCAGTTATTCAGAAGACGGTCAAGTTTATTGAGGGGATCTGCATTCAGGTCAAAGTAACATACATCACCATAGTCGATCAGTGGGAAAATCAAAGTTTGCACAAGCATTGTTTTGGTCTCGGAAGGGAGTAAGTTTTTAAAGCGGTAGAGAGCGCGCAGGGTACCGGTGACCTTCTGACTTACATGTGTCACCTGAGCCTCCCAATTCAGCGTGGTATCCAGGTATAGCCCGAGATTTTTAACCGTAGGGTGCAGATCGACGATAGTTCTGTTGAAAATGATGGCTGGAAGTGTTGCTAAGTTAAGTCTGCTTAGGATTCGTTGGCTGCCCACAATTATGGCCTGGGACTTGCAGGGATTTACGGTGAGACCAAACTTGTCAGACCATGTCTTTATGGTCGTCAAATCCCTATTAACCTTGTCAATGGCCTCCGCTACGCATTCCACACTTACATGGGAATAAATCTGCAAGTCGTCGGCATACAAATGGTAAGTGCACTGAAGATGTTGAGTGAGGAGATTTATGAAAATAGAAAATAAAAGAGGAGAGAGGATGCCGCCTTGAGGAACGCCAGATGTGACGTCGTCCCACCTCGAGGATGACTCATCGAGGCGGACAGACTGCTGACGACCTCGAAGATAAGTGGAGAACCAATCTAGAGCACCAGCCGAGACCTTGAGATGGGAGAAGATAGACAAAAGGACATCGTGACTGACGGTATTGAAAGCATTTGAGAAATCGATCAACACAAGAACAGTGATTTTGGTGTGTTCCATAGCCTTTCGAATATCGCCAGTCACTTTTAGGAAGGCGGAGGTCTATGACCAGGCCTGAAGCCTGACTGAAATGGGCTCAACAAGTTGTTGTGGTACACAAAACGAGACATTTGTTTATTCACACAGGCCTCAAGCACTTTGGATAGGAAGGGTAAGATGTAAATTGGCTGGAAGTATTGAGGAAGAGTAGGACTAGGGATTTTGGGTAGAGGAATTATGTAGGCTTTACGCCACATGGAAGGAAAGGTACCAGAGGTAAGTGAAAAGTTTATGATGTGGGATATTGCCGACAGGAGCTGATCTAGGATCGTTGTAATCATACGACGGCTGATGTTGTCACATCCCACAGCATTAGACCTTATGGAGAGGATTATCTTTTTGATCTCGGCCGGCGACTCTGGAGAGAAGAAAAAAAGATTCAATTTTGGGTTGAGGTAACCCGGCTAAATAGTTGACAGTGAGCCTCGTAGTTTGGTGATCCAGCGAGTCAGTAGAGGTGAAATGTTTCAAAGTCAAAGTCAAAATCATTTATTTATCTAGGTCACAAGGTGACGCTTATGAACGTCAAATTTTAATGTAAATTACTTAATGCTTCTACATTTAAATTTACTGCCTATTCGCAAAGCAATAGGGAAAACCACGAGAAAGAACGGGCAATAAAACTTGTGGCCACTCTTTTTAATCGCCAGTGTTTGTTACATATTTTGTTTTTGTAAGGAGCTGCAACTGTTTCACATTGTAATTAATTACTTGTAAATAGTAATTAGGAACATACATAATACTTAAATAATTAATGCAGTCACCAATTTAAGTGCTGTAGTAGCCTTCCAGTGTGAATATTGTGTAACAGGAGCATCCACTTACGTCTTATAATGTAGGCAACTCGCGACCATGTTCATAACTATATGGTGGAAATATATGTTACAGAAGTGACTGTATATGAATACACAAAATTACTAAAACATTAGTTTACAGCCCATAATCACGAGTTATCTTCATCTTACAGTGCAGTAAGACTTTAATAAAATTAGTGGAACAACAATGCAAATATAAATGTAGTACCTAAGTTGAATGACCTAATAATACATGAACAATAATTTAAAAGAACTAGAAATATTATATAAAGATTAACTGAAAAATGCAAAGTATCTATATAATTCTAATTAGGTATAAATATCATGAGTTGTCTAGCGTAAGTGACCAGCTATCCTTATCACTGAAATAATCATTAATAGTATAATAACCTTTCTTAATAAGGCAGTCTTTTATTTTAGTTTTAAATGTACTAAATGGTAATTCTAAAAGACTAATTGGTATTTTATTGTATATACGAATACCTAGCCCTACAAAAGAATTATTAACTTTATGTAAACGATGATAAGGGGCATATAACCTATGCCTGTTTCGAGTATTTATGTTATGTATATCGCTTTTTGTGGTAAATAAACCTATATTTTGCCTAATGTACAAAATATTTGCAAATAAAAATTGCGAGGCTACTGTAAGAATTCCTATAGACTTAAAGCGTTCCCTAAGAGTATCTTTTGCACCTAACATGTATATTGCTCTTACTGCTCGTTTTTGTAGAACGAAGATATTCTGAATATCCGCAGCTTTGCCCCATAACAAAATGCCGTAGGACATAACACTGTGAAAATAGCTAAAATATACTAAACGAGACGTGTCGATGTCAGTAAGTTACCTAACTTTTCTGACGGCATACGCAGCAGAGCTGAGCTTTCCTGCAAGACATGCTATATGTGCACCCCATTGTAACTTATTATCTAATGTAATACCTAGGAACACTGTAGAGTCTACTGTGTCAAGTTCCTCCCTATCTAGCATAATATTAGGTCCCAGTTGTCTTACGTTAGGTAAAGCAAATTTAACGCATTTAGTTTTCCTAGAATGAAGTACTAGGTTGTTTGCTGTACACCATTGTGTAACTTGTAATAGTGCATTATTTACATCATCAAATTGATTTCTATTCCTATCTACTTTAAAAATAAGTGACGTATCATCTGCAAAAAGTACAACATCACAGATGTTTTTTAAATAAAAAGGTAAGTCATTAATATATACAAGAAATAGAAAAGGACCTAAAATTGAGCCTTGTGGAACGCCTAGCTGTATAGGTAATTTAGAGGATGTAGTCGCATTTACATCGACACACTGAAATCTCTGCCGCAGGTACGAATCGACAACACTAAGTGCGGTTTTCTCTACGCCATAGTGGCGGAGCTTACGCAGTAGCGTGTCATGCTGAACGCACTCAAATGCTTTAGATAGGTCACAGAACACTCCAATAGCATTCTTTGATGACTCCCAAGCACTATAAACGTGTTTTATGAGAGCAACACCCGCATCAGCAGTGGATCTACCTTTAGTAAATCAGTATTGATCTTTGTGAAGCAGACTATTTAAATTAAAGTGGTTTAGTAGCTGCTTTAAAAGAATCTTTTCAAATATTTTACTAAATGCCGGCAAGATATATATGGGCCTAAAATTATTAATTTCATTTTTACTGCCAGATTTGAATAAGGGTATAATTTTACTTAATTTCATCAAATCCGGGAATAGGCCTAGGTCAAAGCATTGATTAAGAATTATAGATAGGTAAGGCGCAACAGTCTCAACTATAGTACCTAAAATTTCAATTGAAATGGCCCCAAAAGTCGCCGGTATTTTTAATATTAATTGAATTATATGCGATCAATATATCTCGCGGGGTAACGTGCTCGAATCTAAACACGCTCTTGCATTCAGGTACACTGCTAAGCAAAAAATTTCCAGCGTCTAAAGATGATGATTGTAAACAGCTAGTAGTTGTTAAAGGTATGCTCGCAAAGAAACTATTGAACATATGCGCTACTTGAGTTTTATTGGTGACTAATAAATTGTTTTCTTTAAGTTCAAATTGGTTTTCCCTTGGTCGTGCTCTTCCTGTTTCATTATTTATAATTTTCCAAGTTTCTTTAATTATATTTGTTGAATGCTTAATTTTACTACTAAGAAATTTAGATTTTGACATAATACAAACCTGTTTCAAAATTTTTGAGTACTTTTTTACATAATCTCGAAAAGGTGTGTCAAATCTATGTTGTTTCATACCATATAATTCAAACAACTTGGCTCTACTTTTGTATATACCTATAGTGGCCCACTGGTTAAAAGATCCCATAGTACCCTTTAGTGTGACTGTTTTACTCTTGAAGGTATTTTGAAACTCATTATTTACTAGTCCAAAAAGTGAGTTATAAATTGTATTTGGATTTTGTGAGTTCAATATTGAGGTATTGAGTTTAGCAATAATATTGGTTTTGAAACGTATTAGACGATTGGTAGTCTGAGGCCTACATTCTACTGTACGTGATTTATCATATGTTGAACAGGGAAAACTAGCTATCTGTCCACGGTGATCAGAAGGGAGAGAACTAATTACTACTGGGTTTGTGGCAGCACAAGAACTAAATATGTTATCCAAACAAGTAGAAGATGTTGCAGATACTCTAGTAGGTTCACAGAATAGGTTACTTAAATTAAATGGCTTGAAAAGATTCAGAAATCTAATACACTGTGAAGAGTTCTCTAAAATATTAATATTAAAATCGCCACATACTATAATATTCTTATTACTACATTTAATTTTATTTATAGCATCTTCCATAACAGTCTCAAATAGATTATAGTCACCAGAAGGAGGTCGATATACACAAATTACTATATATAGGTCTAATTCCACACAGGAAAACTCAATAGTGCGCTCAATAGATAAATTAACAATATCTTTACGTTCCTTACATTTTAATAAATTTGAAGTTATTATGAGAGAACCGCCTCTAATAGCCTGCATTCTTATATACGAACTCTGCACTGTATAGTATTGATTTATAACAATAAGCTCATGGGTCTTTAACCAATGTTCAGTTAAGCACAAAACCTTAAAATCATATTTTTCTAGAAATAAACTTAATTCTAATTCTTTGCCAGATAGGCCCTGCATGTTTTATTGTACTATATTCAAATACTGGAGCCTAACTGATGTCCTATCTTGGAGTTTAAATCACAAGACGTGTCAATAAAAACGTTGTTAGTACAAGTACTAACCCTATCAAATAAGTTGTCAACACAAGGCTCTCTGCCTTGTTGTAAATTGTATGCTAATAGTTTAGCAATCTGTCGCTTAATATAAAATGGCAGATACATTGTATCTCTTGTTAAAGTAAATTTACTAATAAATTTATTAGCTTCAAAAAACAATATTGCGTCACTATGACGACAAGTTATATTATATAATTACATATTTAATGTGTGTATGTGCGTGTTTTGTGTATGTGTTAAGTCATTTGCGTACGGCAAAGCACATAAAATAAATTTACAACTAAATCTGGAATTAAGGTCTAATAACATTTCAACACATTCTATGATATGCTGTCTTTTTACCGTTAAACTGTTACCAAACAACAATATGGCCGTACTACTCTCATCTAAGGGGTGCAACTTAATCTGATTAACTAAACTACTGTAACTATCCCCTGGCCTACAATAATTTATAACACACTGGTTTGTATTCTCACCGAGAAGACTACCAAAATCTGACTATCAGAAAAAATGTAGGTTTTGTTAGTTGATGTTGGAAACCTAGATTTAATCATATTTGATTATGAAGAGGATTGGTTTTGTGAATTATCAGAAAAGTTCTCAGGTAGTATGGTACTCAATGGCTCTGCTGGGGTTGGAGTGTGAGTGTGAGCACAAGGACATGAGAGCTTATTGGTCAGAGACTCATACATTTCTGCATTACATCTCACCAAGTCTACTAGCTCACCTGCCTCTACTATACGCTTGCTCAGCTCTTGTTGAGAAGCTTGATATTTGTTAAATATTTCATTTAAGGTGCTCTCCCTAAGTACTATCTCTTCCCTCAAGCGATGAGTGTCAGTATCATACACTACCCTACTATGTTCTAAAATTCTAGAGTACTTAGACAGCTGATCAAGTAAATAAATGCGCTCCTTTCTGAGATTTAAATTAACTCTATGCACTTTATATTTCTTCATAGATTTATGACATTTTTTAATTAGTTTATTAACTTTAATATAGCGTTTAAGTTTTTTGTGACTTGAAAAGCTGGGTGTCATAATAATGGTATCGTCCCTGGTCAGGTCTATTGTCACAACAGGCTCCCTAATACGCACATGATCAGGCTCACTACTAACCAACTCATGATATAGACTGCAGGTATTCGCTATCTGTTCACTGCGTTTAAGAGTTTCTAAGTTAGAGATGGTGTTATGAGCTTCACTCAATTCTCGTTCTAGTTCAGCAACACGTCTCAGAGCTTCTTAATGAGTGTCCATACTCTGTTGGAAGTTGGACACTGTCAATCGAAGTTGTTCATGTTGCTCAAGTATTTCGAGATGGTGTGTGTGCATTTCAGCCAACTGTGCCTTGAGTTCAGTATTCTTGTTTACTATTTTCTTTACTTCTTCTTCGCAGTCCTCCCTTTCCTGTAGCAGCTGGTTACACAGGATTTTAGAGCATTCCAATTCCTTAAGCGTGGTCTGTAGTTTGTCCTCCAGAACTGCCATCCTGCGGGTCATCATTTCCACAGACCTACCCCGTAGGCACCTGAAATATAAGGAAGAGTGAGTGAAGTTAGCTGAGGGCAACTATGAAATAGGTGGATAGAAAGTTGAGAAGGAAATATTGTAGGTAGAACATAAAAAAGAAAAAGAGACTAAAATTGAATAAATTTAGGAACAGCTTATTTTAAATAGGTACTAAGTATTGGGGAATTTGATATTATATTCATAGAAAAGTAATGAACATAATAAGTTTGATATATTTATAAAACAATAATATGCAATTAAGAAGATGAGTATCACTTATTGGTCATTTATTGTAATTCACTATAAAAATACAATGAATGTATGAAATATCAGTAAAATTGGAATGTAGGTACTTATATAAATGGGTCTGTGTAACACTACTAATATATTTTATAATAAATAATTATGTATTGTGTATAGTGTGTCATGTAGTATATGGTGTCTGAGGCAAATGTTTTTCGTCATCGATTTTGCTTCCACAATTTGTCAGGCAAAAGGAGACAAACGGTGCCGCTGTGTATTGTAATTGACGTCGCTCACATAATTATAATGAGCAGTGTTTATGTGATGTAAAGTGTATTTTCGTTAGTAGTATATACAATAAAACGGTACAGGATTATGTAAAGAATAATGAAAACAATACTCCCCGGGTTTCCAGATGATTTTAAATCTCGTCTCCGTTATCCGTTACTTTGACAGATAGTCCGCCACAAATTTTCTAGCGAGGTTTTGTCAGTAGTCCTTTTATTTATAGATACACCAACAATTATTGATCAGGTTTATGGGTATATACTTTCCACATATAATTAATACTTAAAACAACATGAAACTATTTTTATCACTTATATTATATACACGTATTGAAATGACAACTGCTCGCTAGTCTTGTTAATATCGTCCAAACTAAGAGTCCATGATAGTCAACACACCGCTGCTTGCCAATACCTAGTGTTCCAAGGAACTTCCAGATATTAGCAGCTGATGAAGAGTTGATACAATCGAGAATATGTCGGCGTTTAGCGTTGCGTACCATCTGATTGCACCGATTCCTTGCAGACTTAAAAAGTGCCCAGTTTTCCTTACAACGGTACCTTTTGTATCTCCGATATGCTCGGTCTCTACGGCGCATCGCCATCCAAACACCCGTTGTGATCCTTGGATCACAACGGGTGTTCGGAACCTTGTTGTGCAGGGGGCGCCTTAGCTTCACTCGTCTAACTGGAGCATGTATATCATATAGACCGCAAACCGCCTCATTGAAGATATTAACTTTTTCATCTACCGTGGGAGCAGATAGCATACTGTCCCAGTTCAACTCAGAAGCTCACAGAGTTTATTTACATCCATACGACCAAAACAACGCATGTGCCGAACTTTGGGCGGGGATTTGGGAGGTTTTAGACGGTATGTAAAGAAAATGAGATCATGGCGGGAAAATCCAGGTGCAGATAGTTGGCCGTGGGATGTGACTAAGGAAGGATCAGAGGTGAGGATTATGTCGAGCCAAGTGTCCTTGCCGTTGACATTGTGATGTGTTGCTTGCAAAGGTAGTATATGGAGGCTAGCTGACTGGATGACGTCAAGGAATTCGCGGGAACGACTGGAATGTTGGGAAAGGAGATCGGTATTAAAATCGTCCATGATGATGAGATGTGTGTACTCTGACCCTAAAGATTCCAGAATCGGTTCGAGACTGGAGAAATAGTCAACACCAGGGGGACAATAGACGACGCCAAGGACGGCTTTAGCCCCCCCGACGTCGACCTCAAGAAATAAGTACTCCGCAGGTGCAGAAGTGAGTAATGAAGAAAACAAGATTTTATAAGTAAAGGAACTGCGGAGGTAAATTGCGACACCGCCACCTCGCCTGCCAACTCGGTCATTACGTATAAGAACGTATCCCGGCAGAGAGTAAGACGTGGAAGGAAGAGATGGTTTAAGCCAACTCTCAGAGACCAGAATGGCATGTGCGTTACAGTTGGAAAACCCTTCCAACAAATCACTATAGTGACTCGGTATGCTTTGCGCATTTAAATGGCAAACGTTGAACAACGACTGACTTAGTTGCGCAAATGCATTTTGAAGGTGTGCACTCAAGGTTCTTCTATCTATAGAACAAAAACTCTCATTCTCCGAAGAGGAAACTGACTCATTAGCCGACAGATATATAAAAAAATACTAATATATACGATATATAAATTATTAATTATACACGATAAGTGACTAATATAACTACATAAAATAACAGCAAATGTCTTCTCTGCACCACCCGCCAGCAAACACAAACATTACAAAAAAAAAAGAATTACAGAAACACAAATAATTTAGAAAGATAACAAAACGTAATAAGTACAATAAACCACACACAAAAACATTGCAATCATAATAAAGATTTCCGAACGCAACATAAGCATCCATCTGCTTCCATAGACAAGTAACGAACTGTCAATGTCAAACGTACCTCACATTGTGACGTTAGAGAAATAAACAAACAAAACGTGCACTAACATTAAGACGAATATAAAGTTGGAAAAAAATAGTAATACAGAGTAAAAGAGTCAGAAATAGAGATAGTAGTAAGGTGATTATTTATTTACGCGGCTTAGAGGTCGTGTTCGATGACGCCACAGCCCCGGCGCCACTCTTGCTCTCAGAGCCGCTTGCCTGCCTGTGATATTTCTGCAGCAGACTATCCAGGCCGTCCGAGGTTGAAACCTTATGCCGAGTGCCGTCCGACGCCTTAACCACGATGACACCATCTTGTGTCCAACAGGAACGGATCCCAGTGTTGGCGAGCCTTGCTGAAGATAACCTGCCTGGACCTTGTCAGGAACTCCTTAACCGTCACAGATGTGCCCTTCAGTTTGGTCTTGGCTCTCCAGACTGCAGACCTCAAGTCCATTCCCGAAAACCAGGCCAGAACTGGCCGATGATGATCTTTAGTGGACGCACCAATTCTGTGGCATGCAGTGAAGCTATTGGCTGAGATATCTGGAAGATGCATTTTGCGAATCACCTTCATTAGAGACTCCTTACAGTCTTCCTTGTCAATGTCAACCTCGGGCACCCCAAGGAATATAAAGGCCTTCCGCCTGTGCCTGGTTTCCATGGTATCAATTGCCTGTGTACATTCGTTTACTTGCTTGCGCAAAAGCCCAAGCATCGTGTACATCAGCTCCTTAAAAGAGCGGAACTCCTCAGCTACAGTAACTGGAAATCCCGTATCGAAAAGTTGACCAACAAAATAGATCGGTTTGTATATGTCCTAAGAAAACTCCGGCAAACCGTTAATATTAAGATAGGCCTTACAGCATACCACGCATACGTATCTTCCGTGATCAGATACGGTATTGTCATATGGGGCAACTCCGTAGACGTTGATAAAGTCCTTAGAACACAAACAAAATGTATACGTGCGATATGCGGCGTAGATATAATGGACAGCTGTAAACCCCTATTTAAAACACTTAAAATCTTACGTGTACCGTGCCTTTATATAATGTAGATATGCATACTCATAAAAAGAAATAATGCAGTCTTTACAAAATTCGACGAATCGTCCAGACACAAACACAAATTTAAATTGCCTCACATACATTTAGAACTACAGCTTTATTTCGGAGCGTAGCATTAAAGTCGTAGTTGACGGTTCATGCTCTGACCCTAGGCCGGTGAATGCTGGTGTCCCTCAGGGCTGTGTACTATCGCCAACACTGTTTCTTCTGCATATCAATGATATGTTACAAACCAGTGACATACATTGCTATGCAGATGATAGCACCGTAGACGCACTGTACCCCGGTAGTGCTAAAATGTCTCAGGCACAAGTCATTGAGTGTCGGAACAAACTTGTGTCTTTAACGGAAACCACACTCGACCTGGTCTCCGATTGGGGTCATCGTAATCTGGTCACTTTTAACCCCAAAAAGACACAGGTTTTCGCGTTTACCGCAAAAAAGACCCCCTTTGTCGAATCTCCAATATTTCAGAGCACTTCCCTTGATATTAAGCCGGTCATAGGGATTCTCGGAGTCGAGATAACGCGGGACGTCCAATTTCGCGGTCATCTGGAGGATAAGGCTAAACTAGCCTCCAAAAACTGGGTGTCCTCAATAAAGCAAGAAGATGCTTCACATCGGTGCAGCGTCTCTTGCTTTATAAAGCTCAAGTTAGGCCCCACATGGAGTACTGCTGCCATCTTTGGGCCGGGGCACCACAATACCAACTGCTTCCATTTGACCGCGTCCAACGTCGAGCGGCTCGAGTCATCGATGACACGGTCCTTACAAACCGGCTCGACCATCTTGACCTGCGTAGAGATGTTGCGTCTCTCTGCGTTCTATATCGTATATATCATGGGGAGTGTTCTGAGGAGTTGTTTGTTCTGATACCCGCTGCAGAATTTCACCACCGTACAACTCGCCACAAACTAAAATTCCACCCTCACCACCTTGATGAGTGGCGTTCTTCTACCGTACGATTCACACGCCATTTTCTGCCTCGTACGGCCAAACTGTGGAACCAGCTACCTGCAACGGTATTTCCAAACCAGTTCGACATTGGAATCTTCAAGAAGCGAGCATATTCCTTTTTAAAAGGTAAGCAACGCACTTGTGATCCTTCGGGCATTGCAGGTGTCTATGGGCGGCGGTGATTACTTACCATCAGGTGACCCGCTTGTTCGTTTGCCTTCCTATACTATAAAAAAAAAAGAACTGTTCAGAAGAAACGCATACTGCATGGGAATTAAATTATATAACCAGCTCCCCCAATTTATGAGAGAACTACCCATAAGAGTGTTTAAAAAGAAATTGTTTGAATTATTACTTAGTAAAACATACTATGGCATTAAGGAATATTTCGAAGACAGATTCATACCCTAATTATTATTGTAAAACTGTATATCTAAGAATGTATTAATTTTCTTTTGTAATGCCATTATGATATTTTTGTACCATTTGCACGTCGCATTGGACAGAATATGCCGAAAGCAATATTATCTAAATTATGACATGTGTTACACCATATTCAAGCAAATAAGTAATTTCATCACACACACACACACACGAACACACGCGCACACACACGTGCACATAAAATGTTTTTCTTGTTTAAGTTGTTTTTTCTTACTCATTTACAAAAATATTACTTACCAATCAATGTAGTTACACTTAATCTCCAGCATGTCTAGTTAGGAGAGACTGGTAATCTGTCATACATGTTCTCCTAGTTCAGATACCAGTCTCTCACACAGGTTCATCTACTTGATTATGTAACACTTAATTTAAGACCTGATTGTTAACTATTCTGTGTGAAAGAGAAATTAATAAACCATTTTTATTATTTACTAGCTGACCCGGCGAACTCCGTATCGCCTTTTTAAGGATTTTTTTCTCATTCCATTTTTTTTCAACTATTCATCCATCAGGGCTTAAGAAATTGACCAAAAAAATATAAAAAAGTAAGTATTTTTTTAGTTGGACCACCCTTATGACTAAGGGGCTTGAAAAATAGATTACGATCAATACTTAGACTTAAAGAATATACATATAAAATTTCATGCAAATCGGTCCAGCCGTTTCAAAGGAGTTGTGACTAACACTGTGAAACAATTTTTTTTATCCAGTTTGCACCTATCGTGGACAACTGATCCAGTGATATGATTCAACTACTAATACGGCTATTAAAAATAGGGGTTAGTGTTAAAAGGGGGAAAATTAGGGTTTGTTTTTATTATTAATGCCACACCATAAAGAAATGGAAGTAAAAATTATGCCGAAAAAACAAAAAATGTTTTTGGGTTTGACCATCCTCATGACTTAGGGGTTTGAAAAATAGATTACGACCGATTTTCAGATCTACCAAATATATATAAAATTTCATACAAATCGGTACAACGGCTTCGAAGGAGTATTGTATCACTAACACCGTGAAATTGCTGAATTGTTTCCCTAACGCTTTGAAAAGATCTATTGACTTGATTACTAAGATGGCTATTCAAAAAAGGGGTTTGTGTTAAAAGAGTGAAAATTAATAGTCGTTTGTATTCTCAATGCCATATCATACAAAAGAGAAATAAATAAAATATCGAAAAAATAAATAAATTAAAATGCGTATACTTATGTACGCGCGTGAGAAGTTACACTTCTTTGGCATCATTAAAAATATTCTTTTTATTTTTATCAAAAATAAATAATAATAAAAATAATATTCTACCACATACACACATCACCATCTAGTCCCAAGCTAAACAGAGCAAATCATTCCATTAGTTCATTTATTTTATAACTACATACATACGTACATACATACATAGACTCACGCCTGTTTCCCGGAAGGGGTAGGCAGAGGCATAATAAACGCCCACTTTTCGCCAGTGCTCTGATCCCACGTAATAGGTGGCGAGCCTATTGCCGCCTATCGGGATATTTTGTTTGCCAGAGCCTCGTCCGTTGATCGGCAGGTGCACCACTTGCAGGTGAGGTTAGCTTGGGACCCTAAGTTCTTGGTGGGAACCCTATGCACCTTGGTGGGAACCCTATGCACCTTTATAACCCTATGCACTTTTATAAGTATTTATTATTTATTCAATTTCATACTGAATAATAAATATTAAAAAATAATATTATAATTTGCTGCTGGTTTTTAATTCTTATCACAATGTTTTTATTAAATTTATTTCTTTATTTTGTACTTAGATAGTAAATAACCAATAATAAATATTTAACATTAATAATTTATTAATACTTAGTATTAATTATCATCATCATCCTCTTAGCGTTATCCCATTTTCAATCGGGGGTCCGCTTACTAGTCTAACCGGATTTGGCTGAATATTAGCTCTTCCACGGAGCGACTGCTGTCTGACCTCCACAACCCGAACGGATAGCGATATTCCATGTTTTAGACTAGTGTCAGTTTGTTTAGAAGGTACTGACACCCTGTAACGACTGTCAAAGCTCTTCATGACAACCGGGACCGACGGCTTAACGTGCTCTCCGAGGCACGGGACAAGCGATTATTAACAATTCAACTTAGTATTAATTATATTAAATAATATTATTTTAATTTATATCAATAAATAATCCATACGGATAGTTAACCTCAATTATATTCCAATATAATTGAGGTTAACTATCCGTATGGATTATTTATAAGTGCTCCAGCACTTGAAGAAGTATTTAAGCACAAATTTTTCACTAATATTTACGAATAGTAAATAATATTAATCAAAATATTCAGTTTAAATCACTACTGCATATAATTTATTAGCACATTTATAATTTGCACTTGTACGAAACTTTAGTAACACGTGTTGTGAATGTAGAAACTAAAAACTTCTCCCATGAGAATTTTGTGTCACACATGCGTATCGTAAAACTTTACTCTCATATTTTTTTAACGCACCTAAAGAAGTATTACTTCAAAAATGTTGACACAGTAAAACGATGCCAAATGATAATTTTGACCAATTACCCCATCCTTCCCCCATCTTGGATCCCCAAATAAATGTAATTTTCGTTATCAGAATGCATGATAACTTCGAAAATGATACCCATATCAATGTTATGAAAAATGTCCCGTCCGCCATCTTGGATTCCCAAATAGATGTCATTTTCGTGATCAGAGTGCACGAAAACCACGAAAATGAAACCCATATTAATTGTATTAAAAATGTCCCGTCCGCCACCTTGTGATTGTAGAAACTTAAAACTTCTTCCGTGAGAATTTTGTGTCAAACATGCGCATCGTAAAATGTGGCTCTCATATTTTTTTCATAACGCGCCTAAAGAAGTATAACTTCAAAGATATATGTTTGGGTTGGCCCGTTCTTATTACTTAGGGGCTTAAAAATTTAATTGCGGCCGACTCTCAAAGAATATACGTATAAAATTTCATACAATTCGGTCCAGCCGTTTTGGAGGAGTATTGTAACTAACACTAAGAAACGATTTTTTTGACTCCCGTATGCGCGTGGCGTGGACAACAGAATTGGTCTAGTGGCTATTAAAAAATAGGGGTTCATGCCAAAAGGCTGAAAATTAATGGTTGTATGTATTTTTAATGCCACATAATAAAAACATAAAAATAAAAAATAATGTCCAAAAACTAAAAAAAACATTTTTTGCGTTGGCAACCCTTATGACTTGGGTTGGAGTTAATGCTGTTCAATGGCTAGAACACAACCATCTTAAAATGAATATGACAAAAACAAACATTGTTCAATTTTATACATATGCAGCTATCAGAAACCCTCTTAACATAAAATACAACGGAAATCCGGTAGACTGCGTTGATGAATGCAAATTTTTAGGTATCACAGTCGACAAATATTGTAACTGGAAATCCCGTATCGAAAAGTTGACCAACAAAATAGATCGGTTTGTATATGTCCTAAAAAAACTCCGACAAACCGTTAATATTAAGATAGGCCTTACAGCATACCACGCATACGTATCTTCCGTGATCAGATACGGTATTGTCATATGGGGCAACTCCGTAGACGTTGATTAAGTCCTTAGAACACAAACAAAATGTATACGTGCGATATGCGGCGTAGATATAACGGACAGCACGTAAGATTTTAAGTGATTTAAATAGGGGTTTACTATTTAAAACACTTAAAATCTTACGTGTACCGTGCCTTTATATAATATAGATATGCCTACTCATAAAAAAAAATAATGCAGTCTTTACAAAATTCGACGAATCGTCCAGACACAAACACAAATTTGAATTGCCTCACATACATTTAGAACTTCAGCTTTCTTTCGGAGCGTAGCATTAAAGTCGTAGTTGACGGTTCATGCTCTGACCCTAGGCCGGTGAATGCTGGTGTCCCTCAGGGCTGTTTACTATCGCCAACACGGTTTCTTCTGCATATCAATGATATGTTACAAACCAGTGACATACATTGCTATGCAGATGATAGCACCGTAGACGCACTGTACCTGTAGTGCTAAAATGTCTCAGGCACAAGTCATTGAGTGTCGGAACAAACTTGTGTCTTTAACGGAAACCACACTCGACTTGGTCTCCGATTGGGGTCATCGTAATCTGGTCACTTTTAACTCCAAAAAGACACAGGTTTGCGCGTTTACCGCAAAAAAGACCCCCTTTGTCGAATCTCCAATATTTCAGAGCACTTCCCTTGATATTAAGCCGGTCATAGGGATTCTCGGAGTCGAGATAACGCGAGACGTCCAATTTCGCGGTCATCTGGAGGATAAGGCTAAACTAGCCTCCAAAAAACTGGGTGTCCTCAATAAAGCAAGAAGATGCTTCACATCGGTGCAGCGTCTCTTGCTCAAGCAATAAAGCTCAAGTTAGGCCCCACATGGAGTACTGCTGCCATCTTTGGGCCGGGGCACCACAATACCAACTGCTTCCATTTGACCGCGTCCAACGTCGAGCGGGTCGAGTCATCGATGACACGGTCCTTACAAACCGGCTCGACCATCTTGACCTGCGTAGAGATGTTGCGTCTCTCTGCGTTCTATATCGTATATATCATGGGGAGTGTTCTGAGGAGTTGTTTGTTCTGATACCCGCTGCAGAATTTCACCACCGTACAACTCGCCACAAACTAAAATTCCACCCTCACCACCTTGATGAGTGGCGTTCTTCTACCGTACGATTCACACGCCATTTCCTGCCTCGTACGGCCAAACTGTGGAACCAGCTACCTGCAGCGGTATTTCCAAACCAGTTCGACATTGGAATCTTCAAGAAGCGAGCATATTCCTTTTTAAAAGGTAAGCAACGCACTTGTGATCCTTCGGGCATTGCAGGTGTCTATGGGCGGCGGTGATTACTTACCATCAGGTGACCCGCTTGTTCGTTTGCCTTCCTATACTATAAAAAAAAACAAACTGTTCAGAAGAAACGCATACTGCATGGTAATTAAATTATAAAACCATCTCCCCCAATCTATGAGAGAACTACCCATAAGAGTGTTTAAAAAGAAATTGTTTGAATTATTACTAGTAAAACATACTATGGCATTAAGGAATATTTCGAAGACACATTCATACCGTAATTGTTATTGTAAAACTGTATATCTAAGAATGTATTAATTTTCTTTTGTAATGCCATTATGATATTTTTTGTACCATTTGCACGTCACATTGGACAGAATATGCCGAAAGCAATATTATCTAAATTATGACATCTGTAACACCATATTCAAGCAAATAAGTAATTTCATCACACACACACACACACACACACACACACACACGCATGCGCATAAAATGTTTTACTTGTTAAAATTGTTTGTTTTCATTCATTTACAAAAATATTACTTACCAATCAATGTAGTTACACTTAATCTCCAGCATGTCTAGTTAGCAGAGACTGGTAATCTGTCATACAGGTTCTCCTAGTTCAGATACCAGTCTCTCACACAGGTTCATCTACTTGATTATGTAACACTTAATTTAAGACCTGTTTGTAACTATTCTGTGTGAAAGAGAAATTAATAAACCATTTTTATTATTTACTAGCTGACCCGGCGAACTCCGTATCGCCTTTTTAAGGATTTTTTTCTCATTCCGTTTTTTTTTCATCCATTCATCCATCAGGGCTTAAGAAATTGACCAAAAAAATATAAAAAAGTAAGTATTTTTTTAGTTGGACCACCCTTATGACTAAGTGGCTTGAAAAATAGATTACGATCAATACTTAGACTTAAAGAATATACACATAAAATTTCATGCAAATCGGTCTAGCCGTTTCAAAGGAGTTGTGACTAACACTGTGAAACAATTTTTTTTATCCAGTTTGCACCTGTCGTGGACAACTGATCCAGTGATATGATTCAACTACTAATACGGCTATTAAAAATAGGGGTTAGTGTTAAAAGGGGTAAAATTAAGGGTTGTTTTTATTATTAATGCCACACCATAAAGAAATGGAAGTAAAAGATTATGCCGAAAAAACAAAAAAATGTTTTTGGATTTGACCATCCTCATGACTTAGGGGTTTGAAAAATAGATTACGACCGATTTTCAGATCTACCAAATATATATAAAATTTCATACAAATCGGTACAATGGCTTCGAAGGAGTATTGTATCATTAACACCGTGAAATTGCTGAATTGTTTCCCTAACGCTTTGAAAAGATCTATTGACTGCAGTATGCGTCTGGCGCGTATGACTGATCTAGTGATATGATTAACTTACTAAGATGGCTATTAAAAATAGGGGTTTGTGTTAAAGGGTGAAAATTAATAGTCGTTTGTATTCTCAATGCCATATCATACAGAAGATAAATAAATAAAATGTCGAAAAAATAAATAAATTAAAATGCGTGTACTTATGTACGCGCGTGAGAAGTTACACTTCTTTGGCATCATTAAAAATATTCTTTTTATTTTTATCAAAAATAAATAATAATAAAAATAATATTCTACCACATTCTCACATCACCATCTAGTCCCAAGCTAAGCAGATCAAATCATTCCATTTGTTCATTTATTTTATAAGTATTTATTATTTATTCAATTTCATACTGAATAATAAATGTTATAAATTAATATTATAATTTGATGCTGGTTTTTAATTTTTATCACAATGTTTTTATTAAATTTATGTCTTTATTTTGTACTTAGATAGTAAATAACCAATAATAAATATGTCGTGGATTGATGGCGCTTTGATGCAAAATATTTAACATTAATAATTTATTAATACTTAGTATTAATTATCATCATCATCCTCTCAGCGTTATCCCAGTTTCAATCGGGGGTCCGCTTACTAGTCTAACCGGATTTGGCTGAATATTAGCTCTTCCACGGAGCGACTGCCTGTCTGACCTCCACAACCCAAACGGATAGCGATATTCCATGTTTTAGACTAGTGTCAGTTTGTTTAGAAGGTACTGACACCCTGTAACGACTGTCAAAGCTCTTCATGACAACCGGGACCGACGGCTTAACGTGCTCTCCGAGGCACGGGCAAGCGATTATTAACAATTCAACTTAGTATTAATTATATTAAATAATATTATTTTAATTTATATCAATAAATAATCCATACGGATAGTTAACCTCAATTATATTCCAATATTATTGAGGTTAACTATCCGTATGGATTATTTATAAGTGCTCCAGCACTTGAAGAAGTATTTAAGCACAAATTTTTCACTAATATTTACGAATAGTAAATAATATTAATCAAAATATTCAGTTTAAATCACTACTGCATATAATTTATTAGCACATTTATAATTTGCACTTGTACGAAACTTTAGTAACACGTGTTGTGAATGTAGAAACTAAAAACTTCTCCCATGAGAATTTTGTGTCACACATGCGTATCGTAAAACTTTACTCTCATATTTTTTTAACGCACCTAAAGAAGTATTACTTCAAAAATGTTGACACAGTAAAACGATGCCAAATGATAATTTGGACCAATTATGTTGTGACGTTAAAGATATAAATTTTACTAAAAACGTCCCTTCCCCCATCTTGGATCCCCAAATAAATGTAATTTTCGTTATAAGAATGCATGATAACTCCGAAAATGATACCCATATCAATTTTATGAAAATTGTCCCGTCCGCCATCTAGGATTCTCAAATAGATATCATTTTCGTGATCAGCCGCCACCTTGTGATTGTAGAAACTTAAAACTTCTTCCGTGTGAAATTTGTGTCACACATGCGCATCGTAAAATGTGGCTCTCATATTTTTTTCATAACGCGCCTAAAGAAGTATAAATTCAAAGATATATGTTTGGGTTGGCCCGTTCTTATTACTTAGGGTTTTAAAAATTTAATTGCGGCCGACTCTTAAAGAATATACGTATAATATTTCATACAATTCGGTCCAGCCGTTTTGGAGGAGTATTGTAACTAACACTGAGAAACGATTTTTTTGACTCCGGTATGCGCGTGGCGTGGACAACAGAATTGGTCTGGTGGCTATTAAAAAATAGGGATTCATGCCAAAAGGCTGAAAATTAATAGTTGTATATATTTTTAATGCCACATAATAAAAACCTAAAAATAAAAATAATGTCCAAAAAATAAAAAAACATTTTTTGGGTTGGCAACCCTTATGACTTGGGCGTTTGAAAAATAGATTAAGACCGATTCTCAGGCCTACCAAAGACACGTACAAAATTTCATACAAATCGGTCCAGTCGTTTCGGAGTATTTTAGCTAACACTGTGACACGAGAATTTTATATATAATAGATTATATATTATTAATAGCACAAAGGTTTGTCAAGGATGGGAATCGAACTAACAACGTGCGGCGGAGCGGGCAGGGTCACTAGACCAAAAGGCTATTCGTTATAACAAAATCACATATCGTTATAGAACGTAATATACTTTAGTATAAATATTCATTTTCTTCTAGTGATATATTTCTTAGGTACCTACTTCAATTTTTATGCCAATTTATATAGTCTGCCTTTTAAGTGACTGCTTATGATGGCGATGCTAATAAATTTTCTTGGCAAAACCAGAGACATAACCAAAGAAATATGGTTAGTGGATGTCTTTGTACAATAACGAGAAGCAATGTACTCCGTTTTTATCCATTACCCGCGCAGATATTATATTTCATACAAAAACGTCTCTTGTATGAAGAGACAATACATTTAAAGCGTAATGTAAGTTGAGTTAGGATTATTTTGGAAGTGAACAAAGATGTTATTTGTGAGTCGAGATGTTATACTTAAGTATATTTATGTAAAAGGTTTCAATCACATGCTGTTTCTATTTGCCGCGACGTTCCGGCGTGCGTTATACCTACTGGTCAGTGGTCAGTCATCACATGACTACTAGTGATGTTTCACCTTTATTTCCACTTTCCATATAAAAGTCAAATATCAGCAGTATGAATAGCATGTGAACAAAGTTTGAAAGTGTTACATAAAATTAAATATGACAATTGTGTATAATTATGAATATAATCTAAATATTCTTAGAACATCTATACAGGTATAGCAACTCACCGTTGTTCAATTTCGTTTTAACTTCAACAATATTATCGATAGCCCTCGAGCCGACGTTCCACAGCTCCCCTGCAAGCAACCCCATCATAGTTTTATTTGAATAAATGAAATCCATTACTTTCCCCACACGAACGTCTGATGAACTAAATTGTTCATTTTCGAGTATTTTTATCCTCGCCTTGAGGTCCTCTGCAGTCTTGTAACCTTCTACTGTCTTCTAGAATTATGAACGAGAATATAGCGAGAAAGAAATCCGGTGCTAAAATTGTGATTGTGACACTGACACTTGAATGAATAATGTTTCTTGCCGTTGTTTGACAGGTTCTTAGTAACGAGTAAAGGGTTGATCACAATAATTGATAGTATTGCTTGTACAAAATGTCATTTTCTTGTATTCAATCTCACCAGAGGAGAGTCAACTATTGGACCACGAAACAAACAGGTAGTACGTAGATATTTCCATAAAAGTTAATATGGAAATATATTTAATGTACATATCTGTGAATGAATGTACTCAGACATCCGTCAGAGAAAATGCTATGCTATGTTATGATAATTGGTTAGTCGGAACGCATGTTTATGCAACTGTAAGAAACTTCGGAGTTAGACATTTTGAGCAAGCGTTGTTGTAATGAACAGAGCTTGGTTGTATCTTGTTTCAATGTGGGTATCATGATTGCGTCGTTTATTGTCTTCGCAGAGTGAGTTTACGGTAAACAGCGATATCGGTAACATCTCAATACAGTTGTAATTTGTCAGTTGACAAGTCAAAGTACAACTTATTGAATAGTGATCGTTAGGCTATCAAAAATTTCATAAAACATATTTATTGCAACAGAAAATACAAGTAAGAGTAGTCAAAAAAATTATAAGTAGGCTTCTCAATACAGCAAGCAAGTTAAAGGAAGGAAACAGTTAAAACCGAGCTTCACAAAAACGTCTGTCACAAGAAGCCAAGGTCAATGAAAACAGAGGTGTCCAACTCACTTGAATCGCAAATAGCCGGCTTACAATCAAGATAACACTCCAACAGACATTTCACAAAAATATAAAAATAAACAAGGAAAACTCCAACATTCCTACTTAATAAATCTAAGCGCAAATAAAATTCGAAAACGCTGAAGTACATATCCGTTTGTATTAAACTTTAGCACATTTTTACGACAAAGATAAACCTATAATTTGTGAGCAGTTGATATATTTTACGATTGTGTATGTAGTTGTTGTGTGCATTACACTGACGCATACATCTATGAGTTATGTTAGCTACACTAAAAGCACATTTATGCACAATATTTTTGCAATGAAATTTTATTTGTGTGCCAAATGCGATTATTATGCTGCTTTTTGTAGACGAAATTGTGTTTATGATGTTTGTATGGGACATTATACAGCAGTTGCATGTTACAAAAAGCCATCCCCTCCGGGGAATGGCATGATTTTGTGTGTAACGAAGCACAATTGATACATGTATCATTACCGAGAAAACAACTTATCCGCTTCCGAAAATCGTGTCACAAATTATGCCTTTAATAATATAATACCTAGTGCATAAAATAGAATGACATAAAATGAATGAAAACCTTGGTCCTAGTATAGCTCTAAATGACGATGTTCTCGAAACATCTGAATCTACATTATTTCTACGAATAACACTTGATTCGAAATTACAGTGGGGTGCGCACGTTACATATCTCTCAGGGAAACTTAGCTCAGCTGCTTATGCCATTAAGAAGGTTCGTAGGTTGACTGATGTCGATACGGCTAGATTGGTTTATTTTAGCTATTTTCATAGTGTTATGTCATATGGCATATTATTATGGGGTAGGGCCGCTGACATCGAAAATATTTTTATATTACAAAAACGAGCAGTTAGGGCCATTTACCAGTTAAAGACAAGAGACTCACTTAAAGAAAAATTAAAAAATATTGGTATTCTTACTGTAGCATTACAATATATTTATGCCAGTGTTATGCATGTACGACTACATATAAATTCTTACAAAATGAATAGTGACATACAAAATATTAATACTAGAAAAAGGCACAAATTATGTGTACCATATTTCCGTTTACACAAAACGCATAGCTCTTTTATTGGGCTTAGTATAAGAATCTATAATAAAATACCAAGTAATATTTTAGACTTGCCTTTAAGGTCGTTTCAGACAATTGTTAAAAATAATCTTTTACTAAAGGCATATTATAGTTTAAATGAGTATTTTGACGACAAGTACGCTTGGAAATAAATATTCTTTTATTAGGTCAATTTATTTTTATTATTAGGTCAATAGGCAGTTTTATAGTGTAGTTAATTACCGTATTCTCTTTTTATGCTACATTTGCATTCTTGTTCCACTCTTTTTATTATAATTTATTGGATTTGTAAGGTGAGGGTAACTCGTGGTCATGAACTGCTAACTAATAGATTGTAAATTGCTGCATTACTTTTCGGAACATACTGTTCCACCATGGATCAGAACAGTCATGTTCGCGAGTTGCTTACATCAAAAGACGTAAGTGGAAGCTCCTGTTTCACCATATTCACTTTGGGAGGCTTAATAAATGAACATAATTTATTGCTTGAGTATGATATCTGTTTGAAATAGAATTAGTTTTTATTATAAGTCAAATCGATTAGATCGATTGAGTAACATTTTGTTTAGTCTATTGAAAATTTCTGACAATGGTCACACTGAACTGTCATTCACTCTCATTTTTTTTGTCGTTTCCCGCGGTCAGCGAAAAAACCTAGCTCTGGTTAGATTTCGTTTTGTGAGCGTTTTGATCTTGTTTAGAACCCGTTTGATTGCCACTTCCTTGATCAATAACTGGCACCGGTTAATTGTGATAAAAATAGTATTTTAACGAACATTGTAAAACTTGAGTGAATCCGATGCACGTGGTTGGTGCCGGACGAATTTGCTGATTGAAAACGCTGCGTTGGAGTCTGGTAAAGTAAAGATAATTCACTTGCTAATATTGGCCAATTTAGTCTCGTGTGTGTCTAGCTTGCCTCCAGGACTCCACTCAAGAACATCACCAGGGGATATTTGGTAAGACTTTCTATTAATATTAGAATTTATATTCATTCGCTGTGCTACCGCAGTGTATGTTGGACCTTTGCCTTGGGCTGAGACTGGATGAATTAATCGCTTCCACTGATCTCTGTAAACCTTACCCGATCTCAGCTCAAACTCTAGACATATTTTTGGTAGCAGAGCGTGGTTGAAATTTAGCCGCTGTTGCATTACTGAGTATAAACTCAGATTGGTATGAGCTTGTATCTTATTACCTTGTAGACAGTATTGTAGTGTTTGTCAGGTCAGTTATTGACTAAAATACGTAATATTTAATTGTATAAGTTGACCTAGATAATTTGAAACACATTGTCACATAACCTCAATCAGTAATTGTTGATTTGTATTGTTGAAAAATCTAACTTAAATTTGTTGTTGCATTAATTAGTCAGTTTGTTTGGATACATAACAGCTGTATGTATCAATAAATTTAGTAAATTTAGTTTATTGCATATATTCATAAACATAACAACCAACTTGACCTTGCCACTTGGGCGGGTCACATTAATAAACTTTGTTTTGTTATAATATAAAGATAATATTGTTAGGTAACACATATTCTGTGCTTACTTCCTATTGTATATCAAAAATAACACAGTTAGTCTGTCTGTTGCAAATAATTAATTAATTAAGTTGAAGTTTCAACTTTATTAATTTGTTATAAGTTATAACTTTGATAACTTTTGTGTTTGTTTCAATATACTGAAACCTTTAATTTTGTTGGGCAGTAAATACCTGTCACTTGCCTGCACTTGCAGTAAACAGGCTAATACTTTGTTGGTTTCAAAGAATTGAGAAAAATTAAGTTTTGATTGTTAATATTGTTTAACGCTTGTCCGGGCTCTTTTGAAATTTTGATTATGTCAGCTATCAAGGACTTGCGTGCGGCTGCTGGTGCCATTGCATCAGATTTGCGCTGGTTTGCCTCGGCCAGTGCCTTAGTGAACCGGCCTGATCGCCAGCAGGCCTTACTACAAAGGTACGAGCGGATTGACGATCGCCTGGCAAGTGTGGAACAGCAATTCCGCACTTTCAGCACTTGCTGTCTTGAAGTGTCAATCAATGATTTCACCGCTGACCAGCGAAATAAGGTCAGCGAAGACTATGCCCAGGTCTTAGACCTGTATGATGCTGTCTCCAATACTGCGAGACAACTAGTTGCCGATAGGTAAGGGCAACCCGGCCTGAAGCAGGAGCTTCCTAGGTCAGCACCAGGGCTGGTGAGTAGGCTCCCTACCTTGGACCTCCCCCATTTTGATGGCTGCCTAGGAAGCTACCTGGGCTTCGTTAATTTGTTCGACAGCCTGGTCAATGATAGGGCTGACCTTCGGCCGGCACAAAAGTTGGCCTATCTAATGTCGGTTCTGGATGGTGAGGCTATGGGCCTCATCCAGCATCTGCCCGTGTCTGACGAGGCGTACCAGAAGGCTCGGGACCTAATCACCCGTAGGTACCATAATAAGCGTGGCCTCGCCGACACGCACATCGAGCAGATTTTGGGTTTGCCGACGCTCACCCGGGTCTCTGGGTTGCGCACCCAACTTTTGAACCCGCTCTTGGTGGCCATCAACGCACTTAAGTGCCTTGACCTGCCCGTGGACCAATGGTCCTATCTATTGGTGCACATTGTACTGAAAAAGCTGCCTGCCGACCTGAGGTCGCGTTTTGAGCAGCGCTTTGGTGGGGATAGCGCGACCCATCTGCCCCCCTTTGCTGACCTGGAGAAGTTCCTGGAGGATGAGTGCCGGGTCTTGGACAACTCCGGTGGTGACACGCCGGCTAAGTCGCAGCCGCCCAAGGTCAAGGAGCAGGCTCGCGTTCACACTCGAGCCAATGTTGACCGGCGCCCTCCTCGCTTTGCAGTCACGCAGAGCCCAGTGGACTGCTCCTACTGCAAGGTCACGGGGCACAGAACGACCAGTTGTAGGACATTCTTGGACCTTCATGTCGCCTCTCGTAGGCGCATCGCGAATGCCCGCCGCCTTTGCTTCTCTTGTTTGGGGTCCCACTACCAGCGAGACTGCCCAAACTCTCGCCCCTGTCCTCACTGTGCAGGACAGCATTTGGACATTCTCTGTATGAATGCCAGAGAGGTTGGCCGCTTGTCCAACCAGCCGACGCCGCGCACGGGCGGGTGTTTTGAAGGTGGCAGCCGAGGCTCACCGGCGCGTAGCCGAGAGTCGCCTCGCTCAATTGATCGCCACTCACCCCGCTTGAAGAACCGTAGCGTGCTCCTCTCTCTCGCGAACCTGAATGTGCCGCGCAACGTCACCAGCACCATGACTGCTGCCCCAGGTATTCCCCTCCTTTGGCGGAGCGTCCCCGCCTTGACTCGCGCCCACCTCGTTTTGGGCGGGTGCGTCATTATGACCCCCCACAGATGGCGCGCGGATCGAGTCATCGCGCTTTTGAGGACTTCAAGCCGCACCCTCATTTTGATTTGCCTGGTCCTGGCCAACGGTGGCCGCCCAGGCAACAATAGGTCATTGATCCCTGCCCTATAACGCCAACCTCCCCCATTGAGACCGTTATCCTACCAACGGTTGCTGTTAGGGTCTGGGGACCCACGGGGACCTCTGTTGTTGTCCGTGCTATATTGGACACAGGTTCACAAGGTTGCATTGTTTCCACTTATTTGGTAGGGCAGGTTAAATTAAATATGGGCTCTTTTCCAAATTGTATACGGGGCATAGGTGATGTAGCCTCTAATGTTGAAGGGCAAGTTAAGGTTTTGTTTGGCCCTGTTGAATCTTCAAACCCGAGGATTAAAACCTCGGCTATTGTGTTGAAGAATATTTTGGGTATGCATCCACAGAAGCAGCTACCTGCTGCTGTGGTGAATTTGACATCGGGATTGGAACTGGCAGACCCCAAATTTGACACACCGGGACAAATCGACTTGTTGATTGGCTCTGATGTCCTCGGTGGAATTTTGATTGGTGGGAAAAGGGTCTTGGTGCCAAATGGTTTGACTGCCATGCCGACCATATTTGGATTTGCTTTGATGGGACCTGTACCTAGGGACCCCCCTCCACCTGAACTTGACAATTGGTTAGCTGTAGGCTCCGCTCTCTCTCCACTCTCGCGGTTCAGAGGTTTTGGGAGATAGAGGAGCCCCCTCAAGCTGCCCGTTTGAATCCAGAACATGAGGAGTGCGAGCTGTTCTTCCAGAACAACACTGGTCGACTCCGTTCTGGTCGGATTATTACGAGGCTACCCTTCCTGTCTGTTCGGCCTCCGCTTGGTGAGTCACGACCTTTAGCCGAAAAGAGGTTGTTGGCCATGGAGCGCCGCATGGGTCGTGATCCGGAGGTCAGCCAGAAGTACATTGAGTTCATGAGGGAATATGAACAGTTGGGACACATGTCTGTGTCAAATTTGGATTGGCGTTCGGTGGAGCATTACTTTCTCCCGCATCATGCGGTATTGAAGCCATCGACTGGCAAGCTGCGCACAGTGTTTGATGGTTCTGCGCAGACTTCAACAGGCGTATCCTTGAACCAGTGCTTGCATTCTGGTCCCAAGTTGGTCAAGGACCTTTGTGACGTCATCACCAGCTTCCGACGACATCAGGTTGTCATTGTGGCCGACATAAAAATGATGTTCAGGCAGACGATTATCCACCCTGATGACCGTCGCTTTCAGCTGATCCTTTGGAGAGAGTCTCCTCGCGATCCCATGGTCATCTACGAGCTCAATACAAATACGTACGGGTTAAGGTCAAGCCCCTACTTGGCAATACGTTCTCTTTGGGAGCTCGCAGACCGCGAAGGCCTACGTTTCCCAAGAGCCTCCGCCATCTTGAAGGACGATATTTACGTCGATGACATTTGCTCGGGCGCCTCCACAGCGGACGAGGCGATCCTCCTGCGGGACGAATTGATAGGTATTTTGGCCTCCGCTGGTTATGAGTTGCGCAAATGGATTTCCAACTCGCCAGCGCTTTTGGAAGGCTTGCCAGAGGATCATCAGCAAGATCCACATTTGTTTGAGATTGTTGACAACCCCGCCATGATGGCTGTTCTCAGCGTTCAGTACAGACCAGTCCAAGACATCTTTACATATAACGTAGACTTGAAATTGCCGTGTTCTTGGACTAAACGTCTCGTATTGTCTACTGTCGCCAGAACCTTTGATCCGAACGGTTGGATCTGTCTAATTATATTTTGGGCAAAATGCTTCTTGCAGAAGCTTTGGACAGCAGGATTGACCTGGGACGAAACTCTGCACGGCACTCTTGTTGAGGAATGGACCTCTTTTATATCCTCACTTCCTGCCGTCAACGAGATCTCCTTGCCTCGTCCCATCCTTCCTCCCGGGAAGTACAAGGCCACCCTTCACGGGTTTTGTGACGCCTCGGAACGTGGTCACGCCGCCGTGGTGTACTTGCGCACAGTTAGTGCCTCAGGTCAGGTGAGGGTTTCCCTGATCATGGCAAAGAGCAAGGTGGCACCCCTTCGGACATCTCTGACCATTCCAAAATTGGAGCTCTCGGGAGCAGCCCTTCTTGTACGCTTGTTGAACCACGTGTCCAGTACTTTGGGTAAAAGCATTTGCATTAATGGGACCTACGCCTGGACAGACAGCCAAATTGTTCTTTGTTGGTTGAAGGCTTCTGTCCATACTTTGGAGGTATTAGTCGCTAATCGCGTTTCCCAAATCCAGAAATCCGAAGTCAAACTTGTTTGGAGACACGTGCCAGGTGAGCTCGACCCCGCTGATTGTGCCTCGCGCGGATGCTTGTCGCCTAGTTTGATAGGTCATTCGCTGTGGTGGGGTCCGGAATGGTTGAGTCGACCAGAAATTGATTGGCCTCGAACGCCAGTTTTGAATACTTCTAATTTGCCGGGTCTACGAACACTCGCTCTTGAGAAGGTGGAATGCGCCTTCAACCCCCATTTTTTGTTGAATCGTTACAGCTCCCTCGACAAGTTGTTAGGTGTCACTGCTTGGATAAAGCGTTTTGTTTTTAATTTTAGGCACCCACAACAGAAACGACTGACACTGTTTCTCTCACCACAGGAACGACAGGAGTCCCTCACCTTTTGGGTTCGTTCTGTGCAATTTGCGCATTTTGAAAGGGAGATTGCTATCCTCAAGTCGGGGAAATCGAAATTGTCGGGAGCTGTATCTAAATTGAACCCCTTTTTGGACGAAACGGGTCTCTTGCGCATTGGAGGGCGTCTCAAGAACGCCAACCTCCCTTACGGGGCTCGTCACCCCCTTTTGTTACCTAAAGACGGTCATTTGGTACGCTTGTTGGTAACTGACCGTCACCTTAAAAATTCGCATGCTGGTTGTAATGCCTTGTTGGCCATTTTGCAACGCGAGTTTTGGATTTTGTCTGCCCGAAGAATTATTCGGAGTGTAGTCTTTCGCTGCATCCCTTGCTATAAGCTCAAGGCTTCTACCATGCAGCCCTTGATGGGGGACTTACCGGCAGATCGCGTAACTTAAAGCAGGACGTTTGACGGTGTTGGCACGGACTTCGCTGGTCCTTTTTTGGTGAAAACGTCGACACATCGAAACAGCAAGACTGTCAAGGCCTACTTGTGTGTTTTTGTTTGTCTTTTCACAAAGGCCGTACACTTAGAACTGGTCTCCTCGCTTACGACCGAGGCGTTTGTAGCCACATTTGACAGATTTGTATCCCGCAGAGGGCTGCCTTCCTTGATCCGTTCTGACTGCGGCACTAACTTCAAGGGCACTTATAATTATCTGAATGATGTTGTTAATTTTCTTGAAACCAACAAAGCTGATATAGGTGATAGGCTTGCCCGACGTGGGATAAATTGGTTGTTTTCCCCACCAAATTGTCCACACTGGGGTGGTATATTTGAGGCCGCCGTAAAATCGGCCAAAACACACTTGCGCAGGACAATCGGTGAATCTGTCCTTACATTTGAGGAACTCGCAACTGTGTTTTGTAAGATTGAGGCCGTTTTGAACTCTCGGCCATTGTGCCCGATCTCCTCAGATCCGAATGATTTGGAGGCCCTTACGCCGGGCCATTTTTTGATTGGTCGCCCACTTGTCGCCTTGCCTGAGTACCCCTATATTGATACGAGACCTGGTCGTCTCTCGCGTTTTGAATTGGTACGCCAGATTACTCAGAGCTTTTGGAAACGCTGGAACTTGGAATATTTGCACATACTCCAGCAACGCGTTAAGTGGACCGACAAGACCGATCCACCCAAGATTGGTGACCTCGTTTTGATCAAGGAGGCTAACCTTCCGCCACTCAGATGGCGCAGGGGGCGCATCCTTCATTTGGTAACTGGGGCTGATGGAGTTCCCCGATTTGCTGAGGTCTTGGTGGACGGTTCGATTCTGAGGAGAGCGGTTGCAACATTGTCACGTCTACCAACCGATTAGCGGACCGGTAGGCCGGTCCGAGGCGGGTGGATGTTTGAAATAGAATTAGTTTTTATTATAAGTCAAATCGATTAGATCGATTGAGTAACATTTTGTTTAGTCTATTGAAAATTTCTGACAATGGTCACACTGAACTGTCATTCACTCTCATTTTTTTTGTCGTTTCCCGCGGTCAGCGAAAAAACCTAGCTCTGGTTAGATTTCGTTTTGTGAGCGTTTTGATCTTGTTTAGAACCCGTTTGATTGCCACTTCCTTGATCAATAACTGGCACCGGTTAATTGTGATAAAAATAGTATTTTAACGAACATTGTAAAACTTGAGTGAATCCGATGCACGTGGTTGGTGCCGGACGAATTTGCTGATTGAAAACGCTGCGTTGGAGTCTGGTAAAGTAAAGATAATTCACTTGCTAATATTGGCCAATTTAGTCTCGTGTGTGTCTAGCTTGCCTCCAGGACTCCACTCAAGAACATCACCAGGGGATATTTGGTAAGACTTTCTATTAATATTAGAATTTATATTCATTCGCTGTGCTACCACAGTATATGTTGGACCTTTGCCTTGGGCTGAGACTGGATGAATTAATCGCTTCCACTGATCTCTGTAAACCTTACCCGATCTCAGCTCAAACTCTAGACAATATCAATAACTATTACCTTTTGCAATAGTAGATAACTCACAATATGAAACAGTTGCAGCTCCTTACAAATATAACATGTAAAACCATTATACTGGCAGTTAAAAAGAGTGGCCACGAGTTTTATTGCCCGTTCTTTCTCGTGGTTCTACCTATTGCATTGCGAACGTGGCAGTAAATGTAAATGTAGAATCATCTAGTAATAACTTTAACTTTTGACCTTTATAAGCGTCACTTTGTGGCCAAAATGAATAAATGATTTTGAGTTTGAGTTTGTATGAGCTCACTGCGATTTCTGTTTATTATATTTATTTTATTGCAAATTAATGTACATTATTAAAGCAATTTTATCGTGCATGAAATATCGACACACAGAACTTACACTCAAAAGTTTGGTTTAACAGAGATTAAAGAGAAATTATGATAGTTTGCCGGTTTCAGGAAAAAGAATTCAAGAGAACGCAAACTGTAGAATTAACGATTCCGTGACCTTTGGTACTTACAAACCTTAGCAAGCCAATATGACTAAATCTTAATTTTATTATGTTGCTGTATGTCGATAAGGACGGTGATGTACATATGTGTTTTCTATAATCGCACCTAGTAGAAACTCGAGATAATTATTTCCACAAATATCCGTCTTTAAAAATTATCAATCATCATCATCATCAGCCCTGTATATATACTGTCCCACTGCTGGGCACCAAGTACGGGTTGGCAGACTTCACATGTCTTTTGAGAACCTTACGGAGAACTTTCAGACATGCAGGTTTCCTCGCGATGCTTACCTTCACCGTTTAGCAAGCGATAATTAACAATTCAATACACACTTGTCTTCGAAAAGTCATTGGTGTGCGCCGTGAATTCGAACTCGGGACCTTCTGCCTAGCCGTCGGTTGGTCTCCCCACTAGTCTATCGCTGCTTATATCAACGATTCTTGATAATTTTGTAACAATTTTAACCGACAAATAACATTATTTACGCGCTTAAAGTCGAATTTAACTTTATTTCACGAATTAAATAATTATCTACTGATATTCAGAACGCACAAACGATAAGACTCATACATATATCTCACACGGCACACGAAGAATACTTATTACTTCAATAATTTCGGCGCAACAATTAACGCGATTATCAATCATGTGGATTGTTTACTGCTCCGCTTGGCGGTAATAATTTTTCTCTGAACTTATCCATGAAGCGTATGAATTGGAAAGCAGCTCTGCCTATATTCTACATGTTTACAAATAAATCGGGAGCATTTTTAATACCACTCTCGGTCTAGGAATACATCCTGTTAAACGGCGTAGCCACCGTTTATACCAAAAGGCCTGTTTATACAATTGAACCGATTTTGATAAATTTAGCTTGCCTAAACTAGAACTGCAAAAATCATTTTTGTTATTTGGGATGCTAGTTGAAATTTTATGTGTCTACTGAATCTCAGTTAGCAGCAGCGTCGTAGTGCCCGTAGCGTATCTCGATTTGCCATTTGTAATAAATAAGCAACGTTTTCAGAGGTCACAACTTATGGCTAACCGCCTGTATATGAAGTAGTATTACAGCAAAATGCTGCCGTTCTTTGGCACGTCAGGCTGTTGGACCTATTCTTGTCTCAGGAGAAGAACTAGATATACACTTTGACCAGAGTTGAACACACACATGAACCACTTCGGGACCATCGCGATGGTTTCTCGCATCCTTAACATCAAAGCTGCTCATCGGCGACCTCAACTAAGTGCCGTAGGTAGATTGAATACGATTGATGAGTATACAAAAACAAACATGAATGTATCAATTTGTAATGTTTTATTTGTTGTAAAAGTATGCAGTGGAGAACTATATGTAGGAAGAAATGTGTCATCATTCTATATCGTATTCTCCTTAAATGTCAAAACAAAACTGACGAAAATTGACGTTTCAGCAGACCTCTTATTTCCTTAGCAAGACGACTCAAGTGCCAGATTTCGCCGCGTTATGAAGCCCTGCAAATAAGTAGCAATACCTCCACTGAATAAATAAAGCTTCTGACACGAAATATTCCTAATTATATATTCTAAAGAATTGCCAACTCGCTGGATCACAGGGCTCCGTCTGCAGCTCAGAGATAAGACTTGCTTACAAACTCCCAGTTTATTTTAACATTTTTGTGTATTCAGCTCTCTACGGAATCCATTGTTGACATACTTATCGTCGTTTAATTTTTCTTAGCTGGGTGAAGACCTCCTACAACATACTAAATGCCGAGTATATCTCAATGGTCCAAATTTTTAAGAAATTCAAAAATCGGTTAATTCTTAGTAGTATTCTATTTTAAGTATAGATAGAAAATCAATCATTGTCAAAAGAATGACAACATTATACATGGTGAGTTTAGAAACATTCAACGAATGTATACGAAGAATACCAAGACCCGAAACAACAACATGTTTTGATAAAAAGGAAGGACAAGCCATAATATCTCAGTTGGAAGTAAATTCTTTCAATATAGGAATCACACAAAGCATATATAAACATTCGCCTAAACATAAGGCAATACAATGACAGCCATCTGCCTGAAAATTGTTCGGCCTTTTTTCAAACAAGTTTCTATTGAAATAGTCGTAGCAACGATAATACTTATTGATAATGTGTGTTAACAAGCAGAAGGACTACGGGTCACTAAGTTTCTCTAACAGCTACTATGTTCTCGTAACATTCGGATAATCTTCGACAAGGGGGTCTTATGCTCAGATATGTGAGCACTACGTGAGGTCAAACCTATGTTTCAAGTCGTTCAGGATACTTAATATCTATAAATGTTTTTGAATGTCTCCCAAATTAGACCTAAGTTGTATCAGATTAGTTTGAGACGTTAACTGTTCAACACTATGGGGACTATTTATACTATTATACTAGACGATTATCATATTAATATATTAGAGGCGGCGATAGCCGAGTGGATATACCAACAGACTGCCATGCAGAGGGTATCGGGTTCGAATCCACGGCGCGCACCAATGACTTTTCGGAGTTATGTGCGTATTGAATGGTTAATTATCGCTTGTCCCGTGCCTCGGAGAGCACGTTAAGCCGTCGGTCCAGGTTGTCATGAAGATCTTTGACAGTCGTTACAGGGCGTCAGTACCTTCTAAAACAAACTGACACTAGTCTAAACCATGGAAGATCGCTATCCCTTCTGGTTGCGGAGTTCAGACAGGCAGTCGCTCTGTGGAAAAGCTAATATTCAGCCAAACCCGGTTAGACTAGAAAGCGGACCCCAGATTGAAACTGGGATAACGCTAAGAGGATGATGATGATTATCATAGTAATATATTAAGGTATTCTCAGTATTTAGTCACTTCCTGAAAGCACTGTCAATATAACAAGGGTTATTAAAAAGCAATATAAAGAGTCCAGTAGAGCTTTTAAAGCAACCTACAATACAATACATTTAAAATAACCGATGGTTCTCATTCGATCTATATAGCCTGAAACGTAAAATGACCCGAACGAAAACAAAACCAATAAAAATTTACATTGAACGTTAATGCAGTAATTTGCAAGGGGATTACAATCATAAAAGATTTTTAACATCTGACGGGGGCACAAAGAATAAATCAATAAAAATAAGGTCACGACTGTCGACATTATCTTTATTCGAGACCGAATGGCTCTGGTATCGATTACGATAAATGCCGTTCTTTTATTTTAGGCGTAGAGAAAAAGAAATTACATCAAGCTGCTGAAATTCTCATTAAAATTCCATTACGACGCCGTCGGTTCGAATATGGCTATAGATTCTGACGGCGAAATTATTTTTTATAACAATATACCTCTATATTATTATACAAGGGTTCTTTAGTAAATTGCGTAGTACGTACGTACCTGGCCATGATAATACTTTAATGAAATATTATGAGGCGGCTGTAATTTAAAGGCAAGACGTTTCTCAGGTATCTGCGGGGTTATCAGGTTACGGTCTTAAATTCGTAAAACTGGCAGTAAAAAACCTTTTAAATGTGCGCGCGAAATATTAATATCTTGCTACCGGTGAATTTTCAACTATCCTAACGAGATAATATTAATAACAGCTTTTTCAAGCCCGTTTTAATCTAAATATTAAAAACGTAATAACTACATATTTTGTTGGTACATAACCAACAAAATATGTAGTACCTACCTGTAGCTTAAAAAAAAGGTTACTTCAAATCTCGGCAGTTCCCAACACAACAAAGAAATATAATCTACTTTATTATCCCAATACTAAAAGAGGATCAACAAATCAAAAGGAACCGTGAATATAGAACGAAACTAATAAGGTATTTTGTTTATATCGTGTCGATATACATATATATGTAGATGTTTATCAAACAATGCCTATTCAAATACGAGAAACTTGGGCAGAGCCAAGCTTCCCTATAGAGCGGTTTCAGATTAGCGTTTTATACGCGCGTATAAGCTCGTTTTTGGAAGCGCATGTAGGCGCGTACAGGCGCGCCTTTTGGCACACGCGCAACTCGTACGAGCGTTGACGCACTTCTAAGCTCGTATATGCACGAGCCGTCAGAATCCATGTTGACACTGACAAGATGTCACTACAGTTTCGAGCGAACACGCCGAAATATGCCCGTTCGGTTTTTGGAAGCGCGTAATGTTGCGCGCGTGTAAGCGCGTATGCTGAAACGACTGTACACGCGCAGAAAAATACGCTAATCTGAAACCGCCCTTAATCATGGCGGCGATCGAGCTTTGATTGACCTTTATGCAAATTCCAAATTCGTTCAGGACTACAGCCTGTTTAATTGAATAATTAACCTGTCCAACGCAGTTCGTTATAAATTAAAAATACCTCATACCTTCGGCGTCTGTAGTTCCTCAAAAATTTGAGCGAAAATACTTGCCGCACATATTTTTTTTCAAAGCAGAGGCTGGTGTTTCAGATAAGGCAATTATAATAAAAAACTTGGTGGCGGTAAACAGACAGTGATTTTATCACCGAAAAAATGGGTCGGTGTTTCCATTTTCATGTTTATTATGTACTGAATGTGAAACGACGAAAGCGTTTTTATTCTTTAAGAATCATTTAAATAACCGTGAGTTGTATATTATTTTGTCTAGCCTTTGATTTCATAGTGCGAAGATAGATGTAATTTGGCGCTTGAAATCGATTCTTTTCATTTTTTGTTTTAATTTAAGATATTAAAGAACAGTCAAGCAAAACGTTTTAGATATCCAGAATCACTATCCAGACTAAGCCGAGTATCGCACGACTGAATTAAAAAACAATGTCATTAGAGCAACGAAGCACGATATTATAATTTAGTTAAAAAATAACTTCTTAACTAATACAATTGTCTAGTAGGTACCCATATAACAAGTTCTGCTTCGTTTGGGACTACACCATGTTGTGTGAATGTTGTAAAATACTGTCGTTATCATATTACTAGAGGGTGCCCGCGATTAAACCTGCGTTATTTAAGGCTACTGCTCCAGTCCCGTCGCTCATAGCGTGATGTTATATAGCCTATAGCCTTCCTCAATAAATGGGCTATCTAACAGTGAAATAATTTTTCAAATCGGACCAGTACATACATACATACATATCGTCACGCCTTTTACCCCCGAAGGGGTAGGCAGAGGTGTATTTCTACACCCACTTTTCGCCAGATATACTTTAGTCCCACGTAATAAGGGGCGAGCCTATTGCCGTACCGGGCACATTTCCAGACTCCGTGCTGCTACTGAGAATTTCGTGACAGAAAAACCCAATAACACTGCCCGACCCAGGAATCGAACCCGGGACCTCCCGATCCCACGCGCACATTTATGCCGCGAGACCAACGAGGCAGTCGTATAGGGTTTGATGTCGAGTTTTCCGTCTCTACGCAATGATGGTATTTGCATCGTGTTATCCCTTAGTCGCCTTTTACGACACCCACGGGAAGATAGGGGGTGGTGACACTTGTATTCTATGCCGTAAACCACACGGCATCACTTCGAATCGGACCAGTAGTTCCTGAGATTAGCGCGTTCAACCAAACAAACAAACTCTCCAGCTTAGAGCTAGATAAGATTCATTAATTAAGTCTTATAATGCAAGGTGCCATTACAGCATCCCTTTAATTGCTTTAAAATCATATAGGTATCTCTAACATTTAAAACAAAAAGCTTATTTCTTACAACCATATTATTCAACAGCACAGATTGGAACTTTTATTCGTAGGAAGCGCTGAGAAGTAAATTAGAAAACGTATATTCATCTAAATAGTCCAATTATGAACACCATCACCGTTAGTAGACCAGTGCCGCTATAAACGGTTATAATATTGCACCACTAAGTACAAAACTATCGCTATTAAAACATTAAACGCTATTAAAACAATATCCATTGCTTAGATAGCTTTCAGTTTCTGCTATATTTAGTTTTTGATTGTTAATAAACTATATAATTATAAAATGTTCACTGTTTTACTGAGCACAATTAAAAATTCGCTGACTACGTGTCTTTCTAGGACACCTGCAGCGAATCATAAAGCTTATTTTACTTTAGCTATTCCATGTTTTTGAATAAGCTGTTAAAAATCGGAAACAACGTCCTCAAAAATATCCGATACACCACAATTCTGAAGCTCATGAATCACAAAATTGTGCAGCCCATCCCAATTAGTACTTTATTGATCCAAAAATCTCGAAGCTAGCGGTCTACCCTTTACATTTTAATGAGACCGTTCTTTAGTTACATGAATATGGTCCCCTATAAGCCGAATAAATATTTATGTACCAACGGAGTTTGTTTTAGTATTGCAAGCATTATGGAATATTGGCAAACTTTATACAGGTGAGTGTCAGATATAAGGAGCTTTGGTTTAGCCCGAGACCGAGAGATCAGACCTAGGTACTCAATTCTGTCTAGGGTTGTCTGTTTGTTAAGTGTTTGTGTGGAGAAATAAATACTTGCCTAATATATTTGGCATACTCACGTATGCGTGAACTAGATGTAAATCTACGTGCTTTTTGCTATTTGCCACTGGCACCCGTAACGGTTTGTAAAATTTATAACTCAAAGAAGTATTTGGATGCAATTACAAATAGGAATGTGATATAAGACGCAACATAAGACGTAATGAAAGTAACGTGAAGAAGAAGAATGCAAGAAATCGTTCCTGGTTGCAGGGGTCTCTGAGAAACGCCTACGTTAATTATCACTTCCTAAACGGAGAGAGAAGACATCGTGAGGAAACCTGCATCTCTAAGAGTTCTTAATAATGCTCTTCAAAAGGATGTGAAGTCTGCCAACACCCATTTAGCTACGTATCGTGGTGGATTCCACAATCCACCACGATACCTAACGCTTCTCACAGTGAGACGAGGCCGTTGCTCAGCATTACAGCGAGTTATGTACAGGACTGATGATGATCAAAGTCATCGATCGATTGACCGTGTTTCATCAGTTCAACTTAATAAAACATTTATATATAAAAAAACTAAATAAGTGCACAATACTCAGTTATCTTAATATATAAAATCCTTGCGTTTCTGACTGACTGACAGACACGCTACAGCCGAAACTATTGGGCGCAGGAAGCTGAAATTTGGCATGTATGTTCCTTGGGGACCGTAGTGGTGCACTAAGAAGGGATTACCCGAAATTCCCACGGGATCGGCCAAAACGGGTAAATTAAAAAAAAATGTTATCAGAAAATGTTAGTTTCTAACACATATAATATAAATATTCAAACCAGCTCTCAAAGCTGTAACGACAGATTTTATAACCGTATAAGCGCATCATTCAAATGATAATTATTTAATTGGAGTAATGAACTAAAGAGCAAATTTTGCAAGAGTATCAGATTGCCAAATGTGTGTCAAAGCGGCAAAAGCAATTTGGCACAGGAAGCTTCACACTCAGCTCGGCATATTAGATACCCTCGCTTTAATTCATAGTAACGTGAAATTAAATTAATCCCCGGTGCATGTTTGGAATGATAATTGGGGATCGCCGCGGAATGCCACACCCGGGAATGAAGTGGTGTGAGGGAGACTGCGCTTGTCTCACTTACGTCACGCTAGTATTAATACTTTATGTTTTTGTGAATGGATTACGGTTTGAGTAACTATTAAAACTTAAATAGCTTTATGATAAAACATGAACTTACATACAAACATACATAGTCTCACGCCTATAACCCCGAAGAGGTAGGCAGAGGAGTATTTCTACACCCACTTTTCGCCAGATATACTTTAGTCCCACGTAATAAGGGGCGAGCCTATTGCCGTACCGGGCACATTTCCAGACTCCGTGCTGCTACTGAGAATTTCGTGACAGAAAAAACCAATAACACTGCCCGACCCAGGAATTGAACCCGGGACCTCCCGATCCCACGCGCACATTTATGCCGCGAGACCAATGAGGCAGTCGTATAGGGTTTGATGTCGAGTTTGAACATGAACTTAATTTAGTTCAAAGTTAAGTCTGGGTTAAACTGTGTCAAAATTGTCATACGAATAATTACATCTTTTGTTACACGCCTGTCTCTAAAATCACTCGGAAGAAAAGTCGAATTGAAATACGTAACTGCCTTCTTTGATAGATGGTCTAAAACCGATATTAAAACGTTTTTTTGAAATGGGTACGTACCAAAAAAACTGGACGGAACAACTAGAATTAGGTCAATTATTTGCGGAGAGCACTAATGTTATTTCCGTGTAGGGATAGAACCCTCGTTGGATCCGTTAGCAGACAAGTAAGACAAGGTAATTTTAATCCTAATGGAGGCATTATAGCAGCTACGGTCTATAATTAAGTTACTTTTCTGTCACCGGCTTTACCTTGTCTTACTTCTTACTACTATTAAAAACGTTAATGTTTGTGAGAATAGATGGACATGTGGATAGTAATAATAATAATATTCTACCAAATTCACACAACACCGTCTAGTCCCAAACTAAGTAGAGCTTGTACTTTAGGTACTAGACAATGGATAAACATACATATATACTTTCTTTTGTAAGTAAATACATATTATAGGTACATAGAAACACCCAGACCAAGACAAACATCCATGTTCATGCACACGAATGTTTGACTTGAGCGGTAATCGAACCAGCGACCTTCGGCGTAGCAGTCGCTTAGGTACACTCCCACTGCGCCAACCGGTCGTCGGATGTATGATATACACGCTGATTTTTAATTGGTTTTGGAGCGAAAGCCATCTTATTACTTATCGTTAACAGAACCTAACCAGCTAATAAAATTTGAAATCTAAGCTATAAAAATCGTAACAAAAATATTAAATTATTGGTACGAGAGTTCGTAGTTATGAAAGAAATCGCGCGCGCCGATGTATGTTCGATCGTGCCACACACATACCTACACAGATAGATATTAAACATACGACACACACAGATAAACATTGCACTGTAGGAACAGACCCCGCCCCCGGCGTACGCGCATAGCAACGCGGGGCGACAGGGGTAGGGGCGGGGGTCGGTTGCAATTTGCCGCTCGTCCGTCACTCCGACAGTCTCGCGAAATTAGGTCAACGGGACGCCCGTACGTCACGTTCGCGCGCTTCGTAATGGATCGGCATTATGAATATTTCAATATTGAGTTCGCGTCTATGGTGGGAGTGTATTACATGTCTGGTGAAAATATGGAAGAGGCGAGGCGCATGTATTCGTTACCAGACCACCTGGAATCGTTGCGCACGCGAGGTATTCACTCACCCTAAGTGCCATCACCAAACACAATCCTGGCTGTAGTGCAACGCCTCATAAACATCGGTCAGTTTAGCAGTGTATTCAGTGGAGTTTGAACAAGAAATTCGGCATCGTAATTAATTAGTGTTTTTCTAATTAGCTATCATTAACAAAAGACAATGTGTGAAAGGTGTAAATTGATTGTGATGTACGAGTACCTAGGCAGCAAACAGCAAAGGTATTTGGTTTATTCATTATTATTACCTACTGTGATTACATTCTTATTAATACCATAGAAATACGCAAGTACTAAACTTTTCCATTGTTAAAATCTTTGTCTAGTTATTCAAAAGATAATGTCGGTAACCTATGTCTATTACGAATAATTCTTAGTTTATCGTTTTTCTTCTACTAGTTCATCATGATTTCGTAAACCCACAGCTTGTTTCGACGAAATTCTAAGTCCGAGTAATGTTCCAAGAAATTATTGAATTGGTAGAGCTATTTAGTTACATACGTTTATTATTTTAATTATTTATTACTGCACTTCATGGTTGGCGAAGTGGTTTAAGCGATGTTTGACACAACATTTTGTGTGATTCATAAATTATTGTTTCGACTGCTGTGTCCGTTATTGTTAGGTTTAGGTTAGGTTTGTAATGTCCCTCGTGAGACAGGATTAAGCACTAGGATGCGGGAGAGGTTCTTAAAAAGAGAACAAAATAAGAAAACAAATGTGTTTAAAGTTGTTGGCATCGTAATGACCTAAATCGTGTTTTCTAAGTAAATTACGTATCATTATCAGTCCGTACTAACTACCTACAACCTACAACCGCTGTAGGTAAACAACAGCTGATGGCTGCGCCCGGCTCGCGCGGCGAGGTCATGACCGCGCGGCGCTCGAACACTACCTACTCATAAACAACCGTGTTTTACTACGTATTTCCAGCAGTTACTGACTTTTATAACTTTTTTGTTTTAGGTGCTAGGTGAATTTTGATTTTGAATATGAATAGAGGATTTTATTTTGGACATGAGGTTTCTTTTTCCTAAACCAATAAAAAATCAGCGTGTATAACTACTTTCTCACGCAAGAACTACTGGACGAATTTTGAGGCAACTTTGCATACATCAGAGGCCCAATTCTCCTAAATAAAGTTCAAAATGCAGTTTCGATATAATGTCAGTGTCATATTTATGACGTATGTATATTTATATATATACTTCAAAATCGACTGATATTTGAATGATATCGCAACTAGATCGAAAATTGAACAATGTGTCAAAATATGGGGCCAATTTTCCTATTTTTATAAGGCATTGATATTATATTTTGAATTGACTCATAAGCGGTATTCTGATAACTTAATTTCATTATCGTATAATTTGAAATTAACAGTTCGTCATTGACACATATTTCGTCACTTGTTTCAATTTACGATCTCGTTACAACTTCGTTCAATTATCCGGTAAGATAGAAGAATACGCTTTTTGTGACGTACCTAAGTATGACACTGACATGATATCGAAACTATATTTATTTAGGAGAATTGGGCCCATAGTGTCAACGACGAACTATTAGACGATAATGACTTTAATTTAACAGAATACCAATTGCGAGTCAATACAAAATCTAATCTCATTTCGTTCAAAGTTTAGTGAAAATATCAAAAAAGGCAGTCGGGTTCGAATCCACGGCGTGCACCAATGACTTTTCGGAGTCATGTGCGTATTGAATTGTTAATTATCGCTTGTCCCGTGTCTCGGAGAGCACGTTAAGCCGTTGGTCCCGGCTGTCATGAAGATCTTTGACAGTCGTTATAGGGCGTCAATACTTCTAAATAAACTGGCACTGGTCTAAACCATGGAATATCGCTATCCCTTCGGGTTGCGGTGGTCAGACAAGCAGTCGCTCTGTGGAAAAGCTATTAATATTCAGCCAAATCAGGGGGGCGATTCAGAATCGTTCGATATCTCATTTGACATTCGATTCCGTTAATTGTCAAACGGGCTACCTCATTTTTTGTCAAAACTATCGCATTTCCTATCAATTTTATGCATTCAGTATGAAGTAAATTAATAAATAAACCGAATTCAATGAATATTTGTTCAAAATATCTCTGATAGGCGGCTAAAAGACGAGGACAAAAATTTGACATATCGTACGATTACTTGCCGTGACATTCTGAATCGGCCTGCCGGTTAGACTAGTAAGCGGACCCCAGGTTGAAACTGGGATAACGCTAGGAGGATGATGATTTAGTGAAAATGTCATATAAAATACGAGAATTGGCCTTCAGAATAGCACATAGGCTACCTATTGTTTAGCACGATAACCTGCACAAAGCTAGTATGTGTATGTGAATTTCTTATCCATAACTTTGAAATGCCTGAATAGATTTCAACATATGGGTTTCGATAGAATCCTTTGAGGCGTTTGAAATATAGCTCTTCCTATCTCAGAGAAAGAGATTTCGGTTTTAGTAGCATTGTGTTTTGTAGGCATATTGTATTTTTTATGACTAACTTAAGAAGATGGTACGTGTTCTTATAAAATAGCTAACAATGATTACTTTGGTATTTTCCCGTCTTATCTCTCCATGTATAAGGGGCTATAATTATCCCATTATTTCATGTATAACAAGCTTCGAAATTTGTTTGATGTTGCTAAGAGCCACTTAGGCATTCATGTAAATCTCGCAGCAAGCCTTAGGTGTACTCAACGACGAAGATTACAACAAGATTTTTTAGAACAAATACAGGCTGTTTTTATTTCTTTTGGTCACTTGAAAAAGTTTATATGAAATGTATCTCTATCTGCTAAATTGTGGCTGAAATATATTACTACTTTATGGTAAGTGGCACTCATAGAATGACTTGACTAAACGTTTACTGTGGTATTTACATCAGAGTGCTATCGTGCTTCGGAAGGCACGTAACGGCGCGTTAGGTCACGACTTTCGAGTGGATATGAACCATGACACCAGAGTTGGTTACACTCACGCGAAATGAATGTATGAACATCCGTAATAATTGCATAGATGGTGTCCTTTTGAAAATTGTTTTATTAGGCTCAACGACCAAGCGATATTAAAAAATGTGTGCTGTTCAATATTTTCAGTTTCTCCGATCAATACTCGTATTGTTTACATCACAAAAAACTGTTTGTCGTCTCTTCTTCAACAACTCGTCAAATTAATCAGCGATTTCGTGAAAAAAGCAGAAATTTTGTTATTCATATAGATGACGTAAACGTACATATTTAACCTCGGTTTACCGATTTATCTTCGAGTAGTTTCAATCTCTAGTTAGTTCCAAACAGTTCGCTACAAATGAACATCAGAATACCTTTTTTTTGGTGTCGGGTTGGGAAATCGTCATGGAGTCTCTCCGCCGTGGGGGGGAAGGGCGAAGGGGACTGTCAGACTCTTACTGACTAAAATCCGAACCGTACTCCTCATGTACCCATGTGTCGGAGGGTAGGGTTTCGCCGAAGCATTCCTCACTACCCCCCAACGGGTATTGGCCCGCCAGATGGTCATGCGGGCCCCGAACGAGACCCCCTTGGCGGCGGATGAAGGTGTTGGGCTCCGCCGCTAAAACACCCAGCGGCCGCAGAGGATAGGGAGGACGGCAACGCAACACCGCATCTCCTCTTCCTCTGCGGCCCCACCGCAACGCATCGATGGTGCGCCCCCATTTGGTCGCGGGAGATAGGGCATGCGGCAACGCAACACTGACACGCCTCTCCTCCCGCGACCGCACCCGAATGCGAGGGACAGACAGGACTGTCCCCCGCACCCGCACCTTGGGACGCATCCTACACAGGCCTCACGCAAGCCCACGAGGAGCGTCCCCTCCCGGGATCCCGCTTAGCTTCACCGTGGGTGTTGTACCTCAAACCCACGGTTACTGAATGTCAATGTCATAAGCCGAGACTTACCTTGTCACCCGTGGAGTCATCATGTATAAAGTTTAAAATATAAATATACAGGGTGTCACAAGACCCATCACCAAGCCGAAGTCTACTTTTTGGACATCATGCCAAGTCATACTACGCAAAAATAAAACCTGGGAAACGACTTTTTTTTAAGGAAACACGTTTTTTTAATTGCAATTTTATTGAAAGTGCGCGCGTGTTATTTTCGAAATACCTATTTATCTATGGGTGCATAGGACATCTATAGAACAGATTGCCGGGCTAAATGTATCGATTTTATACCTAATGTTTGGTAACTTTGAGCCTAATTGTATGGTAAATTTTTACATTACGCTACCTGCCAGTGAGTGTTATCTCCTTTCTAAATTCACGGTACACACATAACACAAATACAAAATATTATGGAGTCATTGCAGAGCACAATTCAAAACTTCAATAGCATGTTCAATCAAAGGATGACTCAGTTTGAGGACAAGCTGCAAAACACAATCCATCCTCCTTCAAGCATGGCTGGTCTGGCATCAGATTTTACATTGTTCCAGGCGTTTGTCACTGAAGCATTAAAGGGTCTGCAGCAGCAAGTCCAGTTACTAATACACAGTGTGGACAACTTAGAAATGCAGGGTCGCCGTAAGATTATTCTGTTCCATGGTGTAAAGGAAGATAAGAAGGACGACCTTGTGCAGACCGTCGTTGATGTTTTAAAAACACACCTGAAGCTTGACGATATCACTCCAAATAGCATTAAGCGCTGTCATCGTATGGGTAGACTCGCAGCTCCCAACAGACACCGTCCAATATTGGTAAAATTCCAGAGTGTCTTGGTCCGGGATAAAGTGTGGTTTACCAAACCTAAACTGAAGGGCTCAGGTATCACAGCCTCGGAATTCTTGACGAAGGCCCGACATGACATATTTGTAGCTGCACGGGCGAAGTTTGGAGTGTCCAAGTGCTGGACTAAGGAAGGACAGATTTTTGTCCTCGGGGAAAAGGGTGAGCGACATCGCGTCAATTCCCTGATGGATGTTGAAAACCTTTGCCACCTTGTCGCGGTTGATCAGCAGCAACGAGAGCCCCCTGCTTCGAAGAATGAGCCTGCTAAAACAAGGCGAACTGCAGCTACTAAAAAATAGGCCTGTTTTTGTTTTCGTGCTATTATTTCAATCCCGGGTAGGTGGCCAAATATTACTTTTACTTTACTTTTGTGCAAAGACGGTACTTATAAATCTTTTGTATTTATTTCCATTATAAATTCAGATGTATGTTTCATATGTTACAACGTTTTTTCAACTATTTTTACGATTTTGTTTACATATACCGACTTGATAAATTTCACTACTCAAGTGTCAAATATGACAGTGACACTGACAGCCATTATAATGTTTAGTTCAGAAACATTATATTTGGGCCATTCTTACACGCCATAGTAATAAAAAGAAACTTTTCTAACGTCTCGCTGATAATAATATGTTTATGTATAGTGTTTAAGTTTATTTCAACTTTTGTATCTGGGATTGTACTGTATTTTATTAGTTATAATGTTGATTATTGCTTTTTTTTTATTTTGTATAAAAATATTGGTTACATTGGAGTACCTACTTAATATTAATTTAACTGGCAGGTGCACTCTGTCGAATAGTGTTGTTATTTTGTGCATTGCGCTTATTATTTAGATATATTTTTTTATTTTATTTATATATTTTATTATTGTATTTTATTTATATTATATATTTTATTTTATAACTAGAGGACGCCAGCAGCTACGCCTGCATTTTTTTTAATTTACCCGTTTTGGCCGATCCCGTGGGAATTTCGGGAAACCCTTTCTTAGTGCACCACTACGATCCCCAAGGAATATACATGCCAAATTTCAGCTTCCTGCGCCCAATAGTTTCGGCTGTAGCGTGTCTGTCAGTCAGTCAGTAACGCAAGGATTTTATATATTAAGATATAAACTTTATATGTCGTCTATGGATTTAGATAGTGATAATGATGACTTTTTTTCACTGAGTACCGACAATGACAGTTACGTTAGTATCCCTTCTCTGGCAGATAATCTGCAATCTTTATTTTCTGATGTTCCCAGGAACCTGAACGTTGTCCATATCAATGCACAGAGTATTCCGGCCCATTTCCCAGATATGCTGGCAACCTTTGACTGCAAGAACATCCATGATATTCTTGTATCCGAATCATGGCTTAAGCCATGCCTTTCTTCTGCCTCTTATTCTTTACCTGGCTTCGAACTGATTAGGAATGACCGAATTGGTAGTGGTGGCGGTGGTGTTGCCATTTATCTCCGCTCTTACATTGACTATTCAGTGGTTAGTACGTCTTCACAGCTGCCTCCACCCAATGCTGGTGAGCATCTCTTCCTGGAGGTTAAGCTGCACCACACCAAAATCCTTCTTGGTGTTTATTACTGTCCTTCTTTGCGTATAGATTTCTTTTCCTCCTTTGAAACTCTTTTGCTTAATCTATCCCCTTCTTACAGTCAAACTATTATCATGGGTGACTTTAACACTTGTCTTCTTAAGAACGACTCTCGTTCCTTATCTCTACATTCCATTTCAATTTCAAGTAATCTTCATATTCTTCCCCTGAATGCCACCCATCATTTTCCTAATTCTACTCCCTCACTTTTAGACCTCATCTTCGTCTCATCGCTTGGTCATGTTGCTAAGCACGGCCAACTTGATGCAGATGAATTTTCTTATCATGATCTTATTTTTCTCTCTTTCAACGTCCGTCCTCCCAAGGCTAAGTCTAGAATTCTCTTGCTTCGCAGTTTTAGTTGTGTGGATAGTGATCTTTTACGTGATGATGCCAAAACCATCAACTGGGAACCGCTGCTTGACGCAGAATCTATGGATTCCAAAATTCAATTGTTCGAGAGGAACCTTATTGACTTTTATGACGTTCATGCACCTTTCCGAGCCATAAAACTAAAACATGCACCTTCAACTTGGCTTACTAAAGATATAAGTTTACTCATACAGAAAAAAGCAGCTGCCAAATCAAAGTACAAATCAAAGCCCACTGAGGTTAATAAAGAAAAGTATATCAAGGTTAGAAACCATTGCAATAGGGTGTGTAGGGATGCACAACGCCGGCATATCCGTAATTCTGTTCAAAACGGAGATCCAGCTAAAGTCTGGAAATTCCTTAGATCATTGGGGGTTGGAAAGCAAAGTCAGAACACAAAATCCCTCAATATAGATATCAATTTGCTCAACCAGCACTTCTCTGCTTCGTCCAATTTTGATAGGACAGTAAAAATTAATACATTAAATTACCTTTCGTCGCTTTCAACCCCTGATCACCCGCCTTTTGTCTTTAGTCAGTTTGCTGTATGTGATGTTAAGAAGAGCATTTTACCCATAACATCCAACGCAGTTGGCAGCGATGGTATCACCCGTAATATGTTGCTCCCCATCCTTGATGAAATCATTCCCATTATTTCCCACCTACTTAATTACTCAATTTCATATGGCATTTTTCCAACATCTTGAAAAGATGCCCACGTAGTTCCCCTACCTAAGAAATCTAATCCTGAATCCTTCAATGAATATCGTCCTATATCTATTTTACCCTTCCTTTCCAAAGTCCTTGAACGTCTTATCTATAACCAGCTTAACTCTTTCCTTTCTCGAAATGACATCCTTAATCCCTTCCAATCAGGTTTCCGTAAAGGGGGCTAATCGTGCTATTTTTAAACGTTCAAACGTTGACAACGTAACGTATTTGGTGAACGTTTGGTTTTAGTTTCGCTGATGTCAAACATGGTATCGTGCTAATTGTATTGAGCGTTCGAACCGTAAACGCAACCCTTACGTTGGGCTCACGTCAAACGTTTAGTGCTTGACACCGGCTTTTGAAAATGGTACGTACTATTCTTATACTAAAGAGGCTGTAGCGACATCGCGCCATGTGCAAGCACTATTTTAAAAAGACAAATGTCATTATCTGAATGTCATTGAACGTCAACAAATATTATATATAAATAATTTTATTTAAATTATACGGTAAGTAAGTACTGAAATATTGTTTACTGTAATAAGTGATTTATGCAAAAAACAATTAATGATCACACTTGGTCATATAGAAGTGGTTTTTATTACACTAGAGTAACGAAGGTGAATTCAAATGATGATGCACCACAACATTACTGCAATTGCAGCTTCTTCTGCTATTTGTCGAAACCAATACGAATTTTATATGATCATTACAATAAACAACACCTATTTTTCAGATTTGGATATATATAATATATACATAGAGCAGAGAAAGATGCTTAACAAACCTCGAATTGTTAGCGTTCGGCATAATATCCATCCTGTCTATGTAAGAAGAGATAGACGAAATGCTGGAGAATTTGAATTTGGCTGACTTTCTAACTTCTCAGGTAGGTACGCATTTAAATTATCATTACATAAGATCCTACAGTATTTACTCTTATTCTGAACTTCTTATAATATGCATAAATCCTCAGCAAAATAATGTACCTAAGTATATAGGTAGGTACTCAAACACAAGATATAGCGCACGTATGAGAACAATATTAATCTTAAATTAAATGTCAGCGGGTTTAGTTATTTTGGTAGGACTTATATTTGAGTAAATATTTACTTAATTATATTTTATTTTATTATAATTTATGTTTTCATTTTGTTCACAGAAGCCGAGGAGTAAGCAGAATAATAAACCGCTCGTTATCACAGCCACATGGACAGTACATAATAATTGAAAGTTAACAAAAATGAGGAATTTGCTATGAGCCAAATCGAGACCATTGTCACTTCTTGGACATTAAACAAGAATATACTATTAACTATTAGTTCTCTTCCCGTGGGTGTCGTAAGAGGCGACTAAGGGATAACACGATGCAAATACCATCGATGCGTAGAGACGGAAAACTCGACATTAAACCCTATACGACTGCCTCGTTGGTCTCGCGGCATAAGTGTGCGTGTGGGATCGGGAGGTCCCGGGTTCAATTCGTGGGTCGGGCAGTGTTATTGGGTTTTTCTGTCACGAAATTCTCAATAGCAGCACGGAGTCTGGAAATGTGCCCGGTACGGCAATAGGCTCGCCCCTTATTACGTGGGACTAAAGTATATCTGGCGAAAAGTGGGTGTAGAAATACACCTCTGCCTACCCCTTCGGGGTTATAGGCGTGAGACTATGTATGTATGTAGTTTACTAAAATAATGAAAACCAAACCAAATACATAATTATTACTGTGAAGTTCACGTTGTAATTGCAACAATCAAATGGCCTAACAGATGTTGATTGTTTCAACTCTACTTAAAATAATATTTTGTATCAGATTTCATCATCTCAATACACCGAATAAATAAAATCGAAATGTGAAATTGGAGCTTGCCTTTTAATATACATACCTACTCTATTCCTTTAATTATCTATTGAAGTGGTCCAGCGGCAATCTGGGTAACACTGGATTATCAGATTTTGGACTCGGTACCCGATTAGAAACGCGCTACGCTTATGTTAGCTCACACAATTGTATCACATCCTGCTGAGTTAGTGGTTAGTCTTCCTTGTAGAACGGCCTATTGGTCGAGTGGTACCTAAACCTGAGTGCTAAGACGAAAGTCATGGGTTCGATTACCACCCAGGAGAACTCTTTGTGCGATGAGCAAAGTACCATAACATAATACTCGTATGTGTATAAAAGCAATATTTATACAACGTGTAATGGAAATAACGCACATCCTCAGACACCCCAATTAGAAAACCTTGTTACAATCATAATGCATGCATTGAAATATTTTTTTTATTTGCGTAAATAATGTTTTTTAAAGAAAGTATTAACTCAATTAAAAGTGAAAATCGTGGTCACTTTAAATCTACGCACGCACACAAACGAAACGGTTGCTATGGTAAACAAACAACAGCGATCTGATAGGAACGAAACACAATACGATATAACAAAATGTATGAAATTCAGTCTGTAAACACTCTGATAGAGTGGGGTTTACAAAAATTATGTTTGAACAATTTGTCGGCTACTGTTGATATTACCAAAGATATTATGAGTATTTCTTTCCATCACACTTTTAAGCTATGGTGTGGACAGTCGAATCATTTATTGTTTGTTATTAATATGCACGATCTATTGTTTCTTAACATCGTAAGTGACTATTGTGACTATCTTAACTTAATCAGATAAAATAAAAGAATATCAATGAGAGAAATAAACAAGAAAGGCGTGTTTAAAGTTGTCTTGTGAATCTAAATACTTACAATAATAGAATAATAAAATATTAAAATAACTTACAGGCTTAAATCACATTTCTTTCGTCCACGTAGCACTTAGCACTTCAGTATTTCCTAACAAATCACATCTTTTCACTGTTTCAAAAGCAGCTAGTATCTTAATTAATTAACTACTCGGCACTTTTTCTCTCGTCACAATAAACTGGTGATTTAATATTTCTCCACAATGAGAAAGTCCAGGGGTGACAAGTCAACATCAAGATGATGTTGAACTTTTCACTTTGTTGTTGAATGATTAAATTATACACCATTACACATTTTGTAAACAAGTGAACTTTTAAAAAGGTTTTCACAGCACTCACTGATAGAATCAGATAGATACTGGTTGTACTTGTCATAACATGTCTAAGCGCATCGCCCGCTGCGCTTGTCATGCACCAGCGCGAGCGAGACATTACGTCTCGCTCTTTCCCGTTGTTTATTACCTACCTTAGTGAAAGATAGATGATAGACATTTTGGTGGTCAATTGTGTGCTATTGTCTTTTGCCGTCTATTGTGTTGTATTAATGTGTGCGTTTGTGTAAGTCAACGTGAAACCATATAACAAATGCATTAAAAAATAAGCCGTTCTGCTTTGATTTAAGGTTTATTTTCGAATAGCTCTTTTTTTTTATTGTGTTGTTTTAATGTGTGCGTTTGTGTAAGTCAACGTGGAACCATTTAACAAATGCATTTAAAAATAAGCCGTTCTGCTTTGATTTAAGGTTTATTTTCAAATAGCTCAATTTTTTAAAAAATGAGTGACTACAATTTACGTTATTTTAATTATTTTAAGACTAAAAATAAACAATGTTAAAAATGACGGAAATGGATTCAGTTGCCGATTCTGAACTGTCAAGTATGACACAATGTCAGACATGCGCACTGTGTTCTATGTTTGATTTAAAATAAAGATCAGTTCGTTACTAGCAAGCAGTCGTTTCACTTGGTTGTCTCTCATATTTATCATTGGCGACGAGGAAATCGGTAACTAAGGAAAAAACAATATGGCTACCGGCTCAGTTTTTGGCCTTTTATCGGTATTTTACCACAATATACAGTCGTGGGAGACATATAAGTGCAGGATTAAGCAATGGTTCCTGGCTAATGATATCACCGGGACGAGCGATCCTACGGGCACAAAGCGACGAGCAATCTTGCTGAGCGTACTCGCGGATGGCACGCATAAGCTGGCGGCGGATCTCGCATTGCCAAAGCAGCTGCAAGACGTACCGTACGATGACGTTCTTCGCCTTTTGGACGAACATTTCACACCAAAGCGGTGTGGGTTCGGGGAACGGTACAGGTTTTACGCGGCTATGCAACACGAGGGGGAGACATATGCTCAATGGGCCGCGAGATTGCGCGGTCTGACGGCACACTGCGATTTCTCCAACGTGGAGGAAGCTCTGCGGGACAGATTTGTCATGGGCATGTTGCCTGGACCCGACAGGGAGAAGCTCTTCACCAAAGATTTCATAGGTCTTACCCTAAGCAAGGCGATGGAGTTAGCAGAAAACGCGCAGATCGCACGGGAAGCTGCGAGCGCCGGCGTGCACGCCGCGCCGCGTGATCAGGTGTTCAAGATTACGCGGGCCACAGCGACGGGGATGCCGCCGACTCAAGAGGCTACGCCTTCGGATGCGAAAGCGCAGTGTCTAGTATGCGGTTATTATAATCATAAAACATCACAGTGTCGGTTCACCAAATCGAAATGTAGGAAGTGTAAAGCTACAAGGCATTTGAGCAGGATGTGTAAAAAACTAAATTATGTTAACTCGCGACCTGCGGATGAGAGCGATGACGATGGTGAGTTTTTTAATATTCGTTCGGTAAATGGGCAACCGATGACGGAAACGGTATCAGTCGCGGGGGTTGAACTTAAATTCGAAGTAGATAGTGGTTCGGCCGTCACAGCTATATCAAAAAAAACGTACAACAAATATTTTAGCAATGTACCATTGTCACCGACTAAGAAACAGCTGTTTTCTTATACAGGGGATAAAATTGTGTGTGTGGGAGTAGCACAGCTATTAGTTAGTTATGCAAACTCAACACATTTACTCTGTGTGTATGTTGTGCAAGATGGCGGACCGCCGATTCTGGGCCGCGATTTTATTTCTAAGTTCAAATTAGAATTGTTACCCATAAGATATTGTACGCAATTAGATGGGGATGATATGTTTACTACGTTACAAAAACGTTATCCTTCGGTCTTTTCAGATAAATTAGGGTTATTTAAGAAGTTTAAAGTTAAATTACAATTAAAGGAAGATGCGAAGACGGTTTTTGTTAGGGCTCGACCAATAGCTTTCGCTCTGAAAGATAAAATAGATAAAGAGATAGATCGCTTAGTTGAGTTAGGTGTTTTGAAACCGGTGGATCACGCGCGATTTGCGTCACCAATCGTGCCAGTGTTAAAGCAAAATGGATCTATACGTTTGTGCGCCGACTATTCTACCGGTGTAAACAAACAGTTAATTATCGACCAGTATCCCTTGCCCACAGTCACTGAACTGTTTGCGAAGTTATATGGGGGGCAACAGTTTACTAAATTAGACCTGTCAAATGCTTACAATCAATTGATGTTAGATGACGAGTCACAAGAAATAACTTGCATAAATACGCACAGGGGACTTTTCAAGCACACGCGTCTTTGTTTTGGTATCGCAAGCGCGCCGGCCGTGTTTCAGCGCGCGATGGAAGGCGTGCTCGCTGGCGTGCCCGGCACACTCTGTATGCTTGATGATATTTTAGTTACGGGGAAATCTAGATCGGAACATCTGGATAGATTACATCAAGTGTTAGATAGGTTACAAGACGCGGGACTCACATTGCAAAAAGAAAAGTGTGCATTTTTTAAAGATGAGGTAAACTACCTTGGTTACGTAATAAATAAAGATGGGTTACATAAATCACCACAGAAAATAAAAGCTATGGTAGAAGCACCGGTGCCGACTAATGTAAGTCAATTACAGTAATTTTTAGGGTTAGTGAATTATTATAGAAACTTTGTGTCTAATGCGTCTTCGATTCTAAACCCTTTGTATGAGTTATTAAAAAAGGGTTGCAGGTGGTGCTGGACACATGATCACAATAAAGCGTTTACCACCATTAAAAAGTGCTTAGCGTCGGATCAAGTGTTGGCTCATTTTAACCCAGACGCAACCATAATTCTGACGGTGGATGCGTCACCGTTCGGACTTTCTGCAATATTATCACAGATAGAACCCGATGGGTCGGAGAGACCGATTTCTTTTGCCTCGCGGACTCTTAACGCTGCTGAGAAACGTTATTCGCAGATACAGAAAGAAGCGACTTCAATTATTTTTGGTGTGAGGCGTTATCATCAATATTTATACGGCAGGACGGTTCCGTTTATTCTTCGTACCGATCATAAGCCATTGTTGTCAATTTTCGGACCCCATCGAGGGGTCCCAGAGGTCTCAGCAAACAGATTACAGAGGTATGCATTATTTTTAAGCGGATATAATTATAAAATAGAATATGTACGTAGCGCTAACAACAGCGCGGATTTCTTATCTCGCGCCTGTTTGCCCGAAGAGACCGCGCGTTGCACAGATACGTCGATGCCGTGTCTCGACCGGGCGTCGTATATTAATTTTGTAATCGAAGGTAATTTACCTGTAACGTTAAAAGTGTTACGTGAGGCGACGGATGCAGACAAAACCTTGTGTAAAGTGCGAGATTTTGTTTTGAGTGGATGGCCCAAGAAAATGTCAGATGATCGTTTGAAACCGTATCATTCGTGTAGGATGCAACTGTCTTATGAAAACGGGTGGATTATGAGAGGACACAAGGTTGTAATTCCTGAAAAATTACAAAGTAAAATACTAATGGAATTACATCAGTCCCATTTAGGGATCGTGAAGACGAAAGCAGAAGCACGATCTAGGGTTTGGTTTCCGGGAATAGATTCGGCTCTAGAGCGTTTGATAGGTTCGTGTGATGTGTGCATACTACTAAGACCATCACCACCGCGGGCACCGATTGCTCACTGGGAATACCCACCCACGCCATTTTATAGGGTTCATATCGATTTTCTGGGACCTATAAACGGACACACATTTTTAGTAATAGTAGATGCTTATACTAAGTGGGTTGAAGTTTTTGACATGAAGACCAGTACTTCTGCCACAGCAACCATTGATAGGTTGTACGAGTTTATGTCAAGATTCGGTATTCCACATACGCTAGTCAGTGACAATGGTACATCGTTTACATCGCACGAGTTTAAGGCTTTTTGTAGGCAGAACGGAATTTGTCACGTGACGTCACCGACATACCACGCGGCCAGCAACGGACAGGCCGAAAGTTTTGTAAAGATAGTGAAAAAAGGCATTAAATCAAGCTTGATTAGCGGTAATGGGGCGCGAGATGTAAATAACAAACTTTTAAAATATTTGTTTGATTACAGAAATTCCGTTCACACAATAACCGGGCACTCGCCGGCTGAACTGGTTTACGGTCGAAAACTTAGAACGCGTCTTGATCTAATAAAACCAGAGTTGCCATCGCTTTCATCCACGGATCTCGCTAACGCGGTTAAACGTAAACAGTGTTTGCAAAATAAGACAGTCAAACATAATAATCAACCTTTCACTATTGGTACAACAGTTTATTATAAAAAACAATCTGGACACAGTAAATATACTTGGTGTAAAGGGACGGTATTTAAAAAAATTGGCAAGGTGGTATATTTAATTAAAGACTTGGCGACTTCAGCTATATTAAAGAAGCATAAAAACCAGATTATTTTGTGTAAAGGCGATGATTACAATGACGTGGATATAGACCTAGAGGAGTTAAGTGACAGTCAAGCTTCAGAGTCACAGTTAACAGAAGAGGTGTCGAATCCAGCCACGCACGAAAAAGAGGAAGATACATCAGTTGCTGCAAGAACTTCCGAGCTGACAAGATCTGCCACGCCGCCAGTTTTGCCTATCGTAGTTCCTCAAATCTCTTCACCAGAGAATTTAGGGGAGGAGGAGGAGGAATTCCAGGAGGCTATATCCGACCCTCCAAATATTGAGCATACTGACGAGGCACCTATGCAACAGCAGACACATGAGCCTATGCCACTACGGTCTAAACGTAATCGGCCAAAAGTCGACTACAAATTGTTTTATTAGATGTTGTACTATATTTACTTTTAAGAATTTATTATATATACTTATTTGGTGTTATTGTTTAGTAAGAAGTCTTTGTAGCTTAGTTGTTTATTTGTATGCCTAAGCTAAGGGGAGGAATGTCAAGTATGACACAATGTCAGACATGCGCACTGTGTTCTATGTTTGATTTAAAATAAAGATCAGTTCGTTGCTAGCAAGCAGTCGTTTCACTTGGTTGTCTCTCATATTTATCATGAACAAAGTACTTTCAAGATGTGCATTAAACTTGTTACATGTTGTATATATTAATCAATTGTCTGACTACCATGCCACTAGGTTGTGCCTAGTTTGGGATCACACCGTCAAGTGTGGGTTGTCACAGAGAATTAATTTATTCTCATGCTTCTCTTCTTCACGGATATTTTCTTACAATTCACTTAAAAATTCACCCGGTCTAAATGGTCACTAAGGACGAAAGGCGGCACCTACCCTAACCACTCTCATACTAGTATGGGCAGGTGGTACTTGATGGGCGACCTTATTAGATAGATATTCTCTTAACAGGCTCCAAGGCTTATTACTTTTACTATATATGCAAAGTGGGCAACAGTGATGTTTTGTCATGGCGAGTCTCGTGGCAACAGAGACCCGAGGCAGGCTTTCCCGTGATTATGCCTTTCAAAATTACACCAAGCGAATAGCTCCTGTGGCCTTCCCTTCGCTGATCGGCCGAAGCAAGCCAAATTTAAGAGCCCTGAACCAACTAGTCAAAATAGGCTTGCCAGAGTCTAGGCCATGTCTAGGCTCTGACTGACTCGTTGAACTATTCGGCACCCTTTTTTTACGTCGGGAAACTCTTCTCCGAGGGGCGGGCAGAGAGGGTATGTCGGACTCCCCGGGACAGAATCCGGGTTAACCGACTAAAACCACCACAATACCCGCCTCAGCGCTCAAAAGAATGAGACACAGAGAACGCGGGTGTACTGCTCCTGGGTCCCGTTACGCTTGTCCCGTAGTAGAGCTCAGACTCTGAAAGGGCTAGGTTGGTAGTGCCCTCCCTTCGCTACCTCGTACTGTGCGAGTATAGTGGTCCCTCGACTATCCGAGACCCCTGTCTTGTTGGGGTCGTTCGTGGTCGGGCAGTCAGATTGCCATCTCTGATTGCCCACGGCCCCAAGGAAGAGTCAGGCTAGCGGCCATTGCCACCGCCACGACGCGCGACGCCGCCTGCGTCTGCGAGCGGGATCGGCTCTCTCGCGATCCCGCTCGGCGGTCTCCTTCTGGAGCATGACCGCTTCACAGAAGGAGACCACATCAGCGTCCCACAGGACGTCTTCCGTCAACATGGCCTGAACTACGGCCGGTGGAGAAAGAACTATTCGGCACCCACAGATTACATGAAATTTACAATTCTGTGTCGGCACCGCATTGCGCTTCCCACGCACGCACATTCAACTCGCTGCCACCCAGCCCTAATCTAAGACTTAGGTCTGTTACCCGAGGTAGTGGGTTGGATTACTAACACGACAAATCTTTGTATGATGAGCTACGCTTTTGTCTGTGTCTTTGTAAAATGAAATAGTTACCTATCTACGTACTTAGGAAAAATAATTATAAATGAACGTTTATCAGTCGTCTACTTGCTGTATACAGGCGTCTGAGCGCGTACTGACCAAGTAGGCAGTCTTTTGGCTTAAGCCACCCAAAGAACCTATAACTGTGACAGTATTATGTGTACGGTATACGTACATCCCCATAATATTTTTTCAGCCTTTCAAAAGCGAATGTCTAGGAAGGTATCGCGTCGAGATGTAGCCTATTTGATGAGATGCCTTCCTAGACATTGTCATAAATATAGGGCCAAGCAAGGTTGACGCCAATCTTACACAATAAGCCACCAGAGAGATATCTATAAAAATTGCCTTATGATAGAATATTGTTCACTCATTTAAGTTGTAATCAAACGTATTATAAGCATATGCCACTAAATTGATAAATAATACAAAATTATCTTAATAATTTTCACAAATTTAAAATATTATATAATTGCAAAGTTCGTCGATAGGAACTTTTGGTTTGACAACGTATGAGACGTCCGCGAACGTAACGGTTTTGGTTTAAAACGTTGTCAAATAATAGCGCGATACCATGCAACAACGAGAGTTCACTCGCACGCTGTCACCTAGCTGTCATTGAACGTATCTGCCCTACAATAACCAAATCGTTTACGTTCAAATAATTAGCACGATACGAAATGTGCATAACGTGACGTTTTCGGTTGAAGTTTGGTTTTGGTAAATACGTTGACGTTTAGCACGATTGCCCCCCAGGTCATAGTACCACTACTGCGCTTATCAACATAACGGATGATATCAGGTCAGGGGGGCGATCGTGCTAAACGTCAACGTATTTACCAAAACCAAACTTCAACCGAAAACGTCACGTTATGCTCTTTTCGTATCGTGCTAATTATTTGAACGTAAACGATTTGGTTTTTGTAGGGCACATACGTTCAGTGACAGCTAGGTGACAGCGTGCGAGCCTGTGCGAGCGAACTCTCGTTGTTGCATGGTATCGCGCTATTATTTGACAACGTTTTAAACCAAAACCGTTACGTTCGCGGACGTCTCATACGTTGTCAAACCAAAAGTTCCTATCGACGAACTTTGCAAATATTTATTATTTTAAATTTGAGAAAATTATTAAAATAATTTTGTATTATTTATCAATTTAGTGGCATATGCTTATAATACGTTTGATTGCAACTTAAATGAGTGAACAACATTCTTTCATATATGGCAATTTTTATAGATATCTCTTTGGTATAGCTTATTGTTGCGGGAGAATTCATTATTGCAAGATTGGCGTCAAGTTTGCTTGGCCCTATATTTATAACAATGTCTAGGAAGGCTTCTCATTAAAAAGGCTACATCTCGACGCGATGTCTTCCTAGACATTCGCTTTTGAAAGGCTGAAACAATATTATGGGGATATACGTATACCATACACATAATACTGTCACAGTTGTAGGTTCTTTGGATGGCTTAAGCCAAAAGACTACTCGGTCACTGCGCTTTCAGACGCCTACAGCCACCGAAGTATACAGCAAGTAGACGACTGATAAACGTTCATTTATAATTATTTTCCCTAATTACCTAGATAGGTATTGTAATTATTTAATTTAACCAAGTCACAGACAAAAGCGTAGGCCTCATCATACAAAGATTTGTCGTGATAGGAATCCAACCCACTACCTCGGGTAACAGACCTAAGTCTTAGATTAGGGCTGGGTGGCAGCGAGTTGAATGTGCGTGCGTGGGAAGCGCAATGCGGTGCCAACACAGAATTGTAAATCTCATGTAATCTGTGGGTGCCTAATAGTTAAATGAGTCGGTCAGAGCCTAGTCTCTGGCCAGCCTATTTTGACTAGTTGGTTCAGGGCTCTTAAATTTGGCTTGCTTTGGCCGATCAGCGAAGGGAAGGCCACAGGAGCTATTCGCTTGGTGAAATTTCAAAGGCATAACCACGGAAAAACCTGCTCCGGGTCTTTGTTGCCACGAGACCCGCCATGACAAAACATCACTGTTGCCCACTTTGCATATATAGTAAAAGTAATAAGCCTTGGAGTCTGTTAAGAGAATATCAATCTAATAAGTTCGCCCATCAAGTACCACCTGCCCATACTAGTATGAGAGTGGTTAGGGTAGGTGCCGCCTTTCGTCCTTAGTGACCATTTAGACCGGGTGAATTTCTAAATGAATTGTAAGAAAATATCCGTGAAGAAGAGAAACATAAGAATAAATTAATTCTCTGTGACACCTGGCGGTGTGGTCCTAAACTAGGCACAACCTGGTGGCATGGTAGTCAGACAATTGATCAATATATATAAATATTGCTTTTATACACATACGAGTATTATACATACATACATACATACATAGACTCACGCCTGTTTCCCCGAAGGGGTAGACAGAGGCATATTAAACGCCCACTTTTCGCCAGTGTTTTGATCCCACGTAATAGGTGGCGAGCCTATTGCCGCTTATTGGGACATTTTGTTTGCCAGAGCCTCGTCCGTTGATCGGCAGGTGCACCACTTGCAGGTGAGGTTGGCTTAGGACCCTAAGTTCTTGGTGGGAACCCTATGCACGAGTATTATAGTTATGGTAATTTGCTCATCGCACAAAGAGTTCTCCTGGGTGGTAATCGAACCCATGACTTTCGTCTTATTGGTCTAGTGGTACCTAACCATGACTGGGTTAGGTACCACTAGACAAATAAGCCGATCTACAAGGGAGACTAACCAATGACTCAGCAGGATGTGATACAAGTGTGTGAGCTAACATAAGCGTACTTTCTAATCGGGTATCGAGTCCAACATCTGATGATCCAGTGTTACCCAGACTACCGCTGGACCACTTCTATAGATAGTTAAAGGAATAGAGTAGGTATGTATATTAAAAGGCAAGCTCCAATTTCACATTTCAATTTTATTTATTCAGTGTGTTGAGATGATGAAATCTGATACAAAATATAATTTTAAGTAGAGTTGAAACAAACAACATCTGTTAGGCCATTGTTACAACGTGAACTTCACAGTAATAATTATGTTTTTGGTTTGGTTTACATTATTTTAGTAAACTAATTAATAGTATATTCTTGTTTAATGTCCAAGAAGTGATGATGGTCTCGATTTGGCTCATAACAAATTGCTCATTTTTGTTAACTTGCAATTATGTCCATGTGGTTGTGCTGACGAGCGGCTTATTATTTTGCTTACTTCTCGGCTACTGTGAACAAAATTAAAATATAAATTATTCAGTAATTATTTACTCAAATATAAGTCCTATCAAAATAACTAAACCCGCTGACATTTAACTTAAGATTAATATTGTTCTCATACGTGCGCTATAGCTTGTGTTTGAGTATAATATACTAACATTATTTTGTTGGGTATTTATGCATATTATGAGACAAGTTCAGAAAGACAGTAAATACTGTAGGATATTACGTAATGATAATTGAAATGCGTACCTGAAAAGTTAGAAAGTCAGCCAAATTCAAATTCTCCAGCTTTTCGTCTATCTCTTCTTTTATAGAAAGGATGACTATTATGCCAAACGCTGACAATTCGGGGTTTGTTTAGCATCTTTCTCTGCTCTATATATTATCCCAAATCTGAAAAATAAGTGTTGTTTATTGTAACGATCATATAAAATTCGTATTGGGCTCGACAAATAGCAGAAGAAGCTGCAATTGCGGTAATGTTGTGGTACATCATCATTTGAATTCACCTTCGTTACGCTAGTGAAATAAAAACCACTTTAACATGACCAAGTGTGATCATTATTTATTTTTTGCATAAATCACTTATTACAGTTAACAATATTTCGGTACTTACCGTATAAATGTAATAAAATTATTTCATGACTTATATTATAATATTTATTGACATTCAATGACATTCACATAATGACATTAATTGTCTTTTTTAAATAGTGCTTGCACATGGCGCGATGTCGCTACAGCCTCTTTAGTATAAGAATAGTACTTACTATTTGAAAAAACCGGTGTCAAGCACTAAACGTTTGACGTAAGCCCAACGTAAAGGTGAACGCCGACTTGGCCGCACCGCACGCGCCGCAGTATTCGCATTCGAATTATTTATATGAAGTTCTATGCAACCTCGCACACCCACCCGCGCCGCAGTCGCTGAAACGACCGAACTCCCCAAGCCGCAGCTGATGACGTCACCAACACCGGCCCGCACGCAGCGGACGCTGCGGCTAGCGCGGCGCGGATGATGCTGAATGAAAGAACAGTGTTGCCAACACTGATTTTCAAAAATACGTAGATCAGAGTTAAAAAGTACGTAGATGTAGGATAGGTACTTTTAATAATATCCTAGATAAAGGGAGTAAAAAATTGTAAAACGAGTGTCTCAAACATCGATTCGAGCCTGTAAGCAAATATTGTTGACTTAAATTGACCGATATATTTTTAGTGTGTACTTGTTAAACTAATTGGGTACGAATAAACATGCAACAAAGTATTAGCTACGTCCATTATTAGGTACGTGTGGTTTGTGTTTAATGATGCTTATTTCTTAGTAAAATTCCGTTATTTTGCTAATTTGGTAATTTGCTGCAAAATACGTAGATTCTGGGCCAGAAGTACGTAGGTTCGCGAGAAGGGTCCAAAATACGTAGATCTACGTAAAAAGACGTAGAGTTGGCAACGCTGTGAAAGAAATCAAGTGCGATGCGTGCGGCGACGGGAACGACTGCAGTGACTGCGGTGCGGATAGATGTGCGAGGCCATTAACAAAAAGCGATGACTGCGGGGACTGCGGCGACTGCGGTGCGGCCAAGTCTGCGTTCACCTTAAGGGTTTCGTCTACGGCTCGAACGCTCAATACAATTAGCACGATACCATGTTTGACATCAGCCAAACTAAAACCAAACGTTCACCAATTACGTTACGTTGTCAACGTTTGAACTTTTGAAAATAGCACGATTAGCCCCCAGGTATGGAGAATGGCAAGCTAACAATTCTCTATTTGCTTGACTTTAGCAATGCGTGTTCAATACTGTCGACTTTGATGTTCTGCTCGCCATTTTAAGCTCACTTAACATATCTCCATCAGTAATCGACTGGTTTCATAGTTACCTATTTGGCCGCCGGCAGCGTGTCCATCTGGATGAAACTTATTCGTCCCGGTTTGAAAATTCTGCTGGTGATCCACAGGGCGGCGTCTTATCTCCTCTACTCTTCTCAATTTTTATTAATTCTATATCCAATCATATTTCTTCTTCCTACCACCTTTATGCTGATGATATGCAAATTTACATTCAAGCAAAATATGAACATTTGTCGTCAGCTATCTCCACGATTAATAGTGATCTGGCTAAAATATCAGATTGGTCTAATAGGTACGGACTTACGATAAATCCAAAGAAAACCCAGATCACAATTATCGGCAGTTCTAGACTGATGTCAAAGGTCCCTTGGTCTTTGCTTCCCCAGATATCTTTTGTTGGCGTTTCAATTCCTGTGAGTAAAGAAGTGAGGAATCTGGGGATTACCTTTGACAAAACGTTATCCTGGTCTGTGCAGCTACATAATATCAGTCGACGAATTTTTACTGCCGCTGCGTCACTGAGAAGATTACGTAATTTCCTTCCCATAACTACTAAAATTGCACTTGTGCAATCTATACTTCTTCCCATTCTTGACTATGCCTATGCCAGCTATCTAGATCTCAATGAGGACCAGCTAGATAAACTTGAGCGCCTCCAAAACTTCTGCATAAGGTTCACATATGGCTTACGTAAATATGACCACATTTCTGAATTTCGTAACAAGCTCAAATGGCTGCCTCTCCGCCTTCGACGGAATACTCACATCCTTTGCCTTCTTTATAATATATTATTCAATCCATCATTTCCCTTTTATCTTAAAGGACGGTTCGAATATCTTCATGACACACATTCAAGGACTAAAAAGAAATATAACCGCAAGAAGTATATAAAACATTTCAGTAAACAGTATTTTTACAGTTCCTTAGTCAAAAATTGCTAAACATGAAACCCTTATAAACGCGCTATGTCTGTCAGTCTATCCGTATATCATAGCCACTTTATGCCGAAACTATTCAGTTTACACATTTGAAAATTGGTAAGTAGGTAGATGTATTCTGTGAACCACTTTACGACCTTATAGAAAATAAAAAAATATTGACTATTAAGGAGGGCTCTTCATACATGGAACTGATGTGGAAAATGGGTCGTTAAAAATTACTTTGAGGTGCCTAAAACCATAGTTTCTCAAAGTCAATAGTTTGAAAGATATACGGCTCCAAAGTGGTAAAATGGGTGTGTGTGTCCAACTTTTAAAGTAAGAGAGTGACAAATCTAAAAATAATATATGCTGTAGATCGTTATAAAAACTTCCAACGAAAAATGGTTTAAACGATATGTAGTCAGCAGTTTTTGATATAAAGCACATCTTAAAAACCGCAAATGTAGCTTTATCGTTAATACAAATACTATTAATAGTTGGTCGAAGATAATGGCTATGGTAAGTGTATACCTCCACTACGGAACCCTTCATCGCGAATAGCTTTTATAATGTTCCGTCCTAGGTGTTAGTTGTAGCCGTTTGCCATTACAAAGCTTTGGTGCATTAAGATTCCGCATTAACAGGACTGGAACACCAACGTGCAGTCTCAAGTTGCGTCAAGGTACTCCTGATAATTGTAAGGAGTTCAGAAACTCTATAGGGTACGAAGAAACTTGGTCAGTATTCATGACTCAACAACATCACTTTGGATACAATCAAATGTCAAAGCCATAGACTAATGATTGGTCTCGCTCTGCTCTACTAGACGGAGCCCGCATACTTGTAAAATGAGGCAGAAAAAACCATGCCAGCTGGCATGGTTTGAGGCTGTCACACTGACAGCCGTGTGTCAGGTTCATATATCCACCAAATAATTCGCTGTACAATGCCAAATTGCGCTTTTATCCCGTGTAAAAATAAGTCAACAAGCAATAAAAAGGACTCTGGGATCACATACCATCTGTAACATAACAATAAATTTGAAATTTCACCCTAAAATTACATTAAACCAAAAATTTCATTCAGTGTTGCTGCGCGTAGAAGAACAATTTCCTCGTAGTTGAGATTTTATAATATAAATGTATTGTTATTGTATTTTATAATATAATCTTTTGCATTTTTCTAACCTTATTATTTATTTTACATATTTATGTATTGTTTAATGTTTACGTTAGTAATTTATATACATAAAGTGATGAAGTAAATATATAAGGCAGTCATCTCGAACAAATGTGAGTTACAAAGTAACAGTAATGATAGGTCGCACATGCGTTTGGACTTCATTTTAAGCAATAAAGATAAGATAAGATTCCTTAAAAAGTAATTTAAAATCTTTCAACACAATTTGGTACCTAGAACAATTTTATCTATTTTAATTATTTGTAAAAAAATCTAAAAAAGTTCAACAGTGTACGCAGTATCTTCTCGTGGCTACAGATTAAATATCTTTTGGGCCTCACATTCAGCTACTCATTACACGTAGATGCTATTAGAATAATTAGGTATATCCGTATCGCAGTCATTCACCATCATCATCGTCCTAGAGTTATCCCAGTTGCATCTAAGACCTTGCGACTTGGAGCCTGGGGTCCGCTTACATACTAGTCCAACCAGATATGACAGAATATCTGCTTTTCCACAGATCGGCTGCCGTCTGACTCCGTAATCCAAAGGGATAGCGATATTCCATGGGTTTAGACCAGTATCAGTTTGTTTGAGGGGACTGATTCCCCGTAAAGAAGTTCAAAGATCTTAATGAAAGCCGGGACTGACGGTTTAACATACTCTTCGAGGCACGGGGCAAGCGATCATTAGTAATTTATTAGGCACATATCTTTGAAATGACAATGGTGCACGCGGGCACGCCGTAGATTCAAACTCGAAACCGTCTACATGGCAGTCTGTTAATATTGTGTATCGTTACTTGTGAGTTTTGGTGTCTACATGATTATTAACAGTAAATAAACCTAAGTAACACTTAAAAGGTCAAATTGGTATACGTACTAAATAATGTGTAACTAACAATTGATGGCTAGAATGGAAATAGAATGCACTATTTTCTAAATAACTTATAATTTACAAGATTATTTTGAATACGTAATAATTTGTAAATATCATATGTTACAACCTATTTGGATACAACCAAATCATTGGATAATATACCCACCATTTTTTCGATGATGAAACCTGCGCCTAACCCATACACGAATAAATTGATGCTTTTAAATAATTGTAAATTTTGTACCTACATTTATAACCAGTTACTTATCCAATAGACCACAGTATAAAATATTTTCCTATTAACTCGGGTAACTGTTGAGAAGCTGACAACACAAATCTTCACGCATGCGTCTTGTTGCTTTTGATTGACACACACTGTCATAATGAGTTGCCTCACTTATGGACCTATTTTTCTTAGGCAGTGCGGTGTCTAGTATAGCGAAGCGATACCAATCATTTGTCTAAGGTCAAAGCAATGATTTCAAAAGAAAGGATGCGCCCATCTGAACATTTTATACAAGTCTTCTTAATACAAGCAAAAATATTGACATCTGTCATATGTGGCATAACAAATACAAACTTCATGAGTGACGCGTTGCATAGGTCAACGACGTAACCTTGTAAGCACGTACTATATAACTTTTTTCACATTTTAACATGCCGATAAAATTAGGTACATAACGATTTCCTTTTTGTGATGATATTTTACAGGTTACAAAGACGTGTAAGTAAAACGAATTTGTCTCAAACAGCTTTATTTGAAATTGTAATCAACTTATTATAAGGTATTGGGATATTTAAAAGCAACTAAAAAAGACGAAATAGCTTATTTTACATATTATACCAAAATTACTGTCCTTTAAATAAAACCATTTTTTTAAATTTTTGCCTCTCAGTTCCCTTCCCCGTGTTTTCTGTGATAGACTCGTGATGCAATTTGACATTTATATATTTTTTAATGATGGCCCGAATGAGATGCAATCTATGATTAAGTGTGGCCGGCTGATCAACAGAGTGCAAGTTTAAAACAGTGAATGTACTCTTTCCTACAAAGTTTGCTAAAGTTTTTGTGGATAGGAACATATAGTCACTTTTTGTCATAAATTGGGGTCTATTATTATGTCTTATATTTTTTTCGGTTTCTAAGCATACCTCAAACAGATCAAGAGAAGGAAAATAAAGTCCGCCCATATTTGTCAATTCTATCAGCTTATAAAAAAATATTTTTCGTTACCAACTAGACTGTTTAAACAAATTTCACATTTAATCTTTTTTGTTAAACTTCTGGCTACCCATCCAGCAATATACCCAACAATGAGTTCTATATTCTATATCGCCGCATCGCCGTTGTCCCTGCATAAAGCTATTGTTCCTGCTTATATCAAAGGCATTAGAGCTGAAGCACTACTAGATACAGGCAGTTCTAAAAGCTTTATTAACTTCGAATTTTCTAAATTATGCTCTCTGAAGATGAAACCTAGTCGGCAGATGATATCTATGGCCTCTCTTAACCACACTTCCTCAGTGAAAGGAGAAACCTGCCTCACGCTTACCTTGGGAAAACACACATACGAAAACGTTCAACTGCTTGTTGTAGAAAATTTATGCTCAGACATAATTATAGGACATGACGTATTAGAAAATCACTCATCCCTCGAATTCGCATTCGGTGGCCCGAAAGAACCTCTCGTCGTCTGCAGCGTAGCCGAAGCATCTGTCCCTGCAGTGCCTTTATTCGCCAATCTATCTCCAGAATGCAAACCAATTGCTATAAAGTCTCGAAGATACAGCGATGATGACCGACGTTTTATTGAAGAGGAGGTGAAAAATCTCTTAAATGAAGGCGTTATTGAAGAGAGTCGGTCACCATGGCGAGCACAGTTACTGATCACTAAGAATGCAAATCACCGGAAACGCCTAGTAATTGACTACTCCAGAACTATAAATCGATTTACAGAACTAGACGCCTATCCACTTCCCTGTATAGAAGAACTGATAACAAAAGTGGCCAAATATTCTGTGTTTAGTGCCATAGACTTAAAAAGCGCCTATCATCAAGTTCCTATCTTACCAGAAGAAAGACATTACACTGCATTTGAAGCAGCTGGAAATCTATACCAGTTTCGGCGTATACCATTTGGAGTCACAAATGGAGTTTCCAGCTTCCAAAGAACCATCGATTGGCTTATTCGAACGGAAGATTTGAAAGGAACATTTGCATATATCGACGATATAACAATTTGCGGCAAAACACTAGAAGAGCATGACCATAATCTACAAAAATTTCTTGCAGCAGCTACGAAGTACGGCTTAACACTCAATGAAGCAAAATCCAAATTTAAACAAACTTCTATCAACATACTTGGCTATACGATCGCTAACCATATCATCAAACCTGACAATGATAGATTAGAACCTCTTCTAAACTTACCCCCTCCTCAGGACTTGCCCAGCTTGCGAAGAACCCTAGGTATGTTCGCCCATTACTCAAAGTGGATATCAAACTTTTCTGAAAAGGTACATGAACTAGCAAAGACCAAGACATTTCCGCTGAGTACCACTATGATTAAAGACTTCCAAGAACTGAAAAAGGCCATAGTCAAGTCTTGTGTTCATGCCATTGATGAGAATGTACCATTCACTGTAGAAACTGACGCCTCGGAACACTCCATTGCAGCAACTCTTTCACAGGCTGGCAGGCCAGTAGCTTTCTTTTCGAGGACACTTAATCCCTCTGAACAAAATCATTCAGCAATCGAAAAGGAGGCTTACGCTATTGTTGAATCGTTAAAGAAGTGGCGGCATTTCCTTATAGGGAAATCATTTTTGCTCATCACCGATCAGCGCTCCGTTGCTTTCATGTTCAACACTAAGCACACCAGTAAAATAAAAAATGAGAAAATACAGCGCTGGCGATTGGAACTATCTCCATACAAATATGATATCATATACAGGCCTGGCTCACAGAATCATGTAGCGGACGCCCTCTCTCGTGTCTGCGCCATCGTTGAAACACCAGGGAAGCTACGATCGCTCCACGAAGCCCTTTGTCACCCAGGTGTAACGAGAATGGCACATTGGGTTCGTTCCAAAAACTTGGCCTACTCGATCGAAGAGATAAAGAGCATGACGAAAGACTGTCGAATCTGTTCAGAAGTTAAACCTAGATTCATTAAAGCAGACCCGCAAAATAAACTAATTAAGGCTATAGCGCCTTTCGAACGACTTAGCATGGATTTTAAGGGACCTGTACCATCTAAATCACAGAACAGATTCATTTTAACGATAATCGATGAGTACTCCCGCTTTCCATTCGCTTTTCCGTGCTCTGACATAAGCGCTAAAACTGTAATCAGGCATTTAGATAGCATTTTTGTCATGTTCGGCACGCCAGCTTATGTGCACTCAGACCGAGGGACATCATTTTTATCGGCAGATGTTAAAGAATTTCTAAACTCCAGACAAATAGCGACGAGTCGTACAACGCCTTACAATCCTCAAGGCAACGGCCAAGTAGAAAGGCTCAATTCTACGCTCTGGAAAACTGTTCAGTTGGCTTTGAAAACTAAGAACCTACCGATAGAGAGCTGGGAGGATGTCCTACCGCAAGCATTACACTCCATACGTTCGCTCTTGTGTACTAGCACAAATTGTACGCCACATGAAAGAATGTTTCGACATTCACGTAGATCGACAAATGGAGATTCAATTCCTACATGGCTAACGGACTCAAGCAGAGTGCTTATGCGACGTTTTGATCGGAAATCGAAATATCAACCGCTAGCCGAGGAGCTGGAGGTACTGGAGACTAACCCCACCTATTCGTACGTTCGAACGATGGATGGTCGTGAGACTACTGTGTCCAACCGTCATTTAGCGCCTTTAGGATGCAACGGAGAAGATATCCCCACAATTGACGAGTTTGTAGATGCCGAGCCCGAAAGATCGCACTCTCCATCACCACCATGTTCACCGCCGACGACTTCGCCTTCATCACCAACAGCATACTATTCGCCACCAGTCTCGCCGCCAGAGACTCCTTCGTCACCGCCCACATCTGAGGTCTTGCAAGGAGCACCCGAGCGAATGAGCTCGGACGCAAACGAGCCCGCAGTCGCGGAGTTACCCCGGAGGTCGGCTAGATCACGGAATCCGCCAAAGTATCTACGTGATTACATCTGGCCGGGGTGAATGTGGTGAACCTCTTTCTTTACTGCCATAAACACTTTTCTTAATTTATATTGTCATACGAATGTTTGTCATTGTCATAACAACCATATAACAACTATGTCACGTTTTGCTAATTAAAACCTTCTGTATAGGTTTTGGCTATTATTACACTTTGTTAGGTGCCCAAAGACGTTTTCTGTTGGACTATCCAAAGTATTCGATAACAGAGCACAGTTATTGTTATAAACTTCATCCCTTTCCTCATGATACGTATCCGTTGATGTCTGATTCATGGACTTGTCTTCTTCTTCGTGACGATTCATTTCAGTGGTGCAATTAATAGCTCTTACAGATGACACGGTTAAAATTGGAAAATTGTCTAAAGGAATGCTATTTCCAGTAAATGTCGATTTTAATGACAAGTGCTTCATGCAACGCCTGTACGCTCCTTTAAGTTGTATAGCATTTGGGTTATCGTTGCAACCCCCGTGCTTTCTTATCAAGCTAAAAAATAGCTCTAACTGATCCTGAGACAGGCGGTACGTCGAAATGTACTTCAATTTAGACGACGACTCAACTAAATTTTTATAGAGGATTTTTAAACTCTCCAAGCACACAATCAATCCTAAGAATCCTACTCTGCTTTTGGATTCCAAAATGCTTATTTTTCTAATGATCAAAACTATTCGTGGTTGTCTGTTATGTCTTTTAATAATCCGTTTCACATTAGAGAAAATTTTTAGACCTTTAATGTAAGCAATAGCCTGCTCAATAAAATTAAATATTTTCACTTTATTTTTTTGAGAAATGGCTCTCTTGAATCCGGATTGGTTGAATCTGCGAGAATTTAAAATATCGAATATATTATTGAAAAAATTATTGAATTCGACTGTTGCAGTGCTTTCTGAAAAATAACTACTATGTAATACTTCGTTGCAGAGTGTCAGAGCTTTTGCAACACTTCGGCTTAGTAATTGTGTCGCTAATTTTACCTTCATTATCTGGTTTCTAAAGTATATGTGTCTGTAGGTTAATTTATTAGCAAAATTTAGCTGCTGGTTTGTTTGGAGTTTTAAGAGCCGAATCAAAAATTTCCATTCAATTTGCTGATTCTTCTCGTTGAAAATTATCTTTTTTTTTCAAACACGTTCCTTACTAATTTTATCATGTGGCATGCGTCCATAAAAACTACAATATTTACTTTTGTGACAGGGTGGGGGAAAGTTGTTTTTAATTGACCTATATTACTTATGTTGCAACCCAGTATGTTCGCAGCTTTTATATTCGTTGGACATCCATCGAATGTGAGAGTTGCGACATTGACACCGACGGAATTACATTTTTCGAGACAAATATTATCAGTATTTGCTATAAGTTCACTAGCGAAACCGTGCACTAAAAAATAACCGACTGGTATTTTCCAATTTTCAGAAAGACACACAAGCATCATGACAAAAGCTTTAGTAGCTTTCTCTTCTTTGTCAATTTTTCCATATCCCATGTCTACGTGACCAACATTTCTATCACCTTTCCATAATTTGGCTTGTCGAATGTTCATCTCATCAAAAATTAGACAGCATTCAATATTTTCTGTCAAACTATCCCTCTTAAGTTTTAGCATTTCAAATGATTCCTGTGTAAATCCAAGCTCGCCGTTAATGGAGCTATACCTATAACAAAGGGGAATAATCAAATCTCTGAAGTAAGGAACATATTATGCGTCCGACTTATAAGTACTACGTTACTAGTAAGTCTTTATTAAATTACCATTTGGTTAAGGTTCTCGGGTGCGGAAGACAACACTCAAATTTCCTTCGTACGTATTTATAAGCAGATGGCGAATAAAAATTTAAAGTCATAGCAAACTTTCGAAGGGCGGGTGGATAAGATGGTCGCTTTTTTTTTGTAGGATTGTTTGTTTTTCTATTGTATTTGTTTTTTAAGACTTGTAGTCGATAAAGCTCTATTATTTCAAGGTTTGTTCCAAGAGCAGACTCAATTTCATCAGTGATATGCTTCTTCTGTTTCAAATCTTTAATTATATATGTCAGTGATTTGTTTTTTCTTTTTAACCGAGCATTCTGCTTCTTTAAATTTTTTATCTTCTTGGTTGCAACAATTTGACGTTTTTGTAATCTATCAATTCTTTGTTTTAGGTGTCGTTCCTTGGCGAGTCAAATATTGAATTGAGATCGTTAATATCAACATCAATTTCCTCTTCTTGTGATGTTTGTGCTGGCGTTGAAGGCCGGCGTTCTTCATTCTCGCAAACCTGTAAATGACTATGATATTTAGTAGGAATATAGGATATTTAGTAGATAGGATTCCAATTAGGTAAAAAATATTTAGTTTTAATGCAGATAAATAGGTATGCGTGAGGCCAATACCTTAAGGGCGATTTCAGATTAGCGTTTTATACGCGCGTATAAGCTCGTTTTTGGAAGCGCATGTAGGCGCGTATAGGCTCGCCTTTTGGCTCAAGCGCAACTCGTACGAGCGTTGACGCGCTTCTAAGCTCGTATAACCGCGAGCCGTCAGAATCTATCTTGACACTGACAAGATGTCACTACTGTTTCGAGCGAACACGCCGAAATATGCCCGTTCGGTTTTTTGAAGCGCGTAATGTAGCGCGCGTGTAAGCGCGTATGCTGAAACGACCGTATACGCGCAGAAAAATACGCTAATCTGAAACCGCCCTAACCTCAAATCGTGGTATAGCCGATCCATTTAGCCTTCGGAGTCCGGGTTTTGAGATATCTACATCTATGTCACAAAAATGAGCAGAGCATACTCTTGTAATTTTATGAGGCTTGAAATAAGGCTCCTTTCGTTGTTCCCTAATAATGCGACTCCAAATCTCTTTACGTGTGGAATCATTAGGAAATCTGTAAGTTATAAAATATTTGAATTGTAATTCGTTACTGCATATCCATCCGTCCATACTAATATCCATATCCATACTTCCATACTAGTATTATCAATGGGGAAGTAACTGTCTATCTGTTGGTCTGTTACGCTTTCACGATTTGACCACTGAACCGATTTTGATGAAATGTGGTACAGACTAAGCTTGAACCCCAAGAAAGGATCTAGGCTAGTATCTACGATAACGGAAATTCACGCGGACGTAAGCGCGGGCGAAATTTCGTTGTGTTAAAGATTTCTCATATACATTTTCACCAGAAGCTAGATGACGGCATTAACTTCTCACAGATTGCGTGATTCTTTTTTATTGAATTACTTTTTGAATATAAAACATATTATTAAGTACCAAAATTACTTGCAGTAAGTTTTTAAGACAAAAATAAAACAAATAAAAATGACGTCCCTACAAAGTTACTTCGTTTACTTAGCGTGTTCAATGACGGTCACACAATGGCCGCCATCGTGGTCTTCGATAGTAAAATGAATATCACTTTATAATGTGTTTATTTAATAAGTTAATGACAACAAAGTAATATTAGGTTACTTACCTATGATATGATATCCCATGTTCCTTTTTAACCTTTGTATCGTAATTTTTGCAGCCTTTTACCACACAACTAGGCATTTTTATGACAAGCCAATACTCGCTTACTCGGACCAATGTCGACTGAGTCGCGTTGGCCCTAAACTGACATTTTAGGGCCAACGTACTGGTGCCATTTAATCGCGCGGTTGGCCCGGTCCTTACGCAGTAATATATAAGTCAATGGGTCAAAGCCATGGTCCGATATATTTCTATATCGATATCTCTATAACGATCCGATATATAGCCGGTTTAGCGTGAAATTGGTACATATACATACATACACATTTTCGCATTTATACCTAATATAAGTAGAGAGAAGCCAAGGCTCTTACAATAATTATTAGTTTATATAAGCATAAGCGAACGAAGTATTGACAGTGCACCATAATAATATGACAATGTATATGTAATGTGACAGTACTGACAGATAGCACATGCGCAGTACTCAATTCTTACAGCGCATGCGTCCTTACTGTCAATAGGTAGAAGGTTTGTCCCTACAAAATTCGACCCTCTCTAAAATCCCTCCCAGATTATTTTTTGCATTTTATTGTGTTTTTCCTGGTTCTGAGCTACCTCGCCACCAATTTTCAGCCAAATCGGTTCAGTCGATCTTGAGTTATAAATAGTGTAACTAAGACGACTTTCTTTTATATATACAATTATACAAGCACGCTTTTTATTTCGGCCGTCTTACAAAAAACAGACTCCAAAAAAATCTAAACTAGCCAGAATCAATAGAAAATTCGAAAAGTGTCAAACAGTGTAATTGAACATCACACAAAAAGTGTACCACAGGCTGTCTTTGCGTATGAATTTCTATGATGTTTGAGAGTGGCACTCGACAAGTGCGTCTGGGAGGGCGGGGAAGTCAACAACCCTCTACTTCTGCTAAGGCTTCAAACGCTCTGATTCGCTTTTACACCTTGGAGTAGGCAGTTACTTTGACTTGTGTACTCGCCTCTCAGTGCATGGACACTACGACGACGTCTTTCGATGTTTTTTACCGCCTAATTATTATTTTTGCTGCTTGCTTTGTAAGGCTTTGGTAAGGTTGTTTTTATTTCGACTATCTTGAATTGATTGGATACTGAATTGGTTTATTGGGAATTAATTATGGAGTGTGTACCTTACTATATAAACTTATGTATATTTTCATTTCAGTAACGGTCACAGGATGATGAAAACATGTAGCATAATAAGCAAACTCTGTCTATTAGTTTACAACAACTAACAATACGATGGAAAGGAATAAAACGTATACCTATCTTATAACATTTATTTCATTGCATGTTATACTCGTATCAACATCTAATTTATATTTTTCGAATGATATAATTAGAATAGTTACAGAGATAATATCATGAGGGTTTTAATATAATTTTCGTTAGATTTCTAGTCTGCTAAAGTATAACAGCAATTGTCGTATACTAGGTATGAATCGAAATATGTGAAGTAAGGTTTGTTAAGTTCCACGCGACTGTAAAGACCTCTGTTAGTCAGGTCCCCATCGATATTTTCACTCAATACGAAGTAACAATCGGCTTACATTAGGTTCGGTCTGTTAGGTTTTTGTGACCCTGAAGGCAGAAATAGGGACCCGATAAGCAGTGCTCTTATTTCTCGTCACAAAATGTCTAGCAACAATTGTTATTTCTATTAAACCTGCTAAGAAAGAGCGCTCAGCGTCGCATGGCTTGGCAACTAATCTTGATAAAATAGTAATAAATGATTACTTGCGGGCTAAATACGTACAAAGTAGTTAATTATTAGTAGGTATGTACGTAAAATATACATATTTACGCTTATCTGTTCATATAAAATCGATAGATTGTATGAACAATGTATGTTATACATTTAAGACTCTGTATGCTTAAATTTTTTTATTTAATTTGATAGTATATTATTTGAGTGAAGAAATAGATTTGTGGTACCTGTGGCAAGCTTAATTGCTGTCATCACTATTTGGTATAAAGATGGAGCACCGATCAGAAAAAGTATTTCTCTGTACCTCAGAGAGCACTTACTTCTCAAAATTTTTGTTTAGTATTTACAGAATGAAGATACACTGTCACCGTTGGTTTATTCCTTTGGGTTGTGAAGGTCAGGCCTGATACCCTCTACTCGACAGACTACCAGTCTGTCGACAACTGCAGCACTCCGCCAAATGTGAAGTAAAAAGTATTGATGAACCAGTGCTCCTATCTTGTGTGTGACGGAACAACTCGAGCCAGCGCACGTATTGGTCGACATCCACTTAGCTGTCATCGCTGTATGTGCACACGACTCGATGCTCAGGTACAATGCGCTCTCACTCAAACAGAACTACAAACAAGACCCCGTTTGTACGTGATGTGCAGAGATGACAACGACATTGACGGAGGATTTTGTCTAAACAATCCTTTGAACTGAATAAATATTATAAGAATTAGTAAAGACTATTTTACCATACCTTATATAAGAGTAAGGTGACTAAGGTGCATAGGGTTCCCACCAAGAACTTAGGGTCCCAAGCCAACCTCACCTGCAAGTGGTGCACCTGCCGATCAACGGACGAGGATCTGGCAAACAAAATATCCCGATAAGCGGCAATAGGCTCGCCACCTATTACGTGGGATCAAAACACTGGCGAAAAGTGGGCGTTTAATATGCCTCTGCCTACCCCTTCGGGGAAACAGGCGTGAGACTATGTATGTATGTATATAAGAAGATTTATTACAGGTATACCTATGTGTGGCAAACGTATGAAACTTTTCCTTACGTAATTCTGAAGCCAATACAAAAATGGTGAATGTGATTCAGCGGGAGGACCATGAAAACGCTTCTCTTTTATGCAAGACAGAATACTCCTTTATATTGAAAGCGACTTACAACATTATTTCTGATATGTGTTCGTTTGGCTTCCTAACGTTAGGAACTATCCGTCCACTCAGAACGAATTTGTGTCATAGCGTTGGAGATAGTTATAATATCAACCGTGTATACTATGCCATATTCAAGTCCTTCTATTAGATGATTTATAAAATGTGAAAAAAAATTATATTTATTTCGTTACAATAAAATGTTGTTAGTAAATTAACAAGGCATAAATTAGATATGAAAAACTAGTTGCATAGCTGCTCCCATAGAAAGTGATACTTTTTTTTTTTGGTGTCGGATTGGAAAATCCTCATGGAGTCCCTCCACCCTGGGGTGAAGGGCGAAGGGGACTGTCAGACTCTTACTGACTAAAAACCAACCCGTCTTCCTCATGTACTCGTGTGTTGGAGGGTCGGGTATCGCCGAAGCATTCCTCGCTACCCCCCGACGGGTATTGGCCCGCCAGATGGTCAGGCAGGCCCCGAACAAAGCCCCCCTTGGCGGCGGATGAAGGTGTTGGGCTCCGCCGCTAAAACACCCAGCGGCCGCAGAGGATAGGGAGGACGGCAATGCAACACCGCATCTCCTCTTCCTCTGCGGCCCCACCGCGACGCAACGATGGTGCGCCCCCATTTCGTCGCGGGAGATAGAGCGCGCAGCAACGCAATACCGACACGCCTCTCTTCCCGCGACCGCGCCCGACTGCGAGGGACAGAAGAACTGTCCGTCGCACCCGCACCATTGGACGCATCCTGCGCAGGCCTTCGTCAAGCCCACGCGGAACGTCCACTCCTGGGATGTCGCTTAGCTTCACCGTGGGTGACCTAACCACGGTTACTACCTACCACGACAAGGTGGAGATCCAACGGGGGGGATAGAAAGTGATACCTACTGAATTAACCGACTGGGCTTAAATTGGATTTCATAACGTTTTACGCCAGAAAAACTTCTGCGATTATGTTTTAATAATTAAAATCCATTCGAAGTATTTGACACATCTTTGAATGTAAGATTAACATTAAATGAAAATGTATTTCGTTTTTTTATCGATGGTAAAGTAAAGCGAATTATGTGCTAAACATGATGAATAAAATATGAGTCTGTATTCCCATATTCTTAATTGGTACGTCCCCTTCAATAGTTATAAACATGTAAATGTAGACGTAGTGCACATTATGAATGGATCGCTTGTAACACGTTACTGTAACAAAAGAGTGTGGACGCCGATATTGCGATAAATTATTAGCTGCACTGAACTCAGTGCACGAGGAAGTCATTAATTATGGCGATGATAAATTGCGATCCTGCCTCATACATATGTAGCTATAGCAATATAGTAAGAGCAATATCACTGGGGAGTCATTGTTAGTTCCATAATAAAGAAAACGAATGTCTAAGCAATAAACTGCGTCCATGATGAAGTGGTTTGAGCGGCCTCCTCACAGACTATCACTGCACTGAGTGTTGTTGAGAGTGGCTTCGTTTCCACCATGGGACAACAGTTGCAATGATCGTTGTATGTTAAGTCCTTCGCGATACACGATTTTCCCGTTTATATCTACTTATTTCATTTATTTACCTTTGTAGATGAACAGTTCTAATAAAAGTTCTGCTAAGGATTACGCTCTGATATTAAAATTAACTTTTAATCGTATGTCGCATGCACAACCCGATACAATGCAACGTCAATTTAATTTTATTTGCAGGATTTTTTTATGTAACTGTTTCTTCCTGATCTGTTAGGAATTTCTGAAAACCCTTTTTAGTGCACCTCTACGACCCCCAAGGAACATACGTAAGTACATGCTATATTTCAACTTCTTTGGGGCAATCGTTTTGGCTTTGCGTTGTCTGTCAGTCAGTGGAAGAATTTAAATATAGATGAATGATTGGCCACTCCATATTGAGTAGGTACAGTAGATAAGACTAAGCTAAATATTACTCGTTTAATGTATAGATATCAAGGTAAAAATGTAGAGCGTTGCTGATTTCGGCGAAGAGCCGATACAAAAAACCAGGTGCATAAATCTGCCTGTTGGTACTGTGTATACAATACACGTAGGTGTATTGAACGCGTTCAGAACCAAAGGGTTACCTCTCGGAACAACCCGACATATTATACATTTTGATAAATTCACTCCCGTCACATTCTTGACGCACACATTGATTCCCGCTAGTTTCAACCTTAACTTTTTCCGGCATTGCCCTGATTTGGTCAAATAAAACAGTTTGAAGTTCAGATAGTTCAGTTTCAACCGTGTCCGATTTGTTTTTAATCGGGGCAGTAAGATAAGTCGTGGTTTAGTGTAGCAGATCGGGAGGAACGACAAAACGAAGTCTTTTTAGATTGATGTTTAATTTATTGCATTGCACAACTAGTATTACGGCCTGGTCACGAGATCGGTCTAAGCGGCGAGCGGCGCGGCAGGGGCGATGTACATGGCGCGTTTACTGTGACGCGGCGCCGGCCACCGCAGAATAAACGCGCCGCGAAAACGCTCGCCGCTGCCGCCCGCCGCTGTAGACCGTGACCGGGCCCTTACGGCTTGGCCACGGGGACCAGCGACGCGACCTGCGACACGACCGGCGACGCGACAATTCGCGCGACGCGAAAAACATGCCACGGGCACACGCGTTCGCCGTCGCGACCAGTGTAGACCAGGAGCGAGACGACATTAGCTGAGATCTTTTTATGAAATTTAGCTCGACATTGTACGGACTTTGGTGGCAATATCACATTTGTTTCAACCCGGCAATTGAACCCGAGACCTCATGATCCGCTTACACTTCCGCAAGATCACAGAGGCAGACTTGATATTGTGTACCTAACCACGGTATTGAAAACTATAGGTACTGTATTTTATCTTTATACAAACGGTCGGAACGCGATTTATACCTGCGAGCGTCAGGCTCGGTACCCACCTTACCTACTGCATACCAAACTCAAGGCGCTTCGGTATACATTCTGTAGGTACCTACTGAATGCGTACTGAGCCGACGCTTGTAGGTATTGTATCTTGAGTTTAAATATGGAAAAGCTTATGTAGGTAAGTGTGATCTAACTAACTAGGTATATGCACTTCTAAAAACTTACTTAGGTATTTTGAAATCACAGACAGACACTTCAACTTTATTTATACTGTATACATTTATGTAGATATAGATAACATCCAGACGTTCCAAATAGCTAGCCTTACAAAAAATTCTAAAAATAATATCATGCTCGCGGAGAAATAAACTAAAAATTTTATACTGCCTCAGCTCCGGCGCTAGCCGTCGCGACTACCGCTCGACGCCGTGGCATGCGCCGTACTAATTCATACATTGGTTTTGGTCGCGCGACGTGTCGCGCGACGCGCCGCTGTACCGCTCGGTGATATTCGCCGGTCGCCGCTGCGCGTGGCATGCTTAGAACATTTCTATACATTTGATTCAGTCGCAAGTCGCGTCGCCGGTCGCGTCGCGCGAATTTTCGCTGGAGCGAATTGTCCGTGGCCAGGCCGTTAGTGTTAATGGGCCAAAGCATCCATGGAGAAAGTGTAAGATGCATCCAAGACAGCGCTACGTCGATGATGATGGCTATTATTAGTGGTAAATCTGACTTAATTCTACTTTGGTCACAATAACTAGTAGAAAATGCGAAATATTACAGTGACATCGTAGTGTTTCAGGTATTAATTAATATATCGGAAATTAAGTGTACCGATCAGTAACAAATCAGGACGGGTCCCTGAGGACACGACCCGATTTATCCGTCTGAAAATTGGGACGTCCCGCGCAAATCGGTACACCGGAAGACGCTACTTAGAGTACCTGCAAGTTCAAGGCTTTATTAAAAAGTTAACCCATTTTAATTTTTAATATTTATGGTAATATTCTTTCGTTAAGTCACATTTAAGGGTCCTAACTCCTCTTATTACCACTCTTCACAAGGAGCATCTTACTCCATCTTCTATTCGAACTCCATTTCCTCTGCTTTCTTTTGTATTGCTGTTTTCGCAAGGAAAATTACCTATCGTATGTGATGCTTTTGATATCCGTAATATCTGAAGCCTACGGCAAGTGCTTGCCACCGTTATGTAGTATTTATATGTGTGTACCTTTGTTATATGAAGACATATATAATCATACATTGCTTGCTGTACTCTTAAATAAAAACAAAATGTCCCTTCTGTAGGTAGGTACTCTATAGAAGTCGAGCTATTATATCTACTACTGAAGAAGCTAAACTATCTTTGCAAAGATATTAAGACAAAACACTTCAAAATAACAGTACCCATCTACCTTAAAATGCAGGGTGGAGACACATACGAGTACCTATCTAAGTAATTGGAGCTTTACCGAATTGAGAACATACGTTTTTAAATCGGTTTAAAAACAACGAAATCAGCAGCTGAGCCATTGAAATCCCATACTACAGAAACAACTAATCATCCTATAGTGAGGACCTTTCCAACGGGGTCAGCAGGACATAAAACCACGTGTTTAGTTGCCAAACCTGGTGCGTTTGGATACGATTCAAGTGGCGACGACGCGCGACATATTAAACCGTTGACCGTCGCTATATATCACACACTTTATTTGTACGCCGGGTCGTATATTTTTCTGATGTTTTCGCTTGTAAAAGATATATGTTGGAATGGGTGGCTGCTGGCGTTTATCGGTGGCTTTCTGTACCCGTCTGTCCTAGGTATGTACTACATACTATAAGAATATAAGATATAAGTGGGGGCGAACTCTAAAGTATTTTTTATTAATACAGGGCACGGTAGGTACCATTGTTATTACCAGCCAAAAGAGACATGATGTCGTGCTTTCTTTTCCTTAAGGGAAAAAGAAGAAAATCTATCGTAGAGTAGCTTTTGCTTCATTATTCCACGTAAATAACAATCCGAAAATATAATATTAACATGCCGCCCTGGAACGGCCTCTTATGGCCTAAACCATAAGTTGATGTTTCTCTTTTTAGTCATCATTGACATGCAAACAAAACATGAACATAATGATCAGTGGGTAACATACATACATAGTTTTCTTTAACATGTTCATATTACAAAGGCTGTCAGCAGTTTCAGGTGCACGACAACTTAAAGAATTTGAAGATTTATAAAAGAGCCGATGTATTTTATCACACATCATACGTAAACAGGACTTCAAAATCTGGACCTATAAGCTGAGTTTTAGCCTTATTTTTTTTATGTCATAATAGGTGGCAAACGAGCAGATGGATCGCCTGATGGTAAGCAATTACCGCCGCCCATGGACACAAGCAACACCACAGGAGTCACAAGTGCGTTGCCGCCCCTTGGGGTTTGGAAAAGGGATAGGATAAGGAGTGGGATGAGGGAGAAGGAATAGGCCTCCGGCACTCTCACTTACCGAACGAAACGCAACAGTTTAGGTAATGTTACTTTACGTCGATTTTCTGTGAGAGAGGTAGTACTTCCCCGGTCGAGCCGGCCCATTCATGCTGAAATCAGCAAGGCTCTTCTACTGAACAAAAAAAAACAAAAGCGTAAGACCCCATCGCAAAAATTCTAATTTCATCGTTTGTCATATTGCCGTCAAAGCAGTTCGTTGGGTACACAGATCACGTTGGGTACTTTGAGTGACTGCCTCCGTGGTCCAGTGGATAACATATGCTTCTGCTAATCGGAGTTCCCGGGTTCGATTCCCGGGTCGGTCAAAAGTGTTACTGGATTTTCCGAATTCCCAGTAGCAGCACGGAGTCTGGTGATGTGCCCGGTAACGACAATACCTCTATTACGTGGGACCTAAAAATTCATGGCGAAATGTGGGCGTAATATTACACCTCTGCCTACCCCTTCAGGGCTACAGGCGTGAGTCTATAAAAAAAAATTGCCTGTTTTTGGCAATTTAGGTTCAAGAGAGTCAGAGTAACAGCGTAAACCAACGAAGTTATCAATAAGATGAATTTTACAAATATTTATTAATAAACTTACTTAAAGATTACAAATATTTATTAATAAACTATTAAGTTTATTATTAAATTCTTTGACAAAAGCATAAAAGAAGTGTGCAAAACTGGTCATTCAAATGTTAATCAAAAGTGTATTTGGTTTATTTGGAGTAGCATACTTGAGTTTGAAGCTGTAGTTTTTATATATTTTCAATTACATGTCATCGTTATATATCATCTTTCAAAATAATATAATAGTCCATCTCATTCGCTATTGCGTATAAAAGTGTCTTAAGGTGAGATATTTTATTAAAACTAATAAAATCAGTGTCATTAGAACCTAAGACTACTTCGACAAAATTACAAAATACAATAAAAAAAGAACCACAAAGTACACGGCGGCTTTGCGGTGTGTAATAAGAGTCTTTATTGCTAAAGACATAAGGGGCAGAGCAGGGGAATCAATGTCAGTTGAGGGAATACAATAGCTTACTTTTATTTTAGTGTTATTGCGGTATCATTCGAGCTGCGGCCACCTGCGCTTGATACTTTTTATGGAAACATACGCGGAGCTTTATGTAGAAGCTTGTTGTTCGTATCTTGTTGTAGTTGTAATAAAATATACGAATAAACCATAGGTGTATTTTTAAAGTAAGCGTGTCTTCTATATACTACTACTTTCTTCGTGATGATAAACTTACCTTAATGTATAGCTTTATTTACCACAATGAATTGTTTTCTTCCTGTCTGTTAAATGGCTCAGGATTAGCCTACCTTGAAGTTGACATTTTTACTTTAGAACTGCTTATTACAAGTTGAAAGCTTTTCTGAACAGGTTGATCTCCTGTCGAATGGCTATGCTATATAATTAAGCAGAATGGACTTTTTAAATACCTATATCAACTTCAATTGCATAAAAACAAATTACATTTTGCCTACGTTATGAGTTCTCCTTTAAGCACCTTTAGGGGTTCACAATTTATAGTTATGAAAAATAATAGTAGGTATGTCTGCGGAATAAAAAAACAAAACTGTTCGACATAATAAAATACCACTCTAAGGTTGACTGGTAGATAATGCCCATGGCATTAAGCCCGCCTATGTACTCTGTGTATATGAAGTTTTAAACAAATAAATAAAAGAACCATATATATATATATATTAAAATTTGTTATTCATTATGTTTCTTACCTATTTCTATTGTATACACAACTGGGTGAGAAATTCTTACTAACATATAGAATTCACCTTAAAGGCTAACCTATAACTCTACCTTGAAATAGGATAAACCTAATTCACAAGACTCCAGTGTGTGAAGACGTGTTACCTACCCGACGGTGGCGCAGAGCAGTTTGGCACCGGCTGCGGCTGAGCGACGGTGTACGGCCATTATACGCCTGTTAATTTAATTCGTAATCCGCTCTATACTCGGCTAGTGTTATGTTATACCATGCACTTAAACTGCATGTTACTTGTGAGAATATACTGAAATGCGAACAACTCTTTTGCTTTTACATGGCTGATAGTTATCATTGTCATTTTGATCACTTACATAATTACATACACTACCGCTCAAAAGTATTTGAGGATGTTTGAAGAAAATGATTTTCTTCTAATTTTACGAATTTTATTATGACAATTCATTGCCGTATGTTATTAAATCTAATATAGACAGTTTCCTTATCAAGATTTAACTACAAAAACTTAAATAACCAAAAAGCAGGCAGCGATAGCCTAGTGGATATACCAACAGACTGCCGTGCAGAGGGGTTCGAATCCACGGCGTGCACCACTGACTTTTCGAAATTATGTGGTATTTATTTGTTAATTATCGCTCGCCTCGTGCGTCGGCGAGCATGTTAAGCCATCACTCTTGGCTCTCGTGAACAGTTGTTGACAGTCGTTACGCGGAGTCAGTCCCCTCAATTAAATTAATATGATGAAAATAATTTCTTCAAACATGATGAAAATAATTTCTTCAAACATGATGAAAATCATTTCTTCAAACATCCTCAAATCAAGGTAGGTAAATACTTTTGAGCGGTAGTGTACATTATACTTGTCTAGGCTGTATCATTCTCCAGGCTTATTTTTCTTATATTTTTTTCCTGTCTGTGGAATGGGGGTTATGTGGGATTCGACTCGGCTGGATTGCAAGGCCGTAACCACAGCGCATACTTCCAAGCCATTTTGGGGGCGCCAGGGGGTCGCATTAGCATTCTACCCTCTCGCCCCGGCGGATAGCCCGAAGGCCACAACCTCCTTGGCGGCGGATAAAGGTATTGGGTTCCGCCGACAACACCATTCTCTCCTCTGCGGCCCCACCGCGACGCAACAAATGATGCGCCCCCATTTGATCGCGGGAGATAGGGCGCGCGGCAACGCAACACCGACACGCCTCTCCTCCAGCGACCGCACCCGACTGCGAGGGACAGACAGAACTGTCCCCCGCACCCGCACCTTGGGACGCATCCTACGCAGGCCTCACCCAAGCCCACGTGGAGCGTCCCCACCCGGGATCCCGCTTAGCTTCACCGTGGGTGTACCTCAAACCCATGGTTACTGAGCCCCCCTCACCGCGACAAGGTGGAGATCCCACGGGGGGGGTTTATGTTGTACCTGTACTTTGAAATATTTATTTTATTATGACTTTTCTGCTAAAGTGTTTATTTTAAAACGTGATAATGTACTATTTAAATAATTTTATTTTAATTTTAACTTACCTACTATACAGGGTGTCACAAGACCCATCTCCAAGCCGAAGTCATCATGCCAAGTCATAACTAACCAAAAATAATACCTGGAAAACGATTTTTTTTAAGTTTTCACATTTCTTAAACCGCAATTAAAAGCGCGCGCGTGCAATCCTCGAAATACCTACTTATCCATGGTATCATAGGGCATCTAAAGAGCATATTGGCGGGGTAAATACATCGATTTTGTACCTAATTAGAAAAAATCCATACTAATTTTAAGCCTCAATATCTCCTGAACCAGTAATTTGCCAGGTTTTGTGCAGAATTCGGAATTTCAGTTTTCGTTAAGTGTCTTTTTACACCCTGTATATAGAAGGTATTTTAGTGAATAAAATAATAAATAAAATTACATTATAAATTAATTAGGTTACTGTGCGATGAAACTGACATAACTATTTTACTGTTTAACGATTTAAACTTCCAAGTAAATAAAATAGAACTACTATGAATCTGTATCTAATAACTATCTATACTAGTGTATAATGTTAATAAATATGACAATTTAATGTTAATTGGTTATTGTGCAATCTTCAATTGTAATCTTGCATGCCGAATTTCTTTAAAGATGCTGTACCGTGTCATCATAATACCTTGCAAAACAATCAACAAATATCTCCGTATATCTTTACTACGCCCGTCACAATATTGTCTCGTGTGAGTCCAGTACAGAGCCAGTGCCGCTGGTATTACACAGCTTGGGCTCGTACGCACTGCGGCCGCGCGACGTAAACCTCGGATTTTTGTGGCGTCATCTAATCTTACTCCGTATCGCTTTACTTCCAATAAACCACACTCTTTATTGTTTGTGCAACCTTAAAAATATGCACCCTGCTTTTAGCTGCGGGCTTGTATTTTTTATATGAATAAATGTCTTGTAAATTATGAAGCCTCCTTGGAATGGTTCCTTTGCGTCGCTGCGTTGCTTTTTTACGTGGAGGACGTGCTTGTAATGTATGTCATAATACCTTTCTTTTCCTGCATATGGTTACTGGTACACGTTCATTTCGGAATGGAATTACTGGAGTTTTCTTAGTAGTGTCTTACTATTATAGTCCTATAATAATAATAATAAAAAAATATGTTTTGCCACTTACACACATCACTATCTAGTCCCAAACCCAGCAGAGCTTATACTATGGGTACTAAATAATGGATACATATGTACATACCTACATAAGCTCACGCTTGTTTCCCGAAGGGGTAGGCAGAAACTATGGAGAATAGTGGATAATAATACTTTTTTTTCTAAATACATACATATTATACATAAAGACACCCAGACCAAGACAAACACCCATGTTCATGCACACAAATATTTGACTTGAGCGGTCATCGTAGCCGCAACGTCAATCGTAGCGAAGCAGTCACTTAGATACATTTCCGCTGCGCCAACCGGTCGGCATTATATAGTCCTATCAAAACAATAATGAGTTCTTGTTCTGAAAACCTAATTATATATTATGTACACCTTGACTAGTCACATTCATCTTGTAGATCGGCGGCGCCGTCGTCCAAGCAACCGAAGATCACAGGATATACCTAACACAAAGTTACAAATAATCTCAATTATCATTTGTACCTACATATACACACCGGTAAACGTTTCTAAAACAAGCTAGCTAATTCTGTAGATCAAATTCAAATAAACAGTTTCATCAATCCAAAATAGGATTCATTAGAATGACGAGGGCGACTTTGCCAGCATCGCTGCCTTATTGGACAATAGTTCATACTAATGCGGGCGTTGATATTTTATGTGAGGGTGATTGCCAGCAATCTTGCTTAGCAGTTGATCCTATTACTAATCAGACCTCAGTATCCCACACATAATCAAGAGATTCTTCCATCAATCTATCGCCTGTGTTGTGAAACTTTGAACTACATTTACGGGTCTCAATCGCTTAGTGCTTTTAATTATAATATTTGATTGTAAAAGTGTGGTCATCAGATCAGTTTGACAGTACCATATTATTGCATTTTCATCAGAACTACATACAGCTGCCAATTTTCATTACGCTACGACCCTAAGAAGATGGTTAAATTAGTTAGCTTAGATTCCATTATATAGTTAGTTACATACACGAAGACCTAATAAAAGCGTGTAAAAAAAAACACTTCAGCCCAGAAATAGAGACAACTTGAACAATCCATAATTTATTTTTTGTTTTTACGTGCAGTTATAAAAGCGTGTTTTTCTAGTGTTTTTTAAACTATTAATTTATTGATAGTAATGGTTACGAAGTAATTATTTAGTAATCTATGGTAATGGTATATTTGTGTAGCATTAAAATCAAACATATGTGTACAAATCCCAAAATTTTAGAAGTAAGTTGGTATATTTAGTAGGCAAGAAAAGTTTAGGTAAACCATTGATCTATATTAAATAGTGGAAACGTTAGAACAGGCTGGTTACGAGTAAGACAATGGCCGCAACTTAATAATAATAGGTATCAAAGATTACAGACAGATACATTCAATTAATTTGAGACCATACAGTTACGAAGTTTTCTGAGGAGCGTATCCCTTGAGCTATTAATTAGAACATTAGTTTCGCAACTGATCTTTTGGACGGGGCGGGTATCGTACATAATATTCTTTGATAGAGGTGCAAACCGATAAAATAATTAAGACAAAACTATCTAATTATCTTCATGGACGTAATTGTCGGCATTTCTTGAGGTTGGTTTATGTTTTGTAATATAGGCCTAAAAAAATAATGTTCAACTTGCCTGATGTGAACCCATAACCAGTATTGATGTAAGGGGTCTAAATTGTGTAATCACTAAAAAAATTCGAGATATTTCATGGTATTTCTTTTTTTAGGCATATGGCCAAAAATGCTAATATTGCATGTTTCAGTTTCACACACCTATTTTGGTTGATTTCACCTAGTTTTTCCTAGTTTAACTAAAGAACACCTAGAACTATGTGGTCTGAACGGAAAACATGACAGTTGATTCGGTAAAATCGCTGACTTCCAAACACTATTTCTGAATGCAGCCAAGCTGTGAAGCTGAGCGAAGGGGAACTTCAAACATCTAATGATGACAGCGCTCTCAGTATTCTGTGCTCAAAGAACGTATTGGTCTATGAATCTTAGAGCTCACATTCACATGATACAAACCTAGTTAAACAATGCAATAGAAGTGATTTACCTACTTACATTCGCCAAACAAACACAAAAGTGTTTACATTGAGTAACAAAACAATAATGCACAACGGTTCACATCCGCACTGCATCCGGATGCAAATATTGAACATAATTATTCAAATCGACGCCGTTACATTTTTACATCACTATACAATTAGGTCTAGTGTGCACACATGACTTTTGTCATCGTCACAAAAAAAATCTCGCTCCACTTTTTTATATACTTTGTTTACATGGAAACAAAAGGTCATCTAAACTCAAGCGGGGTAAAATCTGTACTATGGTAGCCAGATAATTAATAAACCTGATAAACTAAAACTAAAGATAATTACTCAGTGAATCAAAGCGACTACGAATCGCGCACAGAGTTTAACAATACTGAACGACACTTGCACACTCTTTGAAGTAACAAACTAATCACGTAGACACCATGGCAGTTTTGACACGGGCATGTTCGCGAGTCACCGGACAAAAATGATAGCTGCCCGTCAAACCGAAACATGCGGAGACAGCCAGCCGAGACAAGAGTGACGTCACAATTACCGTGACAAAATTCACCCGTGTGCACCTACCCTTACACGGTCATACTTAATTATCTTCTAGCTTTGGGCCCGTGGATTCTGTTGTGAATGAAAGGGTCACACTCGACAATAGGCTCATTAAATTTTAAATATAATATTGCTTTACAATGGTAGCATTTACTTGCGAAGTTCTTTGAACGGACAACAAAGAAGCAGTCTGCGTGGTCCTGTACCTTCTTTTGTTTATTTAGTGTTTCAGAAGCGTATAATACGTTTTCACGCAGTAACTAGATTTGTTCCGTTTTTGTCCCGGTTTTACCTGCGTCACATAAATTTTCGTAATTTTGCTTAGTTTTCCAGGTTATATTTTTGCTTAGTATGACTTGGCATGATGTGCAAAACGAGTAGACTTCGGTTTGGTGACGGGTCTTTTAACACACTGTATATTTTTCAGATTTTGTCACTCTCTTACTTTTAAAGGTATAGTAATAGTAACAAATTGACTTTGAGAAACAATGGTATAAGAAACCTTAATGTTATTGTTAAGACCTATCTAATACACCACGTAAGTATACGACCGACAAAAACAGTTAAAAGTCAGTTCCATGTATGGCGAGCATCCCTTTATTTTCTATTTCTTTATTTTTTGTATAAAAATCTTGAAGCAATTCACAGAATACAAATCTAACTACAAATTTTCAAATGTATAGTCTCAATAGTTTCGGAATAAAATGGCTGTGTCATACGGACGGACAGACAAACAGACAGACAGACACGGCGAATCTATAAAGCGCAGGCCACACCGCCAACTGACGGACGGAGCGGGCGAAGCGGACGACATCGCGCTTAAGGGTTCCGTTTTGTGCCGTTTTCGTCTACACAACCCTAAATAGAGACTGAAAGAGTTGATCTCGGCAATTAAACCAATTAAAAGAAATGCTTACGAACCAACACAAAGACGACCTATCAACATCAAACCTCTTCAACGCATGTGTGGACTGTATGTCCGTACACATTAACATCAACGCCAACTAATTTCGCAGTTCGTCATGATTGTTTCACAAAGTGTGAAATACGCGCGTGAGGCGAGTATACAAGTGTAGTGTTTACAATGACATGTGTCGACCGTAAGGCGAGCCGGCGCTGAAAGATTACGTGCCTCCTAACTTGCGATCCAATTCGCTTTGTTCGTCACGTCCATGTCAAAGCATGTAGTGTTCTGAGAGCCCCCACTGCCGCCACAAAGGGATATCACAACCTACCTTCAGCAGCTTGAAGCCCGTAAAAATATAAAGCTACGGCCGGAATACACAATTAGTGACTGCAGTTAAAGTGCTTGGATTATTTTTATGTGCACCACTCATGTAAGTTTGGATGGACAAGTTTTTGAAGTCGGGTCAGTCTTCGAGTTAAATAAAGTGGTTCGTGTAAAGAATTCTCAAAACTCTTAATCGTAATCCAACTGGTTTGATATACGATTAAGAGGCTTGCAAAGTATTTTATGAGAAGCAAGGAATATTGAGAGGACGGAAAACACGGCATCGGAGAGGTTTAAGTCCAGCAGTGGACTGCGAAAAGCTGTAGAGGAGGAAGGAACACCGCCATGCCTAAACTTAATAGTGTGTGACGGTACAGACCTGCAGGTGCAGCGCTGGCCAACGTTTTAGTGTGTATGACACAGATCGTCACAAGTTTACTGAGTTTACATGCTCCACAAGCACTCTATCGCCTATAACTAAGGAATCGATACACCGCAAAGGCTTCGATCTGCATCAACAGCGAATTTGTGTTCCAGTCACGAGTATACAACAACCGCATATCTATCATGTCATACGATATTTGATAGCGCATGGGTAAAATGTAAATATAAGTACATTTTAAAGTTATTAAATTACATTTCAAAAACCTCTCCGCTTCTATCGTCTCGCGTCGGTCATGTTCACGTGAAGAATTTTCCTTTAAAATAAGTAGTTACATGCAGCCATTAAATAAACGCTATATAATGTATGTATATAAGAACGTATGCGAAAGTTTAAAATCATTTATCCTGAATATCGTGTGTATATGTTCAACATATTTGGTTGTAAAAGGAAAATTAAAACGATGACTAAAGAGTTTTCTAAAGTGCTTCAAAACACCCAAACGGAAGGTATATGAACGTATAAGGTTAAATAGGTTCGTGTATAACTTAGAGAGAGAATTCGGTCCTATTACCAAGCACGAATCATTGAAATTTTCCTCTTTGTTTCGCGTTAACAGTGAATACATGTTACTCACTTCAGTAGCTCCGTTTCTATTCACTTTGTCAGGGAGAGCCATGTTATTTGAAATCGGTGCTTAAAAGATTCTGAGACTAAAAGACATTAGGTTCATTTCATTATTAAATAAACCTAATGCCCTAAGTTGTTTCTACCTGGATAGTTATATATATATTATATATATATATATTAGTATGCTCGGGTGGGAAACAACTAAGATAGCAAAAAGGCGCTACATCACTTCAACTCCTCTTAATATGAAGTGACAGCGATGCAAGTGTTACAAAGGCTTGTTTTGTATCCACCTACTTGGTCCGATAGTTAATCAAAATATCAAGGTGGACTTCAATCTTCTTTTTCATTCGTGTCAATTTACTTTAACACAAATCAATACAAAATCTACAGGTTTGTACATTTTGCAATGTGTTTCTTTATTATATTTTGCCCAGGATACAGTCAACATTCCTGCATTTTCGGAGGCATTCAGGAGGTCTTCAAGTGAACATGAGTCTGGCGAATAACATAATATTCGGTAGATAATAATTGATTGCGGGGACGTCTCACTCACATAGAGTTTCTAATACATAGGTCATATAACAGAGCCTAACTGGATATAGTTTGAATAAGCTGATGCAATGCAGCGAAATATCTATAGATATAGCTAAATAATATAAGTCAAATCAACATCAAGTGCCTAGCATGACTCATTTACTCACTGAAAACAACAAATACAATATTAGTCTAATAAAGGGTAATAATTGTCTGAAAGTCAACTGCACAGGATTCGAAAGATTTTCTTTTTCAAAAGCGCGTTCAAAAGTTTGATTTGCTCCAAAATTTTAAATTGCCTCGAAGTACGTTCGAAACATCAGATCTGTTTTATTGATACAACTTTTGAACAATACAAGAATAACTCGGTACCGAGGATGCGAGATGTGTTTTGAGTTTTAATCCTATATGAATTGCTTTAAAATCTATGTTTAGGTATAGTTTTGGGATCAAAAATTGTATAGGTCAAATTTTATTTGCTTTTTAGATGTGTTCTCTGGATTCTGAAGGCATACCATTATTTATGCACACATTCTACTCAAAGATTTCCTCTGTTTTACATAGATTTCCTGCAAGGCAGACCGATCTTTAGCCGGCCGCATCCAGCCGCATTTAATCTACTAATACTATAAAAGCGAAAGCTTGTGAAAACCACAAAATAAAAAACAGTTCAACGAAACTAAAAAGAGTCGCTTTTGGGTGCCAGGAGTAAAGATCAGAACTAGATATGATGAATTTGGGTCACTAGAATCATCTAAACTAGGTCTGATCACTTAGCATTACCAAAAGATACTGCAGAAGGTAACCAAATTAGACACTCGGTGCTCATTTAATAATATTTATAATATCAGTAAATCATATTATTTATAATATCTGTAAATCATATTATTTATGATATCTGTAGATATAAATAATATTATTTATAATAGGTATCTGTATAAATGTATAAATTTCACCACGGGATGTGGGTTCGGGTTCGGGTAGAAAGCCCAAATAAAAAAGTGATAATTTTTACTGATGCGTAAATAGCAATAATAATGACTGGATCATTGGTGTAGTTAGTAGTTGGTAACACCGTCTGCCAAGTTGGAAATAGGATCGATTCCCATCTAGAACAATTTTCAGCAAATTTCGAGGAACCTACACATGTGTGGAAATATAATCTTACCAAAATTGCGACAAAGTAAATACAAAATAATGCCATATAATTGGATGTCCAATATGGGCGAATTAATTATAATAACGCATTTAATTCGACGAACCCCATCGGAACTAGATAATAAACAAACAAATGAAATAAAACAGAGTTGATCAAAATCCAACGTATTTGTTCGATATGTTTTGTACTGCAAACACATTTGTGTATTGTTAATTTTGTGAAATTCAGAATTATTTTAATTGTGTAGTTTCAATTAATTCAACGTTCGATCCTAGCTGTAAGTTTTTTCACATCATTGTAAGCGAGCAAATGTATTTTTGGCTATAGAAATTGCATCTTTTGATCTGTTGATTGAACGGCGCAGTAATTTTTCAAATAACAAAGGCAAACATCACCTATAGCCTATCTTACTTATATTTATTTTTATCAATCACCGAGGTCGCCGCCCGCGCCGCACCGCCTAATCCTCTACGCCACGGTAATATTGTCTGTATAACATAATTCATTGACGCGGTCCCTCCAATCATAACAACCTTCTAGTTGTGTTGGGTAGGTTTTTATCTACAACACGGTGAACTAGTGCTTTATACATATAAGTAACATTCGCGGAGTAACTCAGACGTAACTAAACATACACTTGCACTACCTACCAGTCCAAAAGATCAGTGTTTTCTCGTTATTGCATAATACCTATTCCTTCGACGTAAGCAGCTCAGAAACAATGTACAAATTCATCAGGCTAATTGATTGCGATCATCAAGAAACCAAACGAAAAAGGAAAAAGTCTCTCATCAATACCTTACATGTTAAAAAAACCTCATGCTTCATTGTTATTCATCTGAAAACTAGCACCGAAGTGGCACTTCCCCGCGAGTGGTAGCTTTAATCAAACCTATAACAAAAGGCTGCAAGTATACCCACACGGAATGCTAAAATAACCTTGATACAATATTCACATACACAGCGTAGGGGACCCGTTATAGAGAATTCCTTGTAGGGGAGAGTGGAATTTATTGGACACCTTCCGTTTCAACGTGTTGTGAACGCATTGTGAAGATGGTGTCATTCCGGTACGGCTGGCCCTCTCCGAGTTTGAATGAGTGTTCTCGGCCAGAAGAGAAATGTTACACAGATAAAGCTTAGCATTTCTACGTACGTACACTTCTCGCTCACCGTATCTTCCTCAAATAAAATAAGTGAGTTAGAGTGGTCCAGCGAACGCCAGATTAAACGTACAACACATAGAAATACCATACAATATCGTGAAATATCGCTGTCACATTAGAAACATTATCTTTCCAATTTACCGCACATATAAATTTAAGATAGTTTAGTATTACCCATTTTGCTAATGGGTAAAACCAAACAATTAGATGAAATCTATCTTGACTGGACTGCCTCGTTGGTCTCGCGGCATAAATGTGCGCGTGGGATTAGGAGGTCTCGGGTTCGATTCCCGGGTCGGGCAAAGTGTTATTGGGTTTTTCCGTTAGGAAATTCTTAGTAGCAGCACGAAGTCTGGTAATGTGCCCGGTACGGCAATAGGCTCGCCCCCTATTACGTGGGACCTAAAAATTCCTGGCGAAATGTGGGTGTAATATTACACCTCTGCCTACCCCTTCGGGGATACAGGCGTGAGTCTATAAATAAATAAAAAAAAATATATCTATCTTGAAACTTCATTATTTTTCATTGATTCGATTACACATGCACGTTAGTAAAAGATAAATTGAGCTAGTGACTAGGTCAGAGTTCTCCACAAAGGGAATACGGGAAGAGTCGAGGTCCACAGATTCTATAGGTATGCCTAAGTTTTAACGTGTATACAAGTAAGATTTTTTTTAATTCTCTTACATGCACTGTAGCTTAGCATTGAGTTTAATGCCACAGGGTGTACCTACCTACATAATATTGAATCGATACCAACGCCGAAAAGATCGCTTCCCTGTTGCCAAACGTAATTACGATAACTTGTTATGTGAATGTTTGATAAAGAGAGGATAAATTATAAAGTTTGTTACTCCTGCTGCCTTTTCACTAAAGTATTGACTTCAATTAAATTATTTAATATTTATGGATCGCCATTCACGCCCCAATTTGCCCGGGTGGGGATAGATACTGAATAATTGAAACCAGTTTGTTTCAGGCTTACCAAACTAATAATAAACTTTTTGTTCGCCAAACTTTATCATTAAGTCATTAACTCTAAAGTAATCAAATTATGCTCGCAAAATCAATATCCGTCGTAAAATATATTAGTAAACTATAGGTTTACTCTTGTCATAGTTCAGAATGTCTATTTGTCTTGTATTGTCTATTATGTCTATAATGTCTATTGAGAAGGAATAGGGGATACACCGAACGAAACGCAACAGTTTAGGTACTGTTACTTTACGTCGATTTTTTGTGAGAGGGTAGTACTTCCCCGGATGAGCCGGCCCATTCATGCTGAAATCAGCAAGGCTCTACTACCTTGAAAAACTACTAACTAGTCTAACCAGGTTTTACTGAATGTTAGCTTTTCTACAGAGTGGCCGTCTGTATGAACCCCGCAGCCGAATGGGATAGCAATATTCCATGGTTTAAACTAGTGCCAGTTTATTCAGAAGTATTGACTCCCTATAATGACTGTCAAAGATCTTCATGACAGCTGGGACCAACGAATTAACGTGCTCTCCGAGGCGACCGCGAGTGAACATACAAAATAATTCAAGTTTGATAGATTTTTAATTGTTGTGTATTTGCTTCCACAGCTAACAAATATTATTTGGTACTTCAATTTAAAGCTTTCGACAGGCCGACAAAATATCCGCTCAACAAACATAACTATCTATTAGGACATGTCCCATGTCCTGTCGTGTCCAATTCTCGTCGTCAAACATATCCTGTTAAAGAGCGCCACGAAACAAAGTGCACTGAATCAGTCAGGTAGCCAACGAAGCATTAGTATAAAACATGGATTTACGCTTTGTGCTATCTATTTACCGTACCAGAGTGCCAGCATCAGTGTGTAATCTATGGACCAGACCTTCAATAAAGCAGATATTCTAAACAACGGTGCCTTAAAAATGTCATAAAATAATTTATTAAGTATTAAAAGAAAAATAGAAGCGAGTGGTAGAGTCACGGTATGAAGAGTAGTGTAGCGGGTTAAGCAGTCGTCTTATTAATAGTGCGCTAAGTGTAATGGGTTCGATAAAGGAATTAATACTTCCGTGGTCATCACTAATTTTAAATTGTCCTTCGGGGCAACGAAAAAGATTTTACTTGCTCGAAATATTCATCCACCCGGATTACTTCATCAAATCCTTGAAGGTGGCGCTTGCAACAGTGCTGCAATATCGGGTACTCGAAATAAAGGTACGTGGTTTATATCCCATAAGACATTTACAATAGAAGGACAAATTAAAATTAATGGTTTAGATCCACAACTTATGGTGTGAACCACAGATTGTTATTGAGTTTAGCTTGAATATTTTTAAAGAATCTCGAAGCTAAGAAACAAACATGAATCTGGACAATTATAAATTAGTAATAAATTAACAATTATTTTAGAAGTCCCACTTAAATCAGGATTAAGTGTTTAAATTATTACAAAGCACTTGGCGCGTTTATTGCCGCTATAACAGTCGAGTTTCGTTTTACGGTCTCGTTATGAAGTTGTTTTTACCTGAGTCGCATTCTCAAAATGTCGTTAAAATAGTTCTGTTGTCGATTTATGAATTATGATGTATTGAACAATTAATTATATATTTTAGTGTCGCTCATTTTTTATGTGAAAGCCATGCATTTTTCGATAAAATGTTTGCACCGCCATCGTATGGCATATTGCCGTCAAAGCAATCCGTTGGATACACAGATCACGTTGGATACTTTGAGTGATTTCGCCTGTTTTTGGCAATTTAGGCTCACGACATGCAGAGTAACAGTGTAAACCAACGAAGTTATTAATTAGATGTTAGTTAGTCGGAACAGATTTTTTAAATAATTTTAAGACACCCTTAGTAGCGGTTTCACTTGAAACACGGCTATAATTGTCACTTATCCTTACCCTTCCAAGGAAACTTATATTTTAAGTTTTGGAGAAGCAAATAAAATATTTTTTTGTTTTTTTTTTTTTTTGAAACAACTGCAACTGCAAAGCAACTTTTGTAGAGCTTATTCTTTCGATGGGTGAGCACTAGCTGCTATCCGTACATTAGAGCGCTACCATACTCGGAACAACTGTCATCATATCAGTCTTTAATAGTCCACTGCTGGACTAGGCCTCTCCTTTGAAAGGAGGAATTGGCCTACTATATCACGCTGGCCAAGCGGGTTGGTATAGGGTTTGTATCAAGTTTTCCTTCTCTTGCAGTGTTGTTCTCTGCATAATGTGCTCCCTATGTCGGCTCTTACGACACCCATGGGATGATATGGGGTGGTGACATTTCGTATTCTTAATCCGTCACCACACGGACAACTTTAGTATTATATTATTTAAAAACTAGAGGATGCCAGCAGCTACGCCTGCATTTTTTTCAAATTTACCCGTTTTGGCCGATCCCGTGGGAATTTCGGGAAATCCCTTCTTAGTGCACCCCTACGGTCCCCAAGGAACATACATGCCAAATTTCAGCTTCCTGCGCCCAATAGTTTCGGCTGTAGCGTGTCTGTCAGTCAGTCAGTGACGCAAGGATTTTATATATTAAGATTAATATGCAATCTGTATTTCGTTTCTTGACAATTCCTATTTTTTAATGTCTTTTTCTCCGCGAACGATTACACTCTACTATAAAGTGAACATTTATTAAAACTACGTGGTCAGAGTTTCAATTATTTATCGTCCTCAACATTCTGCATTCATCGGGAAATATGATGTGAATAAAATAGAGATCGCACTTTGTAATAGATATAAATGTTTTAAATAGCAAGTATGTTGGCTAGGTTGTTACTGATTATTATTTAATAATTATTGTTCGATACGAGTTTTCACTTCCACAAAGACTGTTGAGGTCTTTCATAGACACGTTAGTGACTAAATCAGCCCCAGGTACATGAAATTTTACTCCTCATTTTACCTTTGAGTAATCATGGCTGCTGTAAATCAAAAGCCTACATATAAAATTTAAAAAAAAGTTCCTTCAAGGACAAAACACAACTCAACTTTTTCTGAAACACAAGACAATATCAAAGAATCTATATTTTCGTATCTAAAGTACTACAGTCGTTAGCGATGCTCAAAAGTCATATGTATAGAATATATTTGTTAGCATGATCCGCCAATTTAGCTCTCTCGGCTTGAGCGTACCTCCGTATCTCCGGCCGCCGAGAGTATGAAAGAAGTGGGATGAATGGATGACTGATTTTATGCATAACGCATGTCCTCGCATGCTCCCCGCATGCCCTCCACTTCTTAGAGGTGTGTAATGATACTCTCATATACGCAGCGCACGTACACTGACTTTAGTTTACATTTACGCTCACTTTTACAGGAAAAGGGTCGAATTTTAAGCGGTGTCAATGTCTAAAAAACCTTTTGTGCCATTTGAAGGCAGATTTTGAATGTAAAGTTCTGAAAGGGTCGATACCAGTAATCCCTTTCTTCGCTTTGTTGTCAAAATTATTTACCTTACTTAAAGGTCGCGGATATGATAACTTCTTATATCTTGGTTCGACGTTTTCATAGTTTCGCGACGCTTTAAGTTGGTTTGGTATTCACAATCCTTAAATGCCGCCTCATTATAAGAATCATCATTGGGCTTGTCTGTAAGAGGAGCACTGCTGGCCACTGGTCTATTCTCATCATGAATTCACGAGATGCGCAAGGCCATAATACACCACGCTAGCCAAGTGTGGTTTCTGAAATGTGTTTCGAAAATATTGTGGAGAACACTCAGAAGTGCAGGTTCTCTAAAGATGCTTTACTTCACCGTTTGGCTAACGATAAGTAAAAAAATCAAAAAATTGTCCAACCCTATCCAATACCATGCCTCGCAAACTTCTTCTCACATAATACACAGTATTTATCGAAATATCACATAAATGTGTAAGCAACATGTTGCGCCACACTGTGCCCCTACTGACTCTCCGTAAAAGCGCCAAACGTGACACCCTCAAACTTTTTTACTTCGCGAACGCGCACAGGCACCACAAAAAATTGAAGTTCATGTTTTGGAGCAGTTCCAAGTTTTCAAAGGTCAACATGCACTTACTCTTAGCATAACCTTTGTAGTAGTAAAGTGTATTACTCTACGCGTGAGTAACGGGTATTGCGCCAAAGTTACTCTATGTGATACATTGATGTTTAAGCTATAAGACTGCTAATTTACTTTATTGTAGCGTTCATAGTGTGCGCTTGTGTACATGGCTTGTCGTTCCTAACAGATCGGCAAAGTTAAGCAACGCTTGCACAGGTCACCACTTGGATGGGTGACCGCATGTGGCATTTACATCAGAGCTCTACCGTGCTTTGGAGGGTAGGTAAAAATGTCGGTCCCGGTCTGGTCATAGAACAAGAATAGTTAGGCTGTGTGCTTGGGACGGTCTAAAAAGTCCAACGTCAGATTTCGCCACAGACCAACACGAAAAATAAAAGAAAGACTGCAAACATTGAAATAATTTTCGCGTAAAAGAATAACAAACATCCTTCTCCATCCATCCTCACTAATTTACACATTTATATTATCTAGTAGTTGAATATGTTTCATGTATATAGAATCTGAGAGTAGCGTGCTCGGTTTTATAGTCCACTTCTAAAATGATAGCAACGGAACATCTTCGTTTCATGTGCCGTGATGAAGGCGTCATTGTCATGTGTCACAAGTGTAGCTTAAATCTTGTGTGACCCACATTCCACCAAAGAGTTGCGTAAGTAAGCCTTGACACGACACTCGCAAATGACTCAAAACGCTTTAAACTTCGAGATCTTGCTGTCTCAACTGAAATACGCGATGCTTTGAGGTATTTTGGAGAAAGTGACATTGATATGATATGAATATTAAAAAAATGTAAAAAGGTGCCATTTAAAACAGTAAAAATACAAAAGAACAATGGCAAACCACCGTACATTATCAGTGTCGCATTAAGACTTCGCGAGCATTAGTACAAATACTTTAAAAATATAGATCTAAGGCCTATTAAGTAAAATGTAATTACAGAATATTTTAATGTTATGGGATTTTAATAGAAAACGAAGTTAAAGAGTTGTAAGTTACACCTCGCACATTTCGTGTGGGCAGGTCTGAAGTTAGTCACTAATATAGTTATAGTATATCATCTGTGGTCACTAATGTTACAGCTGTCACAGTGATAAGTTCACGTATGAGTTCACGTATGTGCAGTGCAATGAATAAACGTGCATTGCGCAGAACGCTAATGACTAACGTCAGGTGACGTTTCAAGGAGCTAGGTACACAAGTAAATATTTGAGCTCTTTGCTAATACGTAGGTATCATGAGCATAACAGAACTGTGATTGGAATGTTAAATCATCTGAGAGTACCTTTTCCATCACTTACTTCTACGATTTTCTTTATAATTATATAGGTAGGTATATCACACTTCGCTGTAATTATGTTGCTCTATACTCTATCCAGCAAACTTACACTACCTAATTATACTTTGCAAACTCTCGCGCTATTTAGCATTTAGGCGTACTTTACTGATTTGGCGTTTCTTAGTATGTATCATAAAATAGTAATTAAGTGAAAATAAAATATGTTTGGTAACAAAGCATTTATTTACATTTGAACCATTATATAATGCCTCCGACTTCTTCGAAAAACTGAGCTGGTGACGGAATAATAGCTTGACGACGAATATATCCCAGATATCATACAATGCACATAATGTATAATCATCAAATCCCATACTACTCAATAAAAAAATCTGTTCAAAATAACAATACGTATTAGATTTTTGTCTCAAACGCATTCTCAAACGTATGTCCAGTATCACAACAACATAATTGTGTAACACCATAAGTAGGTATTCAACACTCAGGATGCAAAAGTTTAACTGAAAGCAGAAACGAAAGCTAAGCTAAGAAAAGTTAACAAAACAATGCGAAAATGCGTAATTTAAATAAAATACAGACATTCATTCATAAGATCTGTGACAACTGTATCAATGACAGATGACAAGAAATTCACGCGATTTGTCGTTTTTTTGTAAGGTTTGATTTCATAAAAGAGGATTTAATGATTCTTATAAAATCTCGCTTTTGACGTTTAATTATTGCTATGTGCATTTCAGGTGTAACAAAATATTTCTTTATTAGATATTTGTTTTATCCCATTGAATAAAAAAAAAAAATAACTAATAAAATAAACTACAGCTAGCATTCTATAAAATGTATATAAATTCATTCATGCTCGCTTTCATAAATAAGCGACACTGATTTTGCCATTCTTCTTTGTAAAGAACCCTTAGGTACAAATAAAAAAAAACCTAAACTTTTAATAGATGAGGTGTATCCAGATATTTTTCATATAGGTATTTTTTAAATCAAATTTATTTTCTATGGAATCCTTGTTGTAATTATTGAATTACATGTAATTATACATATGACTGATATTCTTAGCTTTCGTTATTAGAGTTTCATAGTAGCAAAACGATTTTATATTGATTTTCTACGTGATTTTGTTGGTCAAGCCGATCCACTCATGCAGTAGGTAGTATGGCTTTACCACTAATAAATATAACTGATATATATATATATATATATCTATGGCTATGTGGCTGAGGACTCTGTCCGGTGCGACTGTGGAGCGACAAGGCAGGACATGCCACACTTGCTTTCTTGCCCCTCCTGTCCGATTAAATGCTCTTTGGCTGAGCTGTATAAGGCCTCAAACAACGCTATAGCTGTAGCAGAATACTGGTCGTCTTTCATCTAAAACCGCCATTGATACGACAAGAAGAAGAAGAATATAACTAAGAATTTTAAATATGAGTCTTTCGATCTTTCTAGTATGTATTCCGTCAGCGACAGTTTGGTTATGTGCATCTATTATGTAGCAAAGCTAAAAGCGAGATATCGGTCAGCAGTGCCCCTAAACGCCATTAAATATTCGTGTGTGTCCAACATCCAGTGCAAGTTGGACGACATGTCGACTGTTTAGACTGGTGGCTAGTGGTGGCCGGTAACAAACTATGTGCGGCGTACGCGATGCAGAAAGTTCATTGAAATACAATTATTTCCCTACTAAAATGGTTGCACTTGTGTGCAACCATTTTAGTAATAATGCCCGCACATGAAGTGAAAGCACAGCATTTTCTGCCTAAAACGTGCTAAAGTGGTTCGTACATTGCTGATCACCAAAAAACTAAGAGGAAAGAAGATGAAGAGGGAAATAATGAGAGGGCTCACTTGCTCATCGGTGAGTGAGCCCTGAGGTGAGCCTGAAACCACAGAGTAGGAAAGATATATGATTTTTATATAATATTCTGTAATATAATGAAACTGCGGGATTCGAGATGGTCAATTCATGCGGAAACCATTAACGCTCTATTACTGATTAACCCCCAAATGAATCACTACCTCGATCCCTAAATAACCAACCAAATACTCCAATAAATAAACAAGATATTACTGAGGTTATTCAAGTTAGTCAAACAATAAATCAATTTTACTCAAACTTACTACGTGCCATCACATATTTTCTCAATGAATACTTTTATTTTAATCGTCATAGCTTTCAGTCATATCTTCCTATTGAACAGAATTTTAAGTTGTATATCTCAAACTTCAAATATCGCAGGTAATATTTTAAAGCAGCGTACGAAGTAGTTATCAGTTAGTCCGTCTAGTAGTGGTGTGTTAGACGAGCTTATAAGAAAGAATAGTGACCGATACGTTAGCGGGATCAGCACGACTGGACCACGGCGATACCACTCACAATATATGAGCCACTTTCAGCCAACTCTGATTTATATGATACATTAACAAAGAATGACAAATATTGGGTGGAAGAATAATGGTACTGCGTTATATGTCAGTGGAGTTAAAGTGAAATTAGAGGGCAGACACATGATACTTACTTAACAAGGTAATCTTGTGGTGACACTGTTGACAGATTTATATTACAGGCGCTACATGTGATGGCGCAGTAAGTTTTGTTCTTAGATTATATAACTATGTTTTCTTCCAAAACGAAACTTTGTCTTTTTTTGGTATAGTTGAAAATTAATGATTGTAAAATATTTATTTTGGCAGTAAATTGCATATATATTGTCAATAATCATTTATCATTCACACCTAAAAATATACACCTTGTTATTATTTACCTAATGTTTCTACAATCGCAAGAGTACTTGGCAAAATCGTTATATATGTGCCATATATTAATTATATAGATACGTATACCTATTTTTGTAGCAGGTAAGACTACAAGCATCTGCATTGCACTGAGTAGGCCAGACGACAAGGAAAGGTCATGGCAGAACGGCTTTCTCCGTAATTTATTTTATTTATTTAATTAATAAGATAGGCGGACGCATTCTCAACCACACATCCCTAGAGCGTCAGCAAGAATGTAGAATGGTATGCTACTGATGACAAGCTGTCCTAAACTAAAAGATAAAGGACTCATTCTCAACCACACAACCCTAGAGCGTCAGCAAGAATGTAGAATGGTATGCTACTGATGACAAGCTGTCCTAAACTAAAAGATGAAGGACGCATCTTCAACCACACAACCCTAGAGCGTCAGCAAGAATGTATAATGGTATGCAACTGATGACATGCTGTCCTAAACTAAAAGATAAAGGACTCATTCTCAACCACACAACCCTAGAGCGTCAGCAAGAATGTATAATGGTAGATGACATGCTGTCCTAAACTAAAAGATAAAGGACGCATTCTCAACGACACTACCCTAGAGCGTCAGCAAGAATGTATAATGGTATGCTACTGAGGACATGCTGTCCTAAACTAAAAGATAAAGGACGCATCCTCAACCACACAACCCTAGAGCGTCAGCAAGAATGTATAATGGTATGCTTCTGATGACATGCTGTCCTAAACTAAAAGATAAAGGACGCATCCTCAACCACACAACCCTAGAGCGTCAGCAAGAATGTATAATGGTATGCTACTGATGACATTCTGTCCTAAACTAAAAGATGAAGGACGCATTCTCAACCACACAACCCTAGAGCGTCAGCAAGAATGTATAATGGTATGCTTCTGATGACATGCTGTCCTAAACTAAAAGATAAAGGACGCATCCTCAACCACACAACCCTAGAGCGTCAGCAAGAATGTATAATGGTATGCTACTGATGACATTCTGTCCTAAACTAAAAGATGAAGGACGCATTCTCAACCACACAACCCTAGAGCGTCAGCAAGAATGTATAATGGTATGCTTCTGAGGACATGCTGTCCTAAACTAAAAGATAAAGGACGCATCCTCAACCACACAACCCTAGAGCGTCAGCAAGAATGTATAATGGTATGCTACTGATGACATGCTGTCCTAAACTAAAAGATAAAGGACGCATCCTCAACCACACAACCCTAGAGCGTCAGCAAGAATGTATAATGGTATGCTACTGATGACATGCTGTCCTAAACTAAAAGATGAAGGACGCATTCTCAACCACACAACCCTAGAGCGTCAGCAAGAATGTATAATGGTATGCTACTGATGACATGCTGTCCCAAACTAAAAGATAAATTTCATCCGACATAAACATTTTAGTTTCATGAAAAATCACGTCTTTTCATAGACGAACGCAAATAGAATTCTCCAGAGGTGAGACCAATCAAAAGAACTTCATAACTTAACGTTATATAAAAGTATTGCGTGATATTAAAAATACCTGTTTCTTAGGCGCCAAATCGCCAATATGGTCTCGGGTTTAAGTCCGCGCCACCACCAACAGAATTTTAGAAGTAAAGTGCATATAAACTTGTAGAATATCGATCGTTTGCTTATGGTGTTCTACTTGAACATTATAAAAAATATTCATGTCTGACACTTCTCCATACAAAGTTTCGCAAGACGTGAAGTCTGCCAACCCACAGTTGACCAGCTGGTGGACTAACGCCTAGCTCTTCTCTTGATGAGAAGATGCCTCAGTCCAGTATCTAGTGTGAGAGTTTATAGACAGGACAAATATTATCTATACATCTATACATATAAATAAAATTGGAGTGTCAGTTTGTAATATTAAAATAACCACTTTTTACTAAATGCATATGGATGTATAATAAAAATTAAATTAAATGTCATTTCGGTATTAGATATACCATACATATACTGAAATGACATCTTTTTAAATTTTTGTCTGTCTGTCTGTCCGTCTGTCTGACTGTCTGTGTGTTTGTTCTCGCTAATCTCCGGAACGGCTGGACTAATTTTGACAGGATGTTCACTGGCGGATGGTTGCTGATGTACAAAGGAGTAACTTAGGCTATAAATCAACCGGGTACGCGAAGTAGTTCCCTCAGGACGCGGGTGAAACGGCGGGAAACAGCTAGTTGTAATTAAAAACTAAATTAGAGAAATTAAATACTTAAACGTAGCATTTAACCTCACGGCTTGAACTACATTTGTACGTATGGTGAGTCAGTCTTTGATAGATTGCTATCACACGCTTTCAACCGCTCTAAGATGCTATCACTCTCTTTAGCTACTACTTTAACGCTAAACTGCTTAAATATTATACCGTAGAGATCATTTATTCATGAAATGGACAGCTAGGCGTCAACACTATTGTAATTGTAGTAATAAAAGGAACACCAATCAAATATGTTATAAGATTATAACAATACGTACTTATTTGTTAATTAATGTTCTCACATTCAATATTAAATATTAATTATTTACTTACCACAACCATCTTGCATCTGCAATTCAGATGCAGATTCATCAGACCTTTGTAAAACTACAGTACCGAGGATCTGGTCAATATTAATTAAACGAGCTTAAACATGATTAGGCTTCGTCGTTCTAATAGAAAGTAGTCTTAGCATATATGCAGCTCTATCATCAGATCGCCAGTGTCTGATGATAGAGAGTCATCCAGCACCAAATTCCTAGTAAAGACGAATCAATTATTACGTAAATAACCTTACCTGTTAGAATACTTGACCTACTTAGTCACAGCATCTTGCTTCAGCATCATGTAGCCTACACTGTAAGGAACCTATAGAATCAATTGTCATCTCGTAAAATTTTACGTAGGGATCGTTTTCTTTTAGTAGATAAAATTTTTACAGTCAGAGGTTCCAGTGTTTTGACAAGAATCTTAAAACATTCCAACGTGTCGTAGTCACCTTAGTAGTATTGTTGTAGGTATTGACAAGTGTTTTCTGTACCTGTTTGTTAGATTGCACCATGGTACTACTGTAACATATTTTAAGCAAACTTCAAACTACCGACAAAAGCATACAGGTCATAATAAAAGGAAAATATATAAAATATACATAGGTAGTATGCAAAACGAAAAAATTTTGAATGGACAAACTGAATATTGAATAAATTGAACGCCGCGCTCAGATTTGCTCGCTGGCTTCTGAGCTAGAGGAGATGTCGACAAACCTACATATTGGTACCTTTAGAATAAATCACTTGCAGGGATTTTTTGTTGCTGAATTATAGGATCCGTCCGTGTGGTGACGGATTAAGAATACGGAATGTCACCACCCCATATCATCCCATGGGTGTCGTAAGAGCCGACAGAGGGAACAAATTATGCAGAGAACAGCACTGTATGAGAAGGAAAACTTGATACAAACCCTATGCCAACCCGTTTGGCCAGCGTGGTATAGTAGGCCAATTCCTCCTTTCAAAGGAGAGGCCTAGTCCAGCAGTGGACTGTTAGAGGCTGATGATGATGATGATGATGAATGATAGGATACACTCATTATGTTTTATGCGATAGCCTTTATATGAATGCCGAGTAGCGCTGAGTGACGTAAGTTCAATACGATGCAGAACCTTGAAAAATGTGTGGGAGTGTTTTTGGACCTACAGAAGGCTTTCGATACCGTATCAATCCCAATTTTAATCTCACGCCTTCAGAATGTAGGAATAAGAGGTATTCCGCTTCTGTGGTTCCAGAACTACCTTTCCGCAAGAAAACAAAGCGTTAGGATTGGAGAGGATGTTAGCAATACTAGTGATATCCCATACGGCGTCCCCCAAGGGAGTACACTCGGACCAAGCCTATTTTTGATCTACCTTAACGATCTATGCAAAATTAAAATTGATAATGCTGAATTAATTATGTTCGCAGATGATACGGTAATTCTATTTCATGATGCAACATGGGAATTAATTAGGACCACTGTTGAAAAAGGGCTACTTACTGTAACGCGGTGGCTAGAAAACAGTCTCTTAAACCTTAATGCTGAGAAAACAAAATATCTATGCTTCAGTATTACAAAATCTGGTGCCCCAAAGGTTACATTCAAAATAAAGAGTCACACATACCCATGTAACAGAAATCCTTATCTTGTTAACGGTCCAAGCTGTACGTGCCCCACATTATCTAAAGTAACTACTATTAAGTATTTAGGAATCGTAATAGATGATAAAGTGAACTGGGAACCACATTTGAATTCATTAGCAGCCAGGACAAGAAAGTTAATAGTCGTGTTTAAAAACTTGCGAGATATGGCCAGCAAACAACTCTTGGAACAGACATATCTTGCCCTCTGTCAAAGTATAATCAACTACGGCATCTGTGCCTGGGGTGGAGCTAGTAAATCACATATGCTGGTACTTGAGCGCGCACAGAGATCATTGCTGAAAGTCGCATTTAAATTTCCCTATCGCTATCCCACTAAAGATCTCTATAACTCGGCAAATGTTATGAGCGTTCGTAAACTTTATGTATATGAAGTTTTACGCAGGTACCACAGACTGGTTGTTCCGACCTTACCTAAATCAAGTAAGAGAAAAGTGCGCTGTCCAGTGCCAAGAGTTAACACAAAATTTGCTAACCGAAATTACAATTTTCAGGCACCGCGTCTGTACAATAAAATAATCGACACTTTACAAAACATCAAATCATTGAATAATAATGAAGTCAAAAGTAAAATTATGGCGTGGTTAAATCACATGGACTATGAAAGCACTGAAGCTCTATTTGTTATAGCAGTATGACACACACACACACACACACACACACACACACACACACACACACACACACACACACACACACACACACACACACACACACACTCACACTCACACACACACAAACACACACACACACACACACACACACACACACACACACACACAAACACACATAAGTTGTTTTAGATGTAACTTAATTTTTTTTTTTTTAAATTATGGGCATATTATACTTTAATACCTTTATTATTGTGAAGGGAAGGAACTGACCTTCAAGATACAGTTATTTACTAGTTTGGAGGTCAGGGTCTCACCTGTAATATGTTGATGTTATATGTTCGTAATAAAGATTATTATTATTATTATTATTATTATTTGTGCTCACCACTAAAGCTTGCTCCGAACTTGAGTGTTCCTTAAGGGCTTTAAGTAGGTAGTTAGGTACGTTTTTGAAGGTTTGTAAAGTCATCTGTAACATAGCATTCCTTGTGCGGTATTTGCTTTTTTGCAAGCTTAATAACCAGGAACTATATGCCCTTAGTGAAATAAAATCCCAAGCTTTCATTGGAAATTTAAATACTTGAACTTACCTTGTCAGATATAATTTGTGTGTCTTTCTTTTGTCCGGCCTCATCTAGCTTAATTTAAAAAAAAGTATGACTTTCTTTAAGTGTTTATAATAATGAACCTATGAACAAATAAATGATTTGACTTTGACTTGACTTGGACTCTATCTTCATCTGTTTTATCAAAGAAAACAAAGACAGCAATGGACTAAATATCGTTAATTCGTACACAACAGTATCACAAACCATTGCTATTTTCATATAGGATTAAACTTCACAATTTTACCTGCTGTTATACTGATTCTACGCTCAGATGACTAAATGTTGCTGAATTTTGTGCTATAAATTATAAATAGATATATCAGATTACAAAGGATATTTCCATCTCTTTAACCAACTATCCAGGCCCAAATGTGTGAAAGCACACAAGACTCCTTTTAAGCTTTGATACCTTGATAAAATACTAAAAGTAGATGTAAGGTGTCGGTATGCCTACCTAAGCTTACGTATGCTTTAAAGGCTTTTTATTAACTTCATGTAAAGATCGTGCGTCGTTCAGTTTTACATACTCGTGTGACATAGTGTCTGTATATCATTGAACAGGCAAACATTAATGGATTATATCAATATTTCGTCACCTTTGAATAAAATGAAAGAACCTACCACTTTCTACTAAGAAGACAGCTTGCCCTAGTTAGTTTGATTTCTGCATTAAACGGTTGCCAAACTATTATTTATTTTATTTGTCGATGATTGAGATTTCATATAAAGGAGCTTTTCTTATCGTAGTATATAAACTTAAACCATTTAAGTACCTACATTGTTTATGACAATGTCAATAAAATTAAAATCTATTCTAAGTATTTCACACATCTTTGAATGTGAGATTTACATTAAATTACAACATATTTAGTTTTTTACCATCGATAGTAAAGTAAAGTGAATTATGTGCTAAACACGATGAATAAAATATAAGTCTGTATTCCCATATTCTTAATTGGTACGTCCCCTTCAATAGTTATAAACATGTCAATGGTGAAATAGTGCACATTGTGAATAGATCGCTAGTAACACGTTACTGTAACAAAAGAGTGTGGATGCCGATATCGCGATATATTATTAGCTGCACTGAACTCAGTGCACGAGGAAGTCATTAATTATGGCGATGATAAATAGTGATCCTGCCTTATGTAGCTATAGCAATATAGTAAGAGCAATATCACTAGGGAGCCATTGTTAGTTCCATAATATAGAAAACGAAACTCTAAGAAATAAACTGCGCCCATGGTGAAGTGGTTTAAGCGGCCACCTCACAGATTATTACTGCACTGAGTGTTGTTGAGAGTGGCTTCGTTTCCACCATGGGACAACAGTTGCACTGATCCATAAGTGTGGTGTTCTTTGTGTCCAAGGGTTGTATGTTAAGTCCTGTGCGATACACGATTTTCCCGTTTATATCTACTTAATTCATTTATTTAACTTTGTGAATAAACAGGTAAAATTGAAGTTCTGCTAAGGATTGCGCTCTGATATTAAAATCGACTTTTAATCGTATATCGCAAGCACAACCCGATACAATGCAACGTCTATTTAATTTTATTTGGAGGATTTTTTTACGTAACTGTTTCTTCCTGATCTGTTAGGAATTTTTGAAAACAAGACGGGTTGTGGTGCACCTCTACGACACCCAAGGAACATACGTAGGTACATGCTAAATGTCAACTTCTTAGGGCCAATAGTTTTGGCTGAGCGTTGTCTGTCAGTCAGTCAGTAATGGAAAAAATTTAATATAGATGATTGATTGGCCACTCAGTATTATCCCCAGCCCCATATTGAGAAGGTACAGTAGAGAACTAAGCTAAATATTACTCGTTTAATGTATATCAAGGTAAAAAGTAGAGCGTTGCTGATTTCGGCGAAGAGCCGATACAAAAAACCTGGTGCACAAATCTGCCTGTTAGTACTGCGTATACAATACACGTAGTTGTATTGAACGCGGTCAGAACCAAAGGGTTACCTCTCGGGACAACCCGACATATTATCCCTTTTGATAAATTCACTCCCGTCACATTTTTGACGCACACATTGATTCCCGCTACTTTTAACCTTAACTTTTTCCGGCATTGCCCTGAGGGCCAATTCTGGTAATTATATTTGTTCAAATTCCAATATCGATCTAGTCTCGGCGTCATAAATGGTATTCTCGTAACTTAACTGACACTTGAATGAGATCGGGACTACATCGAAAGTTGAACCAAGTGTGAACTAGTGTGAACGGTATTCTGCTAATTATTAGTAGAGCAGGTAAGGTATTTCTAATTTTAATATACATTTGTTACCAAGGACACGACGTGATGACGTGATTTATTTGACATTCCCAACGATACCACTAATAGTGTTGAATATTTTTCTGGTAATATTTATGATCTATTTTGCTAATAAACATAGGAATCGCCTTTAGCTATTATGTGCCACTAGTTTTACCAAGGGGATAGGTATCTAAAATAAGTTTAAAAAGAAATTGTGTAAGACAAATTCATGTCTACAAAACAAATGACTATAAAATGATCAACCATCGATAGGGCTTACAAAAAACAGGTGCATGCGATTTTCGACCTTATTGACAATTCATGATAAACTTCTTTTTGGTATTTTCTTGCTTTCTGACATTGATACGTTATTAAAATTATAAATTCTGAGTTACGTCAATAAGGTCGAAAATCGCATGCACCTGATTTTTGTAATCCCTATCGATGGCTGATAACTTTCTGATAGTCACTGGTTTTGTAAACGTTAATTGCTTTTATACAATTTCACAACTAATGAGTTCACGAGGATCCTCTGGGGGATCTGGCTAGGAGATCCTGGTGGACAACATGCAAACATGTTAAGTATTTCGTTGCCAGCATTGACAATATTTATTTCAAGATCGAAATATTCGCGAAACTTTTGCTCGAGAAATTCAACAAATGAGATAAAATTATCAGGAGGGAAAAACGAATTAAAAAACCCAATTGTACGTTACCATCGTTAAAATCTTTATAATGTCTGAAATATTTCTATTATTGAATATTAAATTTTTTAATTATTGAATACCTATTGAAAATAATTCACACGATCCAAGGAACCAATATATTTACTTACCGAAATTTTATTACTTAGTTGTATATTAATTTTAATTTGGCATGTAAACGTATTGGCATCCAATAACCATTCCTATTAATGTATTTTCCCATACAATGGCAAAATTCATGTTTTTGTTTTTGAGTTTTTGTCATTACCTCTAAGATCAACAAGAGATTATAAATTGATTATATCGAAATTATACTATAAGGAGATTAAGTGGAGCAGAATACCAATTGTGAGTCAATTCAAAATTAAATCGCAGTTCAGTCAAAATTCAGTGTCAGTCTCTGTTAAATACGAGAATTGGCCTTCTGATTTGGTCAAATAAAACAGTTGAAGTTCAGTTAGTTCAGTTTCAGCTTATGTTGCCATATCCGATTAAAGAACAATGGCAGAATTTGGTCTGGGTTTGTTGTGGCGACCTTTAACTTCATATGAACAAAACAAATTGATTTTTTTTCTACGATTTTTAATATTTTCACTTTGTCTCGTTAAAGCCGGAATATTTAATGATGATTAAAAGCATTCCAATTGATTACGAACTGGGTACCTACTTTATTATTTAATTGTTGCCATAGACAATGGTGTGTCGATTATTAAATAAGTAATCGATACGATCGACCTCTGTAGGGTTGGTTTGGTTTAAAATATAATAATTACAATGCAGTTATTTAATTCGCCGTGTGGTTGACGGCATAGAATACAAGTGTCACCACCCCCTATCTTCCCGTGGGTGTCGTAAGAGGCGACTAAGGGATAACACGATGCAAATACCATCTTTGCGTAGAGACGGAAAACTCGACATCAAACCCTATACGACTGCCTCGTTGGTCTCGCGGCATAAATGTGCGCGTGGGATCGGGAGGTCCCGGGTTCGATTCCTGGGTCGGGCAGTTTTATTGGGTTTTTCTGTCACGAAATTCTCAGTAGCAGCACGGAGTCTGGAAATGTGCCCGGTACGGCAATAGGCTCGCCCCTTATTACGTGGGACTAAAGTATATCTGGCGAAAAGTGGGTGTAGAAATACACCTCTGCCTACCCCTTCGGGGATAAAAGGCGTGACGATATGTATGTATGTATGTGTTATTTAATCTTTAATCAATATTATATTAATAAGCTAATATTTTCTGAAGCAAAACAACTTTTAAATCAAATAAAAACGTCACAGCATCGTTTAAATGTTGTATCGATTTCACATAAAATCGATTTATAATGTGCTGCTCTGCTTTTGTCTTTGGCTGTGACAATTAATTAGATGCTACAGAGAATACTTCTGCGTTTTGATGTTAATCTGACATATGTCATTTGATAATTCAAACGTACCTACCTACATTGTTAATTCTTAACAAAAAATTAAAACACTGATATCTTCTTTTTGCGGCTTTCAAGAGTAAAAATAGAATCAATTATAGACTCTGTTACTTACGCCGATTTTTTTATATATTTTTTTATTAATGTACGCTTCAATTTAATTTCAGACATTTTGATGTATGGAGATCTGCCATTGTCCTTTATTTTTAATCGGGGCAGTAAATTAAGTCGTGGTTTAGTGTAGCAGGTCGGGAGGAACGACATAGCGAGGTCTTTTTAGATTGATGTTTAATTTATTGATCGAGCGGCGCGGCAGGGGCGATGAACATGGCGCGTTTACTCTGAGGCGGCCGGCGCCGCGTCACAGTAAACGCACCATGTACATCGAAAACGCTCGCCGCTGCCGCCCGCCGCTGTTACGTGACCGGTCCGTTGCCGTTGGAGCTTTCTGCTCTTTGATTCTGGAGTGGCAATGTTGCAGCAAATGTAGGCCTTCCTCAAGGCGAATTCCACCGCTTTCATGAGGGCGGCTCAAGACCGGTCTATGTAGTTTATTGGATGAGACCTATTTTCAGTAGAAGATATCATTCGGCTGTGATGAAGTAAATTTCAATATTTTTGTTGACAGCAATATTATCAAACATTTAAAGTTTCGCGGTAACTTACACACTTATAACAGTGTTGATATCTCAAAGCGACGCGCGACGGTCGTGGTATATATTCCGATTTATTTTCACTTAATAAATAGCTTTGAATACTGGCTACATCTAGATACTGGACGTCTATTTTATACCTTGTGTATGTTTCAGACTCATTACATTTGCAGCAATAGTAGCAGTCTTTACATAAGCAACGTGAAGGCAGTCGATTAGAAACGATAGCCGTTCACGAGTTTATCCTGCAGTAGCGATACCATTAGGACGACGATTAGTGTGCGTTGCACTGAGATTCATACAATGAATTCTAAACGGGTCGAGCTAAGCACAATGCCGCTTTAGTGCTGCCGTGATAAAGGACCTGTAGCACTACCTGCAAAAGTCAAAAGTCAAAAGTCAAAAATCATTTATTCATCTTGGTCACAAAGTGACGCTTATGAACGTCAAATTTTAATGTACATTACTTAATGCTTCTACATTTACATTTACTGCCCATTCGCAAAGCAATAGGTAGAACCACGAGAAAGAACGGGCAATAAAACTCGTGGCCACTCTTTTTAATCGCCAGTGTTATGTTACATATTTTGTTTTTGTAAGGAGCTGCAACTGTTTCACATTGTAATTAATTACTTGTAAATAGTAATTAGGAACATACATAATACTTAAATTATTAATGCAGTTACCAATTTAACTGCTGTAGTAGGAGCAGGAGCAGCCTTCCAGTGTGAATATTGTGTAACAGGAGCATCCACTTACGTCTTATAATGTAGGCAACTCGCGACCATGTTCATAACTATATGGTGGAAATATATGTTACAGAGGTGACTGTATATGAATACACAAAATTACTAAAGCATTAGTTTACAGCCCATAATCACGAGTTATCTTCATCTTACAGTGCAGTAACACTTTAATAAAATTAGTGGAACAACAATGCAAATGTAAATGTAGTACCTAAGTTGAATGACCTAATAATACATGTACAGTAATTTAAAAGAACTAGAAATATTATATAAAGATTAACTGAAAAATGCAAAGTATCTATATAATTCTAATTAGGTATAAAGATCATGAGTTGTCTAGCGTAAGTGACCAGCTATCCTTATCACTGAAATAATCATTAATAGTATAATAACCTTTCTTAATAAGGCAGTCTTTTATTTTAGTTTTAAATGTACTAAATGGTAATTCTAAAAGACTAATTGGTATTTTATTGTATATACGAATACCTAACCCTACAAAAGAATTATTAACTTTATGTAAACGATGATAAGGGGCATATAACCTATGCCTGTTTCGAGTATTTATGTTATGTATATCGCTTTTTGTGGTAAATAAACCTATATTTTGCCTAATGTACAAAATATTAGCAAATAAAAATTGCGAGGCTACTGTAAGAATTCCTATAGACTTAAAGCGTTCCCTAAGAGTATCTTTTGCACCTAACATGTATATTGCTCTTACCGCTCGTTTTTGTAGAACGAAAATATTCTGAATATCCGCAGCTTTGCCCCATAACAAAATGCCGTAGGACATAACACTGTGAAAATAGCTAAAATAAACTAAACGAGCCGTGTCGATGTCAGTAAGTTGCCTAACTTTTCTGACGGCATACGCAGCAGAGCTTAGCTTTCCTGCAAGACATGCTATATGTGCACCCCATTGTAACTTATTATCTAGTGTAATACCTAGGAACACTGTAGAGTCTACTGTGTCAAGTTCCTCCCTATCTAGCATAATATTAGGTCCCAGTTGTCTTACATTAGGTAAAGCAAATTTTTTGCATAGTACATACATGCGTACTTAAACAAATGAGAGAGTACTCAGAAATGCTTCTATTACGGCTGGTTGCATTTCGGAGAAACCTGTCAGTATAATGCGTTATTGAATTCATACAACATTTTGACCATTACTTCTGATATATTTATCTGATTGTTCGGTTTCCGGACTTCAGGATCATTCTGTCCGATTTTTAGTTCTAGTCATTCCATAAGTTGATTCTTAAGATGTTAAATATGTTATAATAATCAGGCAGCGATAGTGAAGATACCAACAGACTGCCATGCAGAGGGTATCGGGTTTGAATCCTCGTCGCACATCACTTTTCGGAGTTATGTGTGTATTGAATTGTTACTTCTATTATCGCTTGTCCCTCGGAGCGCATGTGAAGTCGTCGGTCACAGCTAGCATGAAGATCTTTGACAGTCGTTATAGGGAGCCAATACCTCTGAATAACTGACGCTAGACTGAACCATAGACTATTGCTGTCCCTTTTGGGTTGCGGAGGTGAGACAGGCAGTCGCTCTGTAGAGAAGCTGTTTGTTTTTGTTTGTTTTTCGTGTGAGTGTGTGCCCAACTCTGGTGTCGGAGTTTTCAGACCACCCGAAGGCCTCCGACATGACCTAACGATTCTTATCCTGAGATAAGAACCGGGACCGACAGCTTTACGTGCCCTCCGAAGCGCGGTAGCGCTCAGATGTAAATATCACACGCGGTCACCCATCCAAGTGGCGACCTGGGCAAGCATCGCTTGACTTTGTCGATCTGTTACGAACGACAGGCTAAGTATCGCTGTGAGCGCTACTGTAAAGAAGCTTATAATCAGTCAATGCCGGTTAGACTAAATAAGCGGTCCTTGGGTTGCAAATAAGGAGGATGATTTAGTTAATAAGCATATTGAAATAGCCGACTTGATTTAAATATTTGATTTGATAACTTTTTCACGCAGAATAACTTTTGAGATTATGTTTTGGATGGAATGACATTTACAGATTTATATCACAGGCAACTGCGAACAAGTACTAGAATAAGTACCGTGCGCGCACTTGTCTCGCTAACACGAATTTGTCATCAATTAGAAAGTTCTCAGAAATCGTCAACATTTTCTCTGATTATCAAGTTTACTGAAGGTATTATCCATTTCAACATGCATAAGTGTGTGATGTGTAATATAAACTTCACTGACGATGTACAGTCCTCTGCATGCAATGCCAGGCTAGATTTCGCTTGTGCAGGCTGTAACGGGTTCTGGTAGTAGTAAAACGCGGAAAGGGTTCTATGCGTTTATTTGCCGAGTATTGTCTCACTTCCCTTGCCACGAGTATGACCGACCAACAACACGACACTGGCCTGAACACTAAGGGCTGCAGTCTCCCACGCTGTTCCCTCCGGTAGTGTGTAGGCAGGCTGCTCGAAGGCTGCGCGTAGCGGTAGATCCTCGCAGGCCGTTGGTTCAGCGGCAGACGCCGGCGGTGCGAGTACGATGAACAGGGCAGGTCAGACTCTTCGGCAGAAGTGACGCCGAAGGCGATGCAGGAAGTGTAGCGGTCTAGGAGCGTAGCCGAAGTCTTAAGGTGAACCTGGAACCTGAAGGAAAGCAGCATTAGGAGAGCCACAACCAATAGAGTCAGGCAGGCGGCGTCAGCCGGCCTCAGCTAGCAGGTAGAGAGATGGGCAGTACGCTAACGCAGTAAATGTAGTGCTTACCCGTAGCTGGGACCAGGATACACGTAAATACGACGTAGGGTCAGTAGGTACGCTTAGTTATAGTAGAAGCGACGTTAGAGTAGCGGTGCCGGCCTCTCTGTCGGCCCCTTTATATACCGGGCCCTCCATCAGGCTGAGAGTCCGTTTATGACCATATTTGGTCAGGCTTTGCGAGTTCGGACGATGGCTTTCTCTGATTGGCCGAGCGTATGGGTGGTACTGTGACGCAACGCGGTAAGTACCGGACATACGTTACAATACCGCCCGCCTTAGGAGAGGATTTTACGTGGCTAACAAGGAAAATCCGACTAGCTGCGTTAGGTCTATGAGTCCGCTACTGTCCAAGCTAAGACGGCATATAGAGAGAAGGAAGGGAAAGTCTTCTAAGGTTTGTAACAAATAGTTAGGCACCATAGTGTATAAGTTTTAGGTCCTTAATATGCCAAAACCCAATACAATTTCCAGACGCGTCCGACAACTCGTAAACGAGAGGCGACTTTTTATTAATCACTGTGCACTTCACGAATTTAGGGGCTAGTTTCTTACAGAAGGACTTATCTTTGTCGCTCTGATAAAAAGTCCGTTTCCACACAGTATCTCCCACATTAAACTCAGCTGGTTTACGGCGTAAATTATACGTTTGGGAATTCCTAGCATGAGCTTGAATGAGGAGTGCCTGAACTTTGTCAAATATGCCTGATAAGTGACCTATGTTTTCTGCGTAATCGTCCCTAGGTATGTATACTATATCATCAGCGTCTGTGTCGACATAGTGTGAGCCGCATGGAACTAGTTCACGTCCATAGACTAAAAAACTAGGTGTATAGCCCGTGACTTCATTAACTGCAGTATTTAATGCAAACTGCACCTTAGGTACGAGATTGTCCCATAATCTCTGGTCATTTCCTACAAACGCCGCCAAGGTAGAACCAATGGTTTTATTATAGCGTTCGACCGTATTGACATGTGGGGAATATTTAGGAGTATAATGAAGATTAGGGATTTTGTACTTGCGCAACATAGCTTTTAAAGTAGCACTGACAAACTGTTTACCATTGTCCAATATAATTGTAGATGGTATACCATGAACTAAAAATATTTTTTCTTCCAAAATATTAGTTATTATTTCAGCAGTTGCGCGCCTGATAGGAAAAAGTAGACAGTATTTACTAAAACAACAAGTTACTACGAAGATGTAGGCGTTTTGTTTTCTTGTGACGGGTAGTGGCCCCACCAAATCTACACTAATGGTTTGGAAGGGTCGTGAACACACTTTGGGTCGTCCCATGGTTCCCAATGGTGCGTGGTTCTGATGTTTGTGCGCGATACAAGTGTCGCAAGAATTTATGAACTTAACTACGTCATCGCGCATTTTGGGCCAATAGTAACGCAGTGCTAAGCGCTTGTAAGTTTTAAATATACCGAAATGCCCCGAAGTGGGTTCGGCATGGTTCTCTAATATGGCATTATTTCGATCAGAAGAAGGTAGTACTTCTTTCCATTCGAACTCCTTACGTAGCATACACCTAGATTTAATCAAACGATATAATTTATTATTTTTAATAGAATAGTCTGGATAGTCATTAGGCGAAGATAAACAACCATTGTAGGTGGCTGAATACCATTGATCAGAGTTAACATTAGGGTCATTCACGTTATTATTATTCGCGTTAATTATATTTACAGGTAGGGATCGTGATAACGCATCGGCTATAATATTATCCGCACCGCGCCGATGCTTTATTTCGAAGTTGAAGGCTGACAGACGAACCGACCACCGAGCTAATCTACCAGTCGGGTTGCTCAAGTTTAGGAACCATTTCAGTGCGGAATGGTCAGTATACACGACAAACTTTAACCCGTTATCTAAATAACAGCGCCAATATTCGAGGGCTGTTAGAACTGCTAATGTCTCCCGTTCTGTTATACTGTAGTTTTGTTCCTGTGCATTTAGTGACCTACTCATGTAGGCGATAGGTAGTTCCACGCCATCTATTTCTTGTGTAAGTAACCCACCGATGCCGCTCGCACTCGCATCTGTGTGAACTTGAAAAGGTTTCTCGTAATCGGGACACGATAATATTGGTGCGGAGCTTAACAATTGTTTTAGTTTACAAAAGAGTCATCAGCTTCCACCGACCACTGAAATGGTGCGGCTTTCTTACCGGTAGAGGTAAGTTTGTTCAGAGGACCGGCAATAGTACTAAAATTAGGTATAAATCGCCGATACCATGATGCAATGCCTAAGAACCTTTTGACTTCTTTTTTATTCTTAGGCGTAGCATATTGAAGAATGGCTTCCACCTTACATGGGTCTACTTGTAATCCTTTAGAGTTTACTACGTAGCCCAAGTACTTCAATTCATCACGGAAGAATTTAGATTTTTCCAAGTTGATGGTAAGGTTGGCCGATTTTAATTTTTCGTATACTTTATTTAATAGTGACACATGAGCATTAAAGGATGGCGATATAAGCACGATATCATCTAAAAAAACGAATACAGAGTTTTCGAACTCAGGACTGTTCGTAAACAAGTGATCCACCAAACGCTGTTGTGTCGCAGGCGCATTCGTTAAACCAAACGGCATAGTCACAAATCTAAATGTTCCTCTAGTAGGCACATAGAACGCAGTCTTATCACGATCACATTCGCGAAGAGGCGTCTGCCAAAAGGACTTAGATAAGTCTATACTACTTAGATATCTAGCGTTCCTAAGGTTGTCTAAAATTTCGGATACGTAAGGTAGTTTGTACGCGTCTTTTTTATAGAATTAAGTTTCCGACTATCTAAACAAAACCTTAATTTACCGTCTTTCTTAGGCGTTAGTAAAATCGGTGACGACCACGAACTTTCGCATTTTTCTACCACTCCCAAAGCAAGCATTTCGTCTAATTCGTCAATAATTATTTTTAATTTCGCCGGCGGTAACCTATGTGTAGTGTCTATTGCATGTTCTATTAAGTGAGTTCGTCCTAAACCGCTTTTTTCAGTAGAAATCGACTCGTATTGCTTTATAATTAACTTAGCCGTTCTCTGTTGTGACTCACTCAACTCACTAAAAGATTGCAATACGTTCGTGTTACTTAGCTTATTTTCACCTAACACACTACACGGCAATGTTTTAGACATGCATACGGATGCGATATGGTTAGGCAGTAATTTAAATAGTTTCCAGAAATCGATGCCTAAAATTAAATTACTTGTAACTTCTGGAATAATATAAGCTTTCAATAAGTGGGTTTGATTATTAAAAGTAGTGGGTAAGTTGATAAAACCGCGCGGCAACAAGATATTTCCACCCGCGGACCGAATGGAATTAGTGTTGTGACACTGCTGTATTTCTAACCCGGTTTTAGTAATTATCTCCAGATGGGAGTTGTTACCTAGAATTGTAATGGCTGAACCGGAGTCGAGCAATCCACAAATAGGTAAACTGTTAATCGTTACGTTAACATAGGGCCGTAGGTCATTTTTAGGTTTATTATCCAGGATCAAGGCGACGGAATAACTAGAGAAATACACTTTTAGAGTGTTTAGCCAATTTCTCCAATCATCTTTGTCAAAATTGGTTGAATAGGTTGTAGAACCTAATTTAGATTTTGACACGCCCCGACCCTGACCAACTAGTTTTTTGGTTTCGTCGATTTACAGTTCGGGCAGTTAGGGAATGTCACATCCCTACAGCCGCACTTGAAGCAAATTGCGAAGCGATCGCGTTTGCATTCATTCAAACTGTGATCATTGATACGGCAGCGCGGGCAGTACTTAGACGTGACTAAAGCGACAGAGCTAGGTTTAGACTTAGGTTTGCTAGGTTCGTTGTTCACAGTGTATTCGGAATTACCCTCTATAGTAGCAACGGGATAATTATTGTAGGAATTATTACGCGCTCGGTTATTAGGTTTGTGACTGTAAGCTAGGTCTGGTGCCAACGTGTCGTTATTATAATACGGTTCGCGGAATTGAGAGTTCAAACATTTCATCCGTTCGTAGTTTAAACATAACGTCTGCAGTGTTGCTATACTGTCTATTGAAGATATTGACGGAGCTAGCACTAGTGAGTAGCATGGACGTATGTTATGCAATAGGATGTCTAACTTTTCGCGTTCGGACAATCGCTTTGACGGAGACAGCCTAGCGAACAGCTGATTCATTATCGAGAGTTAAATAATTATAGTTTCGGTAGCACCTTGAGTACGTCGGCGGATTTCATTTAATAACCGGTAGTCATAATCGTACGGTGTGAAATCGTCTATTAATTTAGTGGTGAGTTCTTCCCATGTAGTGAAATATTCTTTTAGGCCGCGGTACCAGTGAAGTGCGTTACCGGTGAAAATTTCGGAGGCATATGATAAAATTTTAGTGGAAGGTAGATTACGCGCGGTTTGGAATTCGGTTACGCGTTGTAGGAACGCTCGGACGCATCCCGTACCGTCGTATTTTAGCTTAGACAGCTCGCTAACTCTCAAATGCTCGCAATGAAATACTGGGGCTAACCCTGCCTGCGTCGAGGTAAACGGCGCAGGTTGGGCCTCAGCCACAGCATCAGCTGAGCGAACACCTGATTGTCCAATGGCGGACAGCTCCGCCGAGAGCTTGTCGAACCGGCTGCACAATTCAGTTATTCGTTTTGAATACGCCGTAAGACGTTCCATCCTACGGAGTCTGTGGTATAAGTGGTTGTGCAGTGCGGTAGACCTCTTAGCTAGGTTCGCGTCGTAAGAGGCAGATAAGGAATTTAGTCGCTTGGCCAGCTCAGAGACGGCCTCGCTAGCGCCCTCGAAGTCCACCGCTATGGCTAGACCCGACTCCAAAATGTCATCATTTGGAATGGCTTCCAGTAATTTAGGGAGCTGCTTCCGCAGACCTAGGACAGAGGTAGCCGGCTCCTCACCTCTAATCGCGACCTCGTAAGCTAACTCGTTCTTGTTTAGCAGGAAGTATTTTATGGGGTGTGAGCCCATTGTGTATGAAGGAGTACCGCGTAAGTATAACACTACACACTACACTTAGTGCGCAAGCGTTCCGCCCTTACAAATGGCCTACTTTACGATTAGGCGTAAAAGTTCGACCGTTAGGACTAATTAGAAAGAAAAGTTAGATTCAAATTTGCGAACTATTACGTAGTAGGTAGTTACACTAAAAGGTAGACAATTAGTATAGCAATACGTACCGGTTCGCTGTAGCCGCACCTCCTCGCTTACAATAATGGAGACCTGCTAGAAGAGAACTCGAGCACGGAAAGCGAGACAATAACCCACGTAGGCGCCACTGTAACGGGTTCTGGTAGTAGTAAAACGCGGAAAGGGTTCTATGCGTTTATTTGCCGAGTATTGTCTCACTTCCCTTGTCACGAGTATGACCGACCAACAACACGACACTGGCCTGAACACTAAGGGCTGCAGTCTCCCACGCTGTTCCCTCCGGTAGTGTGTAGGCAGGCTGCTCGAAGGCTGCGCGTAGCGGTAGATCCTCGCAGGCCGTTGGTTCAGCGGCAGACGCCGGCGGTGCGAGTACGATGAACAGGGCAGGTCAGACTCTTCGGCAGAAGTGACGCCGAAGGCGATGCAGGAAGTGTAGCGGTCTAGGAGCGTAGCCGAAGTCTTAAGGTGAACCTAGAACCTGAAGGAAAGCAGCATTAGGAGAGCCACAACCAATAGAGTCAGGCAGGCGGCGTCAGCCGGCCTCAGCTAGCAGGTAGAGAGATGGGCAGTACGCTAACGCAGTAAATGTAGTGCTTACCCGTAGCTGGGACCAGGATACACGTAAATACGACGTAGGGTCAGTAGGTACGCTTAGTTATAGTAGAAGCGACGTTAGAGTAGCGGTGCCGGCCTCTCTGTCGGCCCCTTTATATACCGGGCCCTCCATCAGGCTGAGAGTCCGTTTATGACCATATTTGGTCAGGCTTTGCGAGTGCGGACGATGGCTTTCTCTGATTGGCCGAGCATATGGGCGGTACTGTGACGCAACGCGGTAAGTACCGGACATACGTTACAAGGCATTTCGGAATCGGGATGGAGGAAACTAGGAGTCGATCGAAGAGCAGCCTGGAAATGTTCATCATGTCGGGCTGCGTCACCGGCGCCAATTAAGGAACAAGTATCATTGGAGAGCCTTATGACAGAAATCCGGTATATTAAGGATAAACTCTCCCTACTCCCTTCTCTGATTGAAGACGTCCAAAGCATCAAAGAAGAAATGCAAGAACTAAAAGCTACCTGTTAGTTCTCAAGCGAAAAACTGGATGAATTCTCGAATCGATTGTCTACGGCGGAAAGTACGACATCGGAGATGCAGCAGAAACAGGCACTGATGGAGTCGACACTTGGTGAAGTCCAGACTCAGGTGTTTAACAGTGAGCAGCGTCTACGCCTTAATAACGTAGAAATAAAAGGTGTGCCGGAACAAAAAAGTGAAAACCTTTTCCAGATTGTAGATAAAATTGCCACAAAAGTTGGGTATTCTTTTCCTAAAACGCAACTCAACTACGTCTCCAGAGTCCCAACATACAATCCAAAGGAGAAATCCATAATTGTTAGCTTTGTCAATCGCTACGTCAAGGAAGAATTTATTGCAGCATCAAGAGCAACCAAATCATTAGCGGCTGAAGATCTGGGCTTCCTGGACAACAAGGGAAGAGTTTTTGTGAATGACCATTTAACTATGGACTCGAAGGTACTGCTCAATAAGACCAAACAGCTCGCGAAGGAAAAAGGCTATAATTACGTCTGGGTAAAATTTTGTAAAATTTATGTGCGCCGTAATGACACCACCCGTTCCTTCATAGTCAACAAAATATCTGATTTAAACAAAATAGTTTAATCAGCATTGTAATTAATATCAATTTAATCTGTTACAATTTGCATCGTATAGAAAATTACAAAATGTTTAACACTTCTGGCTCATTAGACTGATCAAAGCATGCCTATCGTCCGCAGAAATATACCTTTTATATTGTTTATATACCTATCTACCTGAACTCAAATATTCTCTATTATGTATTTGCAGCAAGGCAAGGCGCTCTGCCGTATTTAGCTACATTTGTCTCATTTACAAGCATAATCATGTCTGTTATTTGTGTAAATATTCGATGCATAAAGTTTTTTGTTCACCCGCGTTATAATTTTATCGTGTCGCTTGTTGCATGTACGGTACAGATTTGCTATTACTGCCGTAATAATTATATTTTATCGAGTAAACTGTTAAAATACTTATGTTTTAGCGATGGATTTAAGTAATCTAAGTGTGTATTATCAGAATGTTCGCGGATTACGCTCAAAAACGTTTACATTTTGTCGTAACTTGAGTTTGTGTTCATATGATGTTATTATGTTAACTGAGACGTGGTTATTGCCTGGTGTGAGTGACTCTGAACTGTTTGACGACCGTTATGTTGTGTGGAGACGGGATAGGGACTATGTCCTGACGGGCCAAACTCGTGGTGGTGGTGTTCTTATAGCCGTGCGAAGGGACTTGTGTGCTACCCCGTAACCAAGCTATGTAAGTACCGCTGAGGATTTTAGGCTGTGTACCCATTAAAAAAGGTAATTCTAAATTATCGACGAAATTAATACTAAACATCTGCGTTGTCTACTTGTGCAGGCAAAATCTTGGACTGTCTTTTCCAATCAATTAAATAATTTTATTTGTAAGTTGGACGAAATCATACTGAGAAAACCTAACGAACCATATTTTATAGTCGGTGACCTCAATTTGAGCGGTATATCGTGGTCGCGAACTGCAGGTGAATCATCTTTACTACCATGCGCAGTTAATAGTGTCGACGAACAATCACTTATCGATACGCTATGTACCCATGCTCTGAGCCAGTACAACGGCGTTTCAAACCGCTACGGCACTCAAATGAATTAGTCACTGTTCAAGAGTACGATCAGCCATTAGTGCCTATAGACCCACATCACAATGCCCTCGTCATCGAATTAAATTTTTGCCAATTCTCCTGTCTGAAACCGGCTGTGCGGGCTAAATATTTGTACTCTAAAGCGAACTATAATATTATCAATGAAAAAATTCTGGCAGTTGACTGGGAAAATGAATTTTGCAACAAATCGATGGACAGCGCCGTAGAGGGCTTCTATTCATATTTAAATCAATTAATTACTCAGCGTATACCATCTAAGTTATGCAAACATGATGATTATCCAGTATGGTATACCCCGGCATTGAAGTGTATTATAAAAGAAAATATAAATACTTTAATAAATATAAAAGAAACAGAAACTTAGCTGATAAAATTAGCTATCAGTTACTGAGAGAAAGAGCAAAGAGATTAGAAAGTGACTGCTATCAGAAATATATTAAATCCGTGGAAAGTTCTATAAAAACGAATCCCCAACATTTCTGGAAATTTGTCAAAAATAGGCGTAAGACAAACAGTTTTCCCAACACTATTAAGAGTGAAAATTATGTAGCCAGCAGAGGCAACGCTATTTGTTATCTTTTTTCTAATTACTTCTATTCGACTTTCTTACAACCTTCTTCAAATCCACCCAGTGTTAATATTTTAAGCCGGGCAGACTTAGGCTTACTCAGTGTCAGATATAACTAACGTAAATTTTGAATTGTCCGAAGTAATAAAACTATTAAAGTCACTTGATCCCAATAAATCAGCGGGGCCTGACCATGTACCTGCTCTCTTCCTTATAAACTGTGCAGAATCTATTTCAGTACCAATAACCTTGCTTTATAAAAAATCTTTATATGAATGTACTATGCCGTCAGTATGGAAGTCCGCATTTATAACACCTGTGCACAAAAAGGGTTCGAAAACAGAAGTTCAAAATTATCGGCCTATATCTAAGGTGTGTTTAGTTGCTAAAGTATTCGAAAAAATCATTCACACACAACTGTACGCCGAACTATCGAAGTCTTTCAACGATTTTCAGCATGGTTTTTTTAGAGGGAGATTGACTGTCTCCAACCTTATACTTTTCCATGATTACGTCACTGACAGTATGAGCCAGGGCAAGCAGGTTGATGTCGTTTACACTGACTACAACAAATGTTTTGACAGAATCGATCATTCTGTCCTATTACTCAAGCTTGAATCAGCAGGAATAAGAGGAAATCTTTTAAGATGGTTTGCATCCTATATTTCTAATAGAACACAAGCAGTAGCAATGAGTAATTACACATCAGGATGGATTACAGTGCCTAGCGGAGTCCCCCAGGGCTCTTTGTTGGGTCCATTACTGTTTGTAGTATTTGTAAACGACATCGGTGAATGCTTCCATTCCTCGAGATTACTCTGCTTTGCAGACGTCATGAAAATCTTTACTTCCATTTGTTGTGATGCAGACGTCAAAGCGCTGCAGGCCGACTTGTCCAGGCTTGACGAATACTGTGCAAGAAATAAACTGGACTTAAATCCGTCAAAGTGTTCGGTTATCACTTTCACCAGGAAAAAACACACTGTTTCCTCCGATTACTATCTTAGAGGGCACAAACTTTATAAATCTAATACAATACGTGATCTAGGCGTTATCTACGATTCCAAGCTACTGTTCGAGGAACATGTGGACAGCATCATCAAAAAGGCCTCTCAAGCACTTGGTTTTGTGTTTCGTACCTCGACCTGTTTTTATGATGCTAAAACGTTCAAAATTTTGTATTGCACTTTCGTTCGGAGCATACTCGAATATGGCTCTCAGGTATGGAACCCCAGATATGAAAAGGATATAAATAGAATAGAAAGCATTCAAAGAAGGTAATAAACCTTCTTTGTATTGGGTATAGGTATTTGTGCTACCGTACAGGATACAATTATCAGTCTGACAATTATTTAAAAATATGCGCTAAATTTCACCTTCTTCCACTTCGCATGTGACGTGAAATTGCAGACGCAACATATTTGCTAAAAATTATTTCGAGTTCCATCGACTGCACTGAATTACTCACTATAGTCAATATTAACGTCCCTTCAAATTCTAACCGGCACTACACTCCCATTCACTTACCTCATGTGCCATCAAACTATCGGCAGAATAGCTTCATGTGGCGAGCTAGCAAGACACTAAACTTAAAGAGCAAGTTATATAATATCGATTTATTTAATGCAAGTCTAGTTTCAGTGAGACGTTTGCTAAGCCGAGATTTCTTTCAGAGCTATCGAGAGGCTATGTAATGTTACAATAATAACAATATTGTATTGTATAAAATCACGATACATTTATAATAATGATGTTGCAAAAATTAAGATTAAGTTGTGCTATGGTCTTGTACCCATGGTTGTATGTCACCTTACGCTGTAGCATATATGTGAGGACCTGTAATTGGCTTTGTGTTGCAAATGTTGTTTTATTTTATTGAAATTGTATGTGCTGTTGGTCTTCCTTAGAATAAATAAATGTAATTACTGAAATAAAAAGTATAATTCTCGTTTGGCGGCGAGCCCAGACCAAAAATTATATGTCTTCTTTTAGGCTGTAATTCCCAACGTTCGTAAATAAAATTTATGAAACCACTATTCATAATAAATATAATCTCCTCGCCAAAACACGTTAGATTGGAACAATTGTTATTCACCAACAAGAAGATTGGCACGCAATCAAAGTTCGGATATGTTGCCAGAACACAAAAATATGGTGGTCTTAACTTTAAAACTTGTTAAACTTTATTCTTGGTGAAACCAGAAACGGATGTTACAGTCTGTTTTTCTCTTCTCGTGAGTGTATGGCCAGCTCTGATGTCAGTGTTTAAAGATCACATAAAAGCCTCCGACATGGCATATTCTTGACATGAGACAGGAGTCGGGACCGGCGGCTTTACGGCGGCTTTACGGCGGTTATGGTGTAAATGCTACAACAAGCAGCTATCTATCCAATTGGTGACCTCTGCAAGCGTTGCTTTACTTAGCCGATCTATTACGAACAGCAAATCGATCCGCACCATGAGAGCTACAGTACCCCTGTGTCATCAATCTATTAGAATAGAGCGAACTGCTGTGGGAAGCGATAGCCCAGTAGGAAGGATATCTTGGCAATGAGTCTTACTAAATTAACATCTCAATAATTCCACTGCATCATACTAATTACTTTACATCTCAGTAACTAAGAGGAATCGTGTCCGAATAAATCATCCGGTAGGTCCAGCCGTTAGTTCGAAATAAATCTCACTTAAGTGCTTAAAGGTAACCCACCCGACTGGCCGATATTTTGAAATATTCAATTATTATTAATGAATACGAAGCTGTTTTCTTTACATGTATATTACATCTAAGGACCCAACCATAAATCTAGTTCTTCACTATGGAGCTAGTAGCTATATGGCTACATCTTATAATTGTCCTTTCGTTTGCGTGGCAGGATTCATTACATCCTGAAGTATCTTAGAATGCAAGCTTGCTCAGCCTTCTTTAAGCGCCATAGTTTGAAAACTGTGGAATAACTGCAAACTTAGAATTCAGAGACTAACACAATCACGATTTCCCCGAGATCATGGTTATACTTCGGTCGTCCTCCTAGGTAGGTATCATTTATACCTCAAATGATACCTAACGAATGAACATTTAAAAGGCAGGCCAGTTTAATTTCTTACAGAAAACGAAATCTATAGTATCACCTTCTTTAAGCAACTGTATGTCAAATAAGACATGCACTCGTAAACTATATATTATTTAAAGTAAAATAAAATGAGTTTTATTTAGGTAAGATCTTTTTTATTATTTAGAGACAAGGACATCATGTTTCTTTCTTTTCTTCGAGAAGACATTTCTTTGTGGTTCTGCTAAGATACGAGAGCAATAGACTCGATAACAACAAAAAAAACAATAAAAAGTTTCACTATCATGTTTATGTTTAACAGCTTATCCTCCGGATAAACTATACAACTTAGTGCAATCGTAACAGCTGGTCAAATATTACTCATGCGCACAAAAAATCTGTTATTTACATTATTTATTTAAATCTTTATTTCCTTTTTCCATGTTAAATGTTTTGTAATGTTGCCAGTACCTACTACATAAATCATTCGGAACAAAAGAAATCGGAGGGCAGCGCAAAACAAAATGCAAAAGGAAAAATTTATCTTTTCGTACCTTTTTCTTTTAGAATTGCTGCTGTTACTTCTTCAACGGGAAGTCAATGTTTATTTTATTTTACTTTTTTATTAGTTGGTCTTTGGCGTTTTGAATAAATAATTTCTTTTGATTGTGAATTTCGTTTTGGTTTGTTGTACGCGGTAAATTAATTTATTAAGGTTTTATGATGTAATTTAATGTGTTTAGTTGTTAGTTTTTAAGTAGGGTACAATGTATGTAAAATACATTGTGTATAATATATTTTATTAGTAGTAAACCTATAAAAAGTCCCAACATCTAGCTATTTTGCTGATTGGACCCAACTACAAATTCTGATCTGTAGCCTGGCTTAAGTCTTGGTAGTTAGTAGATCAGCTTTTGCGACATTCATACAGGTTTACAATATTGTCATCTTATATAGATGACAATATTGTAAACCTGAAAAATGAAAGCGGGTTGCACACAGTTTCAGTTTTAGACATCACTGAAAGTATTGCGCATCAAGCTGGCCATAATATAGTAAAATTGCTAACATTTTTTTACACAAAGAACTAAGTGTCCTATCGTGACACAGATTACTTTAAAACCTATTTTTAATTCTATTAGATTGGGCAACGTTTTAAATGAGACCGATCAGTTTTAATTAGCATGTGTTTCCTAAATTAAGAGTTTATCTCAAAGTTTGTAGCTATATGTAGCTACAATAATTATCTTTCATCGAATATTCAAATTCACATGTACATATATATAGCAGGAAGGAAAAGAAAATATTAAACCATTATCGCTGTGGAGCAATTATAGCCGTATATTAAACGTATTGCCATAGTTCTCCGGATATTGCGAAGACTTTATCTTCATACATTGCGCTCATACAGTTGGCCATTTCACGTGCCACGGGAAATGTCCTTACCAAGGAAACAAGACGATAATTAGACCTTTTTGTCTGTAAAATACCACCCCCTCTAGCTGTAAATTTATTTGCCTCGTCGAATATACTGACCCAATGGTTTCCGAAAAGGAGAAATAATTGTAAACGTCTCTCAACTGTTTATCACTTGGGTTCGTTTTTTTCTAATAAAACTAAAGCAGTCGAAATTTATAGTAATATGGGTATTAGAGGATCCATCGTTATAATGTTATAAAGGCTTTTTGATAGAGTTTTCTTGGTTTTTTAATTATGTTAGAAGGAGTTTGTTTATTTGTTTATTTTCTTTGGCAACATATTTTTATAAGAGTGACAAAAAGTCTATAAGCAATGGTTGTCAAGAGTTTCTGATACTTCATGGGTGTATTTATAGGATCACTAATATGGTAATTTTTTGAGCTAAAGGAGAATTAGTGTTCTGCTTAACATAATTAACTGTGTGTTCGCTGTACTATAAGACGTAAAGTTATTTCAATGAAATTGTGCATAATGTTGACTCGCGTCGTTAATTACTTCATTTTGATGAATTATTTTAATATATAAAATCCTTGCGTTACTGACTGACTGACAGATACGCTGCCGAAACTATTGGGCGCAGGCAGCTGAAATTTGACATGTATATTCCTTGGGGACCGTAGGGGTGCACTAAGAAGGGATTTCCCGAAAGGACAATGCCAGAAACTCTATAGAGCTTTGACCCACCAATAAAAGTTGGTGTACAAGCATGCCAAATGTAGCATTCTACTGGTGCTATATTAGTGTTATCTACAAACATTTTAAAATCCCTTTAGAACTTGCGGTTTCTTTTAAATCTTAAAAAATAGGTATGACTTTTAGGTTAGGTACCTGAAGTTTAGGTTAGTTGCAGTTATTATTGTAGAAATTATTAAATAAGTGTTGTATTTTGTTAAAATGCTATCCTAGGATGTTTGGTTATGAAAGGAAGGAATTACATAACATTAATCTTAGTAATACTTTTGACTTAGGTCATAACATCCTGACTGTTCATGTAAGGCGGCGATAGCCGAGTGGATATACCAACAGACTGCCATGCATAGGGTATCAGGTTCGAATCCACGGCGCGCACCAATGACTTTTCGTCATTATGTGCGTATTGAATGGTTAATTATCGCTTGTCCCGTGCCTCGGAGAGCACGTTAAGCCGTCGGTCCCGGTTGTCATGAAGATCTTTGACAATCGTTACAGGGCGTCAGTACTTTCTAAATAAACTGACACTAGTCTAAACCATGGAATATCGCTATCCCTTCGGGTTGCGGAGGTCAGACAGGCAGTCGCTCCGTGGAAAAGCTAATATTCAGCCAAATCCGGTTAGACTAGAAAGCGGACCCCAGATTGAAACTGGGATAACGCTAAGAGGATGATGATGATCCTGACTGTTCATCGGTAACAAAATAAAACAAGTTACAAAAGTGATTCATTTATTAATCTTCAAACGTTATTAAAACATTATCAAGAAAACCTGCGGGCTGATCAATATTGTCGTGACCTAGATCTCTTTCAGCATTCAGATTCCCATTTCTACAGTGCTGGTATAGCCGCAAAAAGCACTCTTGACAGTTAACAGCTTCTGGTGGAAGCTGTAAGGTAAGAAACATATATGAGTATATGGTGGAGATAGACAAGTTCATAATTATATCCACACAATCCCTAAAAGACAAACTTGAATATTTAGCCTATTATACTAGTTGATACTTTTAGGTAGGTAGGTTAACTATTATATACATATTTTGTTGCATTAATTACAAGCCAAGCAAAACCGCAGGTGGCACAATCATCATTATAAGGATTTTTCGGTACGGTCAAATATGATAAATAAATAACGTAGTATCTACATACCTGTTGCAACGATTTCTAGCTAGCGAGAAGAGTTTGCAGTTCAGATTGTATTGAAGACACTACATGTCTTATCATTCTGTCGACGCACAAGTGACAATTTATGCACCTCAACATCGTTACCCAAGTCACAAGCAATGATCAGAATCCGTCGCAAATAGCACAAAGTCGGCGAGTAGGCGAGATCGAGTCCGTATACAAAAGCAAAATCGTCATGAAAATATAATATTAAATCACAGAGAGAGATTACGGAGCAACAAACACAAACAACAAAGCGAATGTCAATTGATGTCAATGATTGTCATCTTCAATCTTGACTGATCTTGACCTTGACATAAGCATTTGCGCACCAAGGACGTTTCGTTACACGTAATCGCTAACGCTCATATTGCCAAATAATTATTAGAATAAACATTCATAAAAACATTATTTTCATTAACTGTGTATATTTAAACCGAATACATATTAAAATCTGTACATAATACATTTATACATGTCATTTTTTTAAATCAAATTACTCGTTTTGTTCTCGTGTATGCGTACTAAGAAACGCAAGTGGTCGAGATAAAAACAGGAAATAGGCGTTGGGTTTAAAATTCCTTTTATTACTTACTTTTTATCCGCAAGTGTAACAGAGTAACAATTAAGTAACCAAGGGTCTTATTTTGATAGGATAATTTTCATTAATTTACATTTCTTGTAAATTAATGAAAGGGTGGGGCAGGATCTGGCATTGTCCTTTCCACGGGATCGGGCAAAACGGGTAAATTTGAAAAAAAATGCAGGCGTAGCTGCTGGCGTCCTCTAGTAATGAATAAAATGTTCAATCATCTTAAAATAAACAGACAGACCGAAATTTTAAGCAATACAAATGTAATATACAGTAGAGCGGCAACATCTAAATACAAAGCCCATATAATAAATTAACATTGTCAACCCTAAGCACTAGCTGCATATTTGTCGTACACAATAATATAAAAATAGTAATAAATGTTGCAATATTTCATGCATTTCTAAAACTTTACCCATATCCAGTGCATCGTTCATTATAATAAATGGGGAGAATAAATATTGCCGCCTTCAAATATTCTGGGCCATTGCACGGAGCCAAATAATGAAGTACCTACTGCGAATGAAATAAACAATATTTGTGTCGTGTGCCTAATTACCTCAGTTATTATAAAATAAAATAAGTGTACTGATATACGAAAATTATGTTTTACAAAAATAAAGCGTTAAAATTAAACGACTATCATAGGTATTATAAATTTCGTAATTATTAAGATTATTTTTTATTGTGTTTTGGCTTAAGACCTCTGCACAAGTATCGGATACTCCAAACAAAGATAAGTGGTACATACATGGTACATATTGTGAAAGACAATTAGAAATTAATAATATTGAATGACTTTATCGTCACATGAAGCATTTCAATCGAAAGATGTTTGCCTTGATTCGGTTGCTGTAAAGACACTTTGGTCACGGAAATCTTTTTAGAGTTTGTCTTCCATCGTAATTCTAGATCTTTCAGCTATAAGTAATTATTGTAAAACCGAAATAAGCCCGATGAAATCCGTAAATAATACCGAGTTTTAATTCTAGAACAAGTTATATTTTGTTAAATTGCAAAATAAAATTGTTTTAGTGAGAATAGTAGAATACCATAGAGAAAGCTTGAAAACCAGATACACGCGATATGCATTATTCAAAGGAGTTGTTCACTTATGAATATGTGCAGCTCTTTATGAAACTGTTTAACAGTTATCACGTTTATGGTAACAGTGGACAGTCAATGATGGTACGGGGACGGTGAACTGGCATGGAAATACATTCGTGGAAATGACACGATATAGTAGGGTAAATAAAAGTGTCTGCTTTGATTGGAGCTGCTGAAATTAATCTTGAATGTAAACTGAGCGAGCTGACGTCATAACGTCGACGTATGTATTTTTTGAGGAATGAAACTATATGGTTTCATTATTTTAATATAAGTTAATTTTATAAAGAGTTTGACGCTTAAAGAGATTTATCAACATAATCTTAGCGTTGTCCCGGTTCTGATCCAAGAGCCGCGAACGGCGACTAAGATACAAAGTTAGTTACTTGTTGCATAATCTTCCACAAATAATGCACCGACTATCACCAATCCCTTCACCTCAATATAGCACGAGAGCGAACCTCCTGAGAAACCGTCGTGTTCTCTGAACATAATCCCCTTGTAACTAACTAGTTCAAGAGTTTCAGCTAAATGTAGTGTACGGAACCTTGCGCCACGAGTTTTATATATTTTTTGTTTTATAGTCTCACGCCTGTATCCCCGAAAGGGTAGGCAGAGGTGTAATTATTACACCCACATTTCGCCATGAATTTTAGGTCCCACGTAATAGGAGGCGAGCCTATTGCCGTTACCGGGCACATCACCAGACTCCGGGCTGCTACTGAGAATTCGGAAAATCCCAGTAACAGTCGCGTGGAGGTGGTGTCTTAATTGCTACTCGGAGGGATATATCGGCTATATCGCAGCCTACTTTCTTTTCTACAGCTGAAGATTTATGGCTGAGCATACGTCTAAAGCGATCTAATTCTCGTTCTTACATAAACTTGTATTTGTGCGTTTTGTATTTGTGTAAACAAAATCTCGGTCTATCCTTTTCTTCACAACTCTCTAATTTCCTATTTAAACTAAATCAAAATGTTATTGATAATCCATCAGATGCTTTTCTAATCGTGGGTGATTTCAACATGAGTAGTATTCACTGCGTATCATCTGATCACTCATTTCTAGCTGCTACGAATTGTAGCACCCATGATGAACACTTATTTATTGACGAGATGTGTGCCTTAGACTTACAGCAATATAATGGCGTTGCTAATATTTATAATAGGATTCTCGACTTGGTTCTATGTAATAACCCCGTAAATGTAAGTGAATGTCTAGAGCCCTTAGTTCCCATAGATACCTATCATCCGGCATTATTATTGGACTTAGAATTTGTCGAGGCTCCTATTTTAAAAAGCGCGCCGCGAATACGTTTTTTATATGATAAGGGTTATTTTGATTCCATCGACGGTTGTATCGGCAAAATTGACTGGGTGTGTGAGTTTGCGGGGCGTACTATTGATGATTCAGTAAACTTTTTCAATAAAACTATATCTGATCTTCAAACAAAATACATACCAAGTAAATCATCACATAATAACTCTTATCCAATCTGGTATAGCTCTGCACTCATTACAACTATAAAAGAAAAGCATAAATATTTTAAAAAGTTTAAAACTTAAGGTAACAGATTAGATAAACTGACATTTAAACTTTTACGCGAAAGAGTAAAAGTGCTTGAATCACAATGTTACGCAAGTTATTTAGAGCTTACCGAGGATTCTATTAAAAGTAATCCGAAATACTTTTGGACGTTTGTTAAGCAACTTTGTAACTCTAAAGCATTCCCTAGTACACTTAGTTATAATAACAAAACGTTTACCTCTGGCGAAACAATTACTGAAGCGTTATCTGCCTACTTTGCATCAAATTTTCTTGATCCTGCTAACACAAAAAACTTCAATTTAGACCACTTGTCATCGTCTCTTATTGAAGCATTTGAATTTTCGGATATTTCCAACATAAATGTTAAAGTTGAAGACGTCAAACATCTACTAACAACGTTAGACATAGCCAAGGCACCAGGACCTGATAATATATCACCTAAACACTTAGTACGTTGCGCATCAAGTCTTGCCCAACCAATTACACTTCTTTTTAAACAGTCCCTATCTAGTAGTACCGTACCTTCAATATGGAAGTCTGCTTTTATTGTGCCAATTTACAAAAAAGAGGCAAAAACTGAGGTTGTTAATTACCGACTCATTTCTAAACTATGCATCATAGCCAAGATCTTCGAAAGAATAGTTTACAAACAAGTCTATTCGGCCGTCAGTAACTCAATAAGTCCCTATCAACATGGCTTTATGAAGGGAAGATCTACTGTCACTAATCTTGTTGAGTTAAATGACTTTATAACAGAATCCATGGATAAAGATGCACAGGTTGATGTAGTCTACACAGACTACAGTAAAGCTTTTGATCGAATACCCCACGATATCCTTCTTTTCCGGCTTAATAGCGTTGGAATCCGTGGCGACCTGCACAGATGGTTTTCCTCCTATTTGGACAACAGATCTCTCAAGCTGTAGTATTAAATAACTACATATCCAGTTGGGTTCATGTGCCAAGTGGTTGTCCTCAGGGTTCTTTGCTTGGGCCTTTGTTATTCACGATTTATATTAATGACATTAAATCGTGTCTCAAGTCATCTAAGCTGTTGTGTTTTGCTGATGATATGAAAATATTCAGCACTATATCATCCGTTGGAGACATGATTGCACTACAAGCTGATCTGCGGCGACTGGAGGAATACTGTCGGCTGAGAAAGCTTGACCTAAATCCCACTAAATGCTCAGTGGTTACGTATTCCCGCAAACGTACAATTATAGCTACAAAATACACTTTGGGCAATCAATTGCTGCCCCGAGTAGACTGCATTCGCGATTTGGGGGTTTATCATGATTCGAAGTTAATATTTGAATCACATGTTAATGCAGTTGTCGCTAAGGCATCTAAATCACTAGGATTCATTACGCGTTTATCAAAATATATTTAGAAAGCTAAGACGTTAAAGATCCTCTATTGTACATACGTTAGAAGTCATCCTGAATACGCATCTCAAGTATGGAATCCATGTTATCAGAAGTACATAGAGCGGATTGAAAACATTCAAAGACGATTTATTAGATATTTATGTTACCATCAGAAAGTTCCTTATCAATCAGAAAATTACCTAAATCTCTGTAAGAAATACCATCTGTTACCATTAAGAAATCGGCGTGACATCTCTGATACAATATTTCTATTCAAAATCTTAAAAAATGATATTGATAGTGCTGAACTCCTATCTAAGCTTCACCTAAATGTACCCTCTCGAACTCAGAACAACCCACCATTGAGCATACCTTTTGCTTCATCTAACTATAGACAGAACTCTTATATGGTGCGTGCAAGTCGAAATTACAATGGACTATGTAAACAGCGTGACTTGGATCCTTATTTTATAAGTATGGAAACGGCAAGGAGGCGCTTGGCTCTTGACTTTTTCCATTGATATATAGTCATAATCATAAGTATACTGATAATAATGTTTAACTGTAGGAATAGGTGATAATCTGATAATGTTATTGCAGTGTTATGTTATGAGTTGGTTCACTTTTTATATATTTAAGAAATCTTTTATACGTGAGGACTTGTAATTGGCTTACTGATTACCTTACTATTCTTCTTGTTTTGATTGATTAGCTGTAAGTCTTCTATATTATTTAAATAAATAAATAAACACTTTTGCCCGACCCGGGAATCGAACCCGGGACCTCCGATCAGCAGTCGCATACGCTATCCACAGGCGCCACAAGTTTACGCCTGTGTAAACTTACTCGTTGCGTAAATATTTTGATATGGGGTGTATTACATTCAACTATTATAATGTTAGGCGATGAGGCAATGTTTTGATTATGCTACTGCAAAATGTGTTAGAAAATCAATGGAGATGAAACGTCAAAAAGGATTAGAATTTGTGACTTAGAGTAGTTGCCGCGTCATCGAATATAGAAATTGTAAGCGATATAAAAGTGAATTGTAATCTCCATTCAAGTATACTTGGTGATATGTTTATAGTGGCTTAGTACTTTGTTACCTCGTCATTTAGTATTTTTCCGAATGAGGTTGGTACGATGTGCACTGTGCACTCGGCACAACACTTTATGTGTGCTCTATAAAATGGATTAATATTAGACTGAGACTTGATTTATAAATATAATAACCCTAAACAGTTACACAACTTTGTTACAAAGTTTTTATTTTTAGCCTAAGGCCTTTGCCACACTTGACGGAAATTCCGTCGCGGATCTTTCGTTACTGTTAACGCTGAGAGCAATCGGAGCGACGGATCATCCGCATAGTGTATTGGGTATTTATATACAATAACTTGTATAGACGTTCCGGCCTGGAAATCCGCGACGGAATTTCCGTTAAGTGTGGCAAAGGCCGTTTAATGAATGGCTCAATAATCTCAGCACATAAACGATTGAAACAACTACTCAACTACTACACAACCAAAATAAGATAACAAAGCAACCCTGTAACATACATAATAAAGTCTATTTCAGAGTGAAACTACAATCTGTGTAGTGTAAAAAGATCCATGATGTATTCGTTATCTCCCCTGCATTCACAGCGAGCTTTTAGTGTAATCTGTGCAGCGATCCGATCCGCGCGATTTATATGTACTACAAATAAAAATACTGATTCCGCACTCACACTTGAAACTCTGATACTAAAGTGGAACTTGTTTAAGTAGAATAAATGTTGCAATGTGTGTATTTTAGGACAGGCTTTGCCTATATTGGAACGTGTGCGAATTGTATTAGGATATTACTATTATGTTATACGTTAAAACGTGAATGAGTGAGAAAATTATCATGAAATAAAAAGTTTTAGCTCCCGGCTGCGAGTGAATCGCATAAGTCTACTACTACTATATCGACAAAAACCTAAGTTTTTGCCTTGATAATGGTTTCCATGCGCATTTATAAAATCGCTTATGTGTGATACTATATCACAAAGTATGTACACATCACAAAATATTATTCATAGTAATACATATGGCTAACTGTACGGTGATAACTAGTTCTACGGACCAGCTTTACGCAGCGGCAGTACTTTCTGCGCGTAGAGACCGTACGTAGACCATGCGTAGAGCTGGCTCTACGTAGCCGACGAACTCGGAAGAGCGATGCAACTTAAGGAAATATCAAATAGCGTGATACGATTCTAAAATAGTAAGCATTCATCGCATTTCATTGCGTTGGTTGCCACGGTCCCCTAACATACACTTTTAACGATACTTTTGCCCACCGCATCGCATATTTATTTCTCTTTCTCTCTTCGTAACTCTGTCTCTCATCAAGTCGAAATTGACTCACTTATTCTTCAAGTTGGAGAAACTTATCGTTATTGCAGTGGTTGTTAGTCATGATGCGAACTTTGGAAAGCACTCACAATCCTTGAGCACAGTCGAGCATATCGGCCAGACTTATTGAGTCATAGTTCTATGTCTTTTGCATTTCTGAGAAAACTTTTGTAGATATGACGTAGGTATGGTCTTGTATGCAGGACTTGGACTTGGACTGATTTCTTTAGTTTTATAAATTAATATAAAAGGAAGCGATAGATAATTTAGTGATAATAAATTAAATACAGATTTCACTGCAATCATTAAAATTACGAGCAGTTTTAAATTCTTTTATGAATTAATACCCTTGTTTGGACTATCTAATATTTCAGCAATTTATTTTGGTAAAACTCGGTACAAAAGTTTTAAGTAGGTACCTTTTTACTGGAATGACAATTTAACAGTAAAGTTATATGTATTGTCGAATTATTATGTGATTGAGACATTTTATATAAATATATAATACTTTAATTATTTGTTTGGCCTTTTATTCTGAACGCTTTTTAAATCATACAAAATAATTTAGCGGGTCTTAATCGCGTTAACTTAACTTATTTAAGGTATAAATACCTATTTGTTTCCGACGTTTCGCTCGTCTTGCACCGAGCTTGGTCGCGGAGAGACTGATGAGAGCTCAGCGCCGTCTTGTGGAAATGCGGGTTTTGGCACCTACCCTCACTTGGTCTTTATTTAAGTTCGCAATGTCGGTACTCCGACACACTACACTAATGACGTCTACACACTGTTGAGATTTATCACTGCGGCGGTGTTTACACTTGCTGATGACTGGATTCCAAGTAGCCGATAATCTAAATCCATCCTCCCGGTTGAAATTGTTATATTTCTTGATTTCCACCGCTTCACGTACTATCCTGGAGTAATAGTGACGATCGGTCGATAAGACTTGTGGTTGATGCAGTTCTATCCAGTGGTTTGGTCCAGACTCCACGCTTTTTAAATCCTTAAACATCTTAATATAATATATACAAACGGAAAATTTAATGATTTTTATAAATACACTTGTTTTGTTGTAATAAAAACAAAACAAACACAAATACACTCGGATATTTGAATTTATTCAATAGTTGTCGAAACGTCTAATGAAGTTTATTTTATTTGGTTGTTGAAATGCAATACTGAAGTCACAAATATTGTGACTACGATAAAATAAACCTAATTAACATTCGATCAGAACGATTTAAAGTGCAGTGTCTTGTACCACTAATGGATCGAATAACCAAAATAATTAACGAACGAATGACTATCGTACAAGTTATACTGGAACTCCAGTTAATGATAATACAATCAAGACTCCTCTAATAGTGTGTTGTTAAGAATTCATTCATCAGTCCTCTAATACTAAGTCTTAAATATTTTGAAGTAAATAAATACAGCTTAACTTACAGCAAATATACAGTAATCGTGTGGTTCTGATATTTTATTCTGATTGTATGTGTTTTAAATGTTTTATTTAAAAGACGCATTAGGAATGTATCATATATCCTTCATTGCGAGAACTTCACAAATATACAACTAACTGATATAAAGGCCCAATTGACATAAGATCACACTATGAATCACATATAATATTACAGCATTTGGAGATCAATACCTGAACACTGCTGGCTGGCGTAACCTCTACGTCATCGGCACACTCCTAAATATTTGAGTAATAATTTACTAGTCTCAATTGTATAACCACAGTCAGAACCGACAGTCTGGCCTTTAAATCTAAACATGCTTCCCTGAAGATTATGTATCAAATATAAACCAAACTTATCTCAAGCTAATCAGCATTTGACAAACATTCCTATAAATGTCATACACCTGGAGTTAAGCCGGAAACAATAACGCGAGTGATACTACATTGACTGTTCTCCCTCATTTGAATTCTGTGAGCGATGTGTTTTGAAAGCTTGGGGCGATCCGAAGGACGGACCAGCCGGTTTCAATTTTGCGTTAATATCGCATCGATATCTATTGTGTTTTGTTTGGATACGATGAATCATGTTTGTCCACCGTACGATTAAATTATTCTGAGCGGGGTGTCGTTTAGTTTTGAATCTGATAGTTTAGGTTGCCTGGGAGATCGTTCTTACCGATATTATGTTTAAATGTGGTGTAAAATTAATTGTAGGTATCATCATCATCAGCCTTTGATAGTCCACTGCTGGACTAGGCCTCTCCTTTGAAAGGAGGAATCGGCCTACTATACTACGCTGGCCAAGCGGGTTGGTATAGGGTTTGTATCAAGTTTTCCTTCTCTTACAGTGCTGTTCTCTGCATACTATGCTCCCTCTGTCGGCTCTTACGACACCCATGGGATGATATGGCGTGGTGACAATTCGTATTCTCAATCCGTCACCACACGGACACTTATTATTAATGCAAAACTGAGGGTTGAAAAACGCTTCAGAATCCATGCGTAAACAAGGCTAGCTTTCATATTAGCGAGATTAAATCATTATATTTTCCAATACCTAAAATTTGTCTTATGAGACTCTCTACAGCAATTCAGGGGCTCAAACTCAAGTACATTATAGAATATACTGTTATGATAAATTAGATTTACAGTTAAAATTATTAAGACTTATAAGAAATACACCCATTATTACCAAAAGCCTTACTCTTGTTGTATGACTTATTTATAAACGGTATAGTAACAAACAGTTATATATACTACCTTTCTTCACAATTCGGATGAGAAATTCAAAGAGCAGGTATAAAGGGAAGGAAGGAAAACAAAAGCATATTAAGTAAAATACCACTTTACAAAACCGATATCAATCTTCTGCAGTCATTTGTTGCCGAATACGTTTATAAAGCTATACAGCTAATTAATTGCTACAGATACTGCTGATCACCTTAAAGTGGGTCATCGGTTCACACCACACCATTACGTTCTAACATCTGTTCGGTCATTACCCGCCCATGGCGCGGGCGTGCACCCCGCGCTCACCATCGCATGCTATTTAACATGGAAAAAATCACCTCAGCTTTATTTTAAAACTACCCACTTGATTAGATTAGACATTGCGAACGTTTTACTCGTATTTAAGGCTTCCAAAATGAATTTAATATAATATATCGTGATACTGCTGTTGTGCAACGGTTTCTGTAAAAAAATGACAGCTTTAGGCCAAGACTCAAAGTTTTACGACTGAGAGGCCATTGAGTCGAATGAAAGAGGTCGTGATGAGTATGAGTACGTTCTGCATTAGATAGAGCTCTATCTAATGCGATATCATCTCTATCTCTATCAATACTATAACGTCTGCAAATCATCATCATTCGCATATCCCGATTATGATCTTAATGAGTACATATTACATTCTGGCGTTGCTGACTGACTGACAGACAACGCACATCATCATCAGCCCTGTTTATATACTGTCCCATTGCTGGGCATCGGCCTCTTTTCTCTATGAGAAAGGTAAGGCCATAGTCCACCAGGCTGGCCAAGTGCGGGTTGGCAGACTTCACATGTCTTTCTGGATCATTATGGAGAACTCTCAGACATGCAGGTCTCCTCACGATGTTTTCCTTCACCGATAAGCAAGCGATAATGGTGCGTGCCATGGAGTCGAACCCGAGACACTCAGACCCTCTGCGTAGCAGTCTATCGGTCTCTCCACTCGGCTATCGCTGCTATCAGCCAACGCACAGCCACAACCTTTAGGCGCAAGAAGCTGAAATTTCGCATCTATGATCTTTGGGGACCGTATGGGTGCACTAAAAAGAGATTTCTCAAAATGCCTACGTGATCGGGCTGAAACGGATAAATTAAAAAATAAGTGTGTATCTAGCTGTGGTCATCCTCTATCATATAGGAGCCTACTACTCTACGTATAAACATAGATCTGAATATAAAGCTTATTTACGGAAGAAAGAGTAGTCGAGTCGAACCGTAAGCATTCCTTGTGGTTCGTGAAAATCCGATGAATTAGGTACTTAGTTAACAGACACATATTTTTGGGTGTATGTTAAAAACAGATATAATAAAAGTCTTACACAGACAACTGACATATTGATACTCTAACGTTGTCAAAGCACGTGGCGATAAAATCTATATAAATTAATCAATTTTCAACAACATTTGATAAAGTAATTTGTGATAATAATTACTGACTAGAACATCGCACTTTACTAATACTTACTGATAATAAATAAATTTGCTTTCGATATCAGAAGCCTAAATATGCTTATATTATAATAATATTTTACAACCTAATTTAAATGTGGCTCATACAATTAGTAGGTATAGCAATAGGTACCTACACGGTACGCGGTACGCCAATTACCAATAAACGCTTACGAATAATTACGCCTTATTCTGTCTGCTTAAAGCAGGGATTGTTTACTTTTTAGCCGACTTCAAAAAAAAAAAAGGAGGTTCTCAGTTTGACCTGTATGTATGTATGTATGTATGTATGTATGTATGTATGTATGTTTGTCCGCGATTATCTCGCGTTTGGCTGAACCGATTTTGATGCGGTTTTCAGAAAAGTATTTGTTACACTTAGGAGAAGGTTTTAGGCCCTTAACCGACTTCAAAAAAAGAAGGTTCTGAGTTTGACCCGTACATGTAAGTTTGTCCAGGATTAACTCGAGTTTGGCTGAACCGATTTCTATGCGGTTTTCAGAAAAAAAGTATTATATACACTTAGGACAAAGTTTTAGTATTTTAACCGACTTTAAAAAAAGAAGGTTCTCAGTTTGACTCGTTTCCATATATTGGTTCTTAGTATGTTTGTATGTATTATGTGTGTGTTTGTACGTGTGTGCGCGCGCGCACGCGTTTGTGTATTTGTATGTGTACGAGTGTGTGTGTGTGTGTGTGTACGTGTGTACGTGTCTATGTCTCTGCCATTTACAAAAATCAAAGAAAGTCTGTGAAAAAATCTAATGCGAGAGCATATTTCTCATTCTTGTCATTTCGGATAAGGCTCTGTTGTCGTGGGGATGGTTGAGTAATTTGTTCGAGTCAATATCACTTAAAGCCATGCCTTTTAGGGATTTGACCCGCCTCAAGGCAACATAGAATTGGCCTATAGCAAAGATTTTAGGCCCTAGGTCCGCGGAACTAAGTGTACATCCTTGCAACTTGTGTACCGTCACAGCCCAACTCAATATGACTGGCAACATCCGCCTCTCGATATCACCATAACCGCGATTGCCTTGTTAGGTCGCTGGCACTGGAGCTATGGAAATGTATCCATCATCATCTTTAAGACGCAATGCTATTGATGGATCATCAAATAATATCAAAATGGCATCAGGCAGTTCACCTGGCTTAAGTTGATCTCTTCTTAGTGCCGGCCATTTAAATCGTTTAGGAACACCCATTGCCCCGTTCGCTAAGCCATCCGTTATTGACATATTTCTCCGGAGCATAATACGAGAGCTCACAGCCAATTCAATAGTATGTACAAGTTCACCGCATTTGTTTGGATCAGCCGGAGCAGCATTTGCGGAGGGTGTCCTTCCGTATGTGGCTGATTCCCTAGACTCATCTCTCTCTTACAGCTTCAAGCCTAAGTCCATAGGCACACAGAATAAAAGTAGGTACCTATGTCAAAGTCATGATTACAGACTGATACTAGCAGAAAACTTACCACTAAAATAATTGAATCTAACTATAAACAAACTATTAATTAGCCCAAAACTTAAAGTAAATGGAGTACCTATCACTAAAAAGTATGAAATACATAAAATAGTAGTTAACACAAAACGTGAAGTAAGCGAACGAAGTACCTAACACTAAAAAGTATGAAATAAAAATAATAAGAAAAAAAAAACAAAACGAAAATGAAAACTTAAAAATCGCAACAAAAATGTTAACTAGGTATTTAGTTTCTTTTTTAAAAAAAGAGAACCGCCTTCAAAAAATCAACCCTTTGAAAAGTACGAAATAATTTTTACATACGCTAATACATAGTTTACAACTTATACAATATACTTAGTTTTTGAAGTCGGTGCCAAACCATCAAATACAAAAAAGAATACTGGCAAACAGAGAAAAGAATATCAAATCAAAAAAGCATAAAAAAATATCTAAATTAATAAAATCTAAAATAATCTACCTATATACTCTAAAAAGCAACAAATATATAAAATATATAAAAAGTATGAAATAAATGCTTTATTATAAAATAATTGTACTTCTTAGCTATTTTGGGCTGTAAGTACTATGTAGATTGAATGCGCTGGTTTGGAAAGGATGACGCCAAACAATAGGCTTTTAGAAGGATTTGGTTTGGCACCGACTTCAAAAACTAAGTATATTGTATAAGTTGTAAACTATGTATTAGCGTATGTAAAAATTATTTCGTACTTTTCAAAGGGTCGATTTTTTGAAGGCGGTTCTCTTTTTTTAAAAAAGAAACTAAATACCTAGTTAACATTTTTGTTGCGATTTTTAAGTTTTTATTTTCGTTTTGTTTTTTTTTTCTTATTATTTTTATTTAGCCTAAATCAACGCAAGTACATGGGGAGCGTTTTATTAAGGTTTGACTTTACCTTAACCTCAAAAATACCGGTATCCTTAGAGAGCAAAATTATAAGGGTTTTGTATCAATAAACCGGATTGCGGGGGTTTTCCATCTTTCTTCGATGTCCCCGCTACCAATGTTTCGATACCAACATCTACGTCATCGCCGCATCGTAAATCAAATCGTAAATAAACTTTGATACATATCTTGAAACAATTTTTGACGTGACAACGTCTTATAAATTGGTTTGCCGGGTGACACTTCAAGAAACTGCGTTACGCTCCGCTCACGTTATGCGCTCACAATGAGAGCGAGTGAGAGGCACGCGTCCCGCCTAAGAGCGAGAGAGACAGACATAAAAAGTGAAAGGCACGCGTCTTTCATCCTTCTTCCTACTATACGAATGAATATTCACATTAAAATTATTTTACCACTCAAAGTCGTTGTCACGTAAAACTTTCGCCCGTATACCGACTTTACAGGCAACCAATTTTTTTTGTAAAATCTGCTTCTACATGCCACTATTTTAAATTTAGTACAATCCCTTGGTCTACATTTAGACTCTTTTTTTACTCTAGTAAACATATATGTATGCTTTTTAACAAAACTTTCCTATTTCCAATATGTACATTGATATTAAAGTCAGAATACCTAGGTCTTATAATGGTCTACATGTTTCATCTATCATATACAACAGTGCTGCGCACTACCCCGGCTTATGTAATCGACGCCTTTGGAACAGATAAAAGGTATTTATTCACCTTCATTCTCGAATAATTTCTCGATTGAGACCAGTTATAAATATTCGTATACGATTATTTGTGATTGAACCTGGATTCACACTTTGCATTAACGCACTCATATTGTGTGTCAAATACTTAATTATATGTTCCATCCAGCCTATAAGTGGTTTACTTGGAAGGTAAATAATTCATTTGGGGCCCAAGCCAACCTCACCTGCAAGTGGTGCACCTACCGATCAACGGACGAGGCTCTGGCAAACAAAATATCCCGATAAGTGGCAATAGGCTCGCCACCTATTACGTGAGATCAAAACACTGGCGAAAAGTGGGCGTTTAATATGCCTCTGCCTACCCCTTCTGGGAAACAGGCGTGAGTCTATGTATGTATGTATGTAAATAATTCATAAACATGAAACAATCTGACATTATCAACAGTAGGTACCTGGACGACCGAGCTTCTCTCGGTTTTTTTTTGGGCAATCGTGTTTTCTTAAAATGAATGCCAGCTAGATTGATTTATCACTCCCGAAACACCCTGCATAGAATATTTCATGAAAATCACTGGAGCCATTGCTGAGATTCAGATTCAAGAATTGCTCGTTCAGAGGTATTAGATGGATTTAACTATCTTAACTCGTTATAAACATTCAAACAGTAAGATTTTCTCAATTAAAACATGTAGCTGAAAGAACAGTGATAAGAAAGAGTAATAAAACTATATGCGGAGTGGATCGTCCCACCATGTATCAGGGCGTGATAGGTTAGTTTTTCCCTCGAGCTTACATTTCCCTCGCTATCTAATCCTTTCACGGATAAAAGCATCAGCCCCACACGTTCCACAGAAACCGCGTTTTCCTTTTCTCTACGTAAAATATTTAAAGGACGCTTGTCTAAACTCAAAGTTGAAAAACTAGTGTATAACTCTGTGTGTATTACAATATACTTCTAACGTGCCAGAGAGTACCTAAAAAAACTGTTGAAGGCTGGTTCGGCGTTACACCGAAACCGCAGGTTCTAGGCGATTTGGGAAAACTATTAATATTGTGGACTGTAGGATGGCGGTTCTTCGGCGACTAGGAAATGAGGGAAAGCGGAGATGGTGATGTGGTTAGGATCCTCTTACCTTGCAAGTGGCAGCCTCCTCGTGTCTTCCAGTATATTGAAGCTGCTTGTATCACTCCACTACACAAATCACTTTCACTCGCGAGCGGTTTTGTTGAGTTTTGTATAAGCGGTAATAATTATATATGGCGGTGCGGTTCAGTGCGGTACGGTGCGGCGGACATGAGTTCCCGAGCTTCTCGAATCTTCCATTCTTTTTTTCGTCGCCGTTGAGCAGGGCGGCCAATAGCGAGGCGTTTTTGGGAGGGGATTCATTACAGGATCACTCGGATTAGCCGAGCAGCGACGAACCATTGACGTTGACATAATTAACTAGCAATGGAAAGGATAGATGGCGCTACCAAAGGCCGTACTGATCCTTTTTTAGGGTTCCGTAGCCTAAAATGGCAAAAAACTGGTCCCTTATAGATTGGCCATGTATGTCTGTCTGTCTGTCCGTATGTACGTCAAGGCCATTTTATTCCGAAACTACATATTTTTAGATTTTCTCGAAGTGTGTTAAGCATCTGGTCTACGGCACGGTTTCACTACGGTTTTTACCTCTGTGTGGCGATTGTCTTTGCGTTGATGTTACTGGAAAGGTGGTAGGCGATCGGGACCGCAACGGAAATGAGTCAGTCCAAAGTACTATCGTACAAATATGCAAAGAGTCGTTCTGGATCACATGTCACAGTTGTAGACTATATGAAAATACTACAAGCTACTGAGGGCAATCTTCGCGAATGAGTTGATTTACTTTCAGAAGATGTAGTTTAAATATTGCCTTTTAGCAGTGGAATTTTTGGTACAGCTACATATTTTCGGTACCTATGTAAGACTAATAATACTCGCCTTAACTAGCTAAAGTCGTTTCACTGTAAACTAATTTTCTAAGCATGTCTAGTGCATGAAAGGCTACGCCCGCCAGAATGAAGATTCCACTCGAAAAAAAGACTAATAGGTGCTCTGTCAATAGATCACCTGGAGACAGTTGTTGAAAGTAGTGGAGAGACTCGTACCACCATAAACTGATTTAGATTTGACAGATAGCTAGCGCGGGGCTATGTCCGTGATGGAAAGCAAGAGAGCCAAGAGATTTATATTAAAGGCAAACTAAAATACATCAGTTTAATATGTATAAAAACTCTTTTACACGTGTCGACCTTGGACCGAATATACAGATATTGGGCCTCATACGGGTGCAATACAGTAATGTATACCTATTGACATCTCATGGGGCTTGAACGACACTATGTGTGCCACCGGCATGTTTCTGTAGACGCTAAAAAAATATATGTTATCACAGAAGTATAGTGTCATTCATGTTTAAGTCCAGGGTAAGTATGTGCACCAATTGTAAAATGAAATAACTTGTTGACAGAGCTGTATTCGTGGAAATACTGAAAAAACTGTTTGAAATACATTTATTTACTCTTCAGATTTGTTATATACTCTCATTTAAATGCTTTTTTATTCAGTTTACTGTTGTTTTTGGATTAAATATGCGAGCAAAATGTTAACATAATAAAATGCAGTATTTAAATAATTATGTCACGGTAAAAATATGTCATAGGTACAAACTTTTGAGAGATATAAGTGATTTAATTTTACGTTTTATATTTCTGTGATGCCTTGCTCAAATATACGCCTTGGAGCCTTTGTAAGCTTTCTAGATCAGTTAGATTTGACAGTATAAGCTTTGGTTTTGCTTTACCCCTATAATAATATAATGTACTAAACAAAAATAATTCAAGGTAAAATATATTTGAATATTGATTATTCTAGTAAAAAGCTCTTGAAGTAGGTAATCGTCTCGTACTTTATTAAAAATTGTAAGTTCCGTTGCGTAAGAAACGTATTTACAAACTAACATTCACTAATGCGTTTGTAAAAACACTCATTGTTTCCGAGTGCAACACGAATAGGGCCATACAGAACAAAACAGTCAGCTGTACAAAACTTACAACTATGCTCATTGAAATATAGCCTGCACCTGTGATGCTATCACTAATTGCCCTTTGAGCCCTTCACCATACAGACAGACACCATACAGAGTATTACATACGTACTAGACTCACACCCTTTTCCCGAAGGCGTAGGCAGATACTACGGACAAACACTTGCAATGATCCTTACGTTATCTCTCTTGCTTCATTCACTCTCATCAAATTTCTCAATTTCTGTCCTGTTCTTTTTCAGGATGTCACTAAGCTGGTCGGAGAACGTCAGAACGGAGTTTTTTTTAAACCATCCTAAGTAAGTACTACTTGACTAAAGTTCTAAAAGCGCAAATCAAAAAGGGTCAAGCTTCGCGACGCATATTGCTAGCCATCTATTGGTCAACCAATGTGAACACTCTATCGCCAGCATTCAGTTTGACTGGGATGATACAATAGGGACAATTCTACCTATCTTTACCAGCTTGACTGCACGGTTGGCGTAGTGGTTTATGCGGCCGCCTCGCCGCTTGACACTGCGTCGAGTGTCGTGGGTTCGATTCCCACACGAGACAACACTTTGTGTGATCCATAAATTGTTGTTACGAGTCTGGGTGTTCATTGTGTCCATTGGTTGTATGTTTGTAAAGTCTCCCGCGACACAGGTTTTATACCTAGTGCGGGAGTTGGGTATTCGTACTTTTGTTACATTTTTATCAAACATTTAAACCGAATTTAATAATTGAATGAAAGTTGCGGTAAACATTCAAGTGTTGTTCACAAAAGCAAATATTTATCGTGTTTCGATACCATAATTTAATAGCAGCCTGTTGATCCGCGGTGGATTTTTACTCTGTGGATGCTTAATTAGATTCTACCTTTCAAACTGATTAAGAGTCAATGTAAATCGATGGCCCACATTCGTGAGGGATAAGCGATACCTTTGTTTCTATTTAAATTAACTACTTATATAATGTACACAATATAAAATGTTGGTTTATTTCATTCATATTTTGTTTACATTTTGTATTCTTCGGAGTATGACTGATGTGGACATTAGTTTTAACTTATATGTTATCATCATCTTAGCGTTATCTAGGTTGCGGTAGGCGTTACCTATGACTTTTACATTGGTACCTGCAATCCACTCGCTAGTCTAAACAGATTTCACAGAATATTTACTTTTCCACAGAGCGACTGATCTCTGACCGCCGTGGCTCAAAAGGAACGCGATATTCCATGGGTTAGAGCAGAGCAGTGTTAGTATATTCAAGGGTACCGATTCGCCATATCGTCTGCCAATGGTCTTCATGACAGCTGGGACCACGGGCTTACCTGCTCTCCGAGGATCGAAGCAAGCGACTATTAACAATTTATCATCTATAAAGATAAATATAGGCAGCTGTAGCGGTAGCTACATACAACTGTGGCCATCTAGCGAGCGACGACGTGCTCTCAACAACAAACAATACGGCGACATCTATCGGACAAGATTCTACGGAAACAAGGTGCTGAATCGCACAAGCAGAGTTCGCACGCCGAGTTGTATATATAGAACTTCTCAAATACGTCTGTCGGACAGTCCACCAGGCACTATCACCAAGCCTGGTTAGAGAATCCTCCCTCTAGTTGGAGGAACACCACACGTTTATCCTCCACACAGCGATAGCCCAGTGAAGATAAGAACAGACTACTACGCAAAAGGGACCACGGTCCATTATCGAAGCGGCATTTAAGACTTGGTAGACAAAAAATATGCTGAATAAAACATCAAAACATTTACTTGAACAATTGAGAGGTGCCTTTAAAATTTGAATTTTATATGAAGTAAAACTTAAGTATGCCCGTAACTACGTCCGCGCTATTTACCCTTACTGCCCGATCCCGTCGGAATGACGAAAAATCATGTTAGTGCACCTCTACGTTCTTCTAGGGACATACATGTGAATTTGACTGCACGGTTGGCGTAGTGGTTTAAGCGGCCACCTCGCAGCTCGACGCTGTGCCGAGTGTTGTGGGTTCGATTCCCACACGAGACAACACTTTTTGTGATCCATAAATTTTTGTTTCGAGTCTGGGTGTTCATTGTGTCCGTTGGTTGTATGTTTGTAAAGTCCCCCGCGACACAGGATTTATTCCTAGTGCGGGAGTTGTCTTTAGGACAAAAAAACAGCTCCTTGCGCCCACGCCCAGTAGATTCGGCTCAGCGATGTCTGTTAGTCAGTCAGTAGCGAAAGAATGTTATATTTTGATGATGAACAAGAAAAATGTGGTAGGTACATTAGAAAAGTTAACACTCTGGACGTGTAAGGTTCGTAACTTCCATCATAAATCGCGAGCCTTAACGAGAGTGTTTTAGTTCATTTATTTCAATGTAATTAAGGGCTTCATAAATAACGTCCTTATCTCGTATGGAAAGAAGACTAATTTGAAAGAATGCCAGTACACGTTAACGGCGAAACACGGCCATAGAATAATGGCCACAAACATCCATTATGGTGAAAGCAGCGGTGTTAGAAATAGTGACTCCTGTAGCAGCCGCTTCGCCTTATCTTTCTTGGTCGCCCGTTGGAGAATTATAGTTTACGTGGATGTTCCATTTGCTTGCAAAATTGTAGCAGACATTTTTACCATTACTATATAATATGTTACCATGCATATAGAGTTGCAGACATGTAGTTTCCACAATGTTTTCCTGAAGAAGCTTTGTTTAAAAGCGATAATTAATCATTTATTTCGATCGATGTGTGTAGGTTTAATTTTCAAAAGCAGTTTTCCCTAGGAACCTTTGTTTAGGAAACGATAATTACCTATTTAGTTCAATCGAAATGAATCAGTTCAAGCCGGTTTATTTATTCTAGAATCAGCATGGCTCAGTTCCACTCAAAAATATTATTAATGAAAAATATTCCAAAGCTTGTATATTGAAAAGACAGGGGATTATTGAAAATTCAGAAATATGAACTGAATTGTTGTTTACGAAAAAAACCATTTTGCTAATTGGTGAATTGGAAAATGTCGGATATGTCTAACTGCAAGTTGTTGCCAATTTCCTTTTAACGAAATTGGACATTACACTTACTAGGAATATCACCAGTTTTGTATGTGTGATTTATTTTTTACGGTAGAACAGGTATGAACTGAAAATAATATTTGCTCTTCCCTGATGGAGATAAATTTATGCGGATCAGACAAATACCTATATTTAAAATTCTTGGTTTTTTACAGATAGGTGACACTCGATACAAAACTTTACAGATGTCAATTTCTTTATACCTACCAGCGGACTCAGCGGACGTTATCCTGTCTGAGCTGCAAATTAAATTTGGTGACATTCCGACTGCAGACCCCCGGACTGCGTCTTATTGTATTTTCAAATCACCCAGGTACTCGTTGAAATAAACAAAGTTTCATCCAAAATGTACAGAAGAAATATTAAGATGTATGTAAAATGTCTGTAACAAATGTCTACAGTCGAACCGACCACCGCTAGACCACCATAAGGGCGAGAATCGCTCAGCAAGACATCGTCGCTTCCAGTGCTACTTTACACGCACATTGACATTCGCATACAAAATCAGTTTCTAGTGTGCCTCGACTCTATGAGCGAGCCAAGGGCATTTTTTCAAACTGGTCCAGCACCGACTTGTTTGATTGTACTTGTACCTACTTGTGAAGTTGTGTTGCATCTAACGCATAGACTACTCACATGATTCAATCAGGTTCCAATAGATTCGTTACTTTGTACCTAACTACAAGGTGAAGTCAAACACTGAGATTTTATTTGACCAGTAGTTCATAGTGTTTTACTGAAGCTATTCTCGGTATTACATTTTTGATATAGGTATATTTCACTATAGAAATCAATATGAAACACCTTGAATTTTTTATTAATATTTTTCAACTTAGTGTCGTTCGCTTTATAAATGCGAGTAGTATGCGTACAAGTTGCGAAGTTTTTAATAAGTTGTCGTTTCAATTTATTACCGGTAGATTTTTAGAAATAGGTATCCCTAATGTCTGTAGTTTCTGTCTAATGCTTGTATATTCTAATATGTAAATGATATTGTTTCCAGCGTGTTCTAGATCCGTGTATATCGCAGAGCGAGGTTGGACATTACGCTGTAACTGTGACGTCCGACCGTGGCTGCGACGCGACGTCGCCGCAAATAACACTTTTAGCAAATTGTGTCCAGCACTGACATTATTGTTCACAATCCTACGGATATAAAACACATTGTGGGGTGTTTCACGTATTATGTGAGTAACTACTGACTTTTAAAATACCTGAGATATATAGGTATGAAACTAATGGTATGTGCTTATGCTATTTCAGCCCGTGCTTAGCAAGCTCATTTCTTGAAAGCATGTACCTATCTACAGATTTCGGCACATATTGAAATGCAACCCACGGATTCAAAAGAAGCTATATATTGAATATAAACAAAATTATTTAATGGATGTTTATGTACTTGCGAATACGACATAGGTATTTATGTCTTTAATTAGATAATTTCCACAATTAAAAGTCACTAGATTGTATTATTTACAAAACAAGCTATAATTAATAGAAACTGTAGATCTATCTTTATTTACTCTTAGGTACTGAGTTTGATGGTGAATCCGAGAAAGCATTATAAGACTTATAGATAGAATTACTTTCGCTTTTACAAACATTTGTAAGCATCTATTAACTAGCATAGGTGCTGTTCATAATGTTTGATAAACAACGTCGAATCCCAAGGTAGGAATTCCAAGGATCGGTCAGCTTGCATAGTTTGTGTGTAATGGGCTAATGGATTCGTGGATCGCATGCCCGCCTGGCATCTCAATATCAATCGATGGACCCGAGTCGTTACCAGATTTAATGAGTGGAGGACTAACCGACAGTATTCCACAAGGTAGGTGGTACATGTGTGGTAATATAATTAGAGACCAAAGGTATGTTTTCAGTCTATTAGCTAAGTGGGCAGTGAGTGTTGAGTGACATTAAAAGGATCGCAGCGTGCGAGGTGGAGAACGTTTACATTATTCTATAAATAAGCTGTAGCTACCTATATTTAAGCTTATGAGAAATTAGTGGTTGGGTTGGATTATAATTGGATAATACCTACAATTGAAATTTAACTACATTTAAAGTATTTTATCGCAATATATGGGTTTGACTGAATACGCTTAAACAGACTCACACCTGTATCCCCTAAGGGGTAGGTAGAGGCGTACCATTACACCCACATTTCGCCATGATTTTTTAAGGTCCCACGTAATAGGGGGCGAGCCTATTACCGTTGCCGGGCACATCACCAGACTCCGTGCTGCTACTGAGAATTCGGAAAAACCCAACCAAACACTTTTGCCCGACCCGGGAATCGATTCCGGGACCTCCGATCAGCAGTAGCATACGCTATCCACTGGACCACGGAGGCTTATGCAGATTTATCTAGAAACTACATTACTAATATCCGACGTTTCGATTTATTTAAAGAAGTCATACCTACTATATTAATAAATAAAAAGTTGGTAGTTTGGTAGAAAGGTGGGGTACAACGATTGAAGCTTTTTAAATTAGGTACAGTAGCTGCATTATATATAATTGTAGTAGTTGACCCAATAAACAAAGTAGTTCAATGGTTTACAGCTAACAATTTACTGTTAAATGAAAGAAAAACAAAATGTATACGATTTTCAAGACCGAATGTAAAACAAGTTAAACCTAACATATGTTTGAATGCATGCAAGCATATGGATGTCTTGGATCAACGGGACAGACTACGAGAAGAAGTTAGGTGTTTCAGCAGCTGCGACGAAATTTACTCCAGACAACTTAGCCGCAATGCGGAGTTAGAAGCAAGTCTCAATGAGGCTTATGGCAGAATTTCAACTCTAGAAGACACAATTGCGGCCTTTAACAGTACTGCTACTCACAACTTATTCTCTGAGCTCCTGGATGACAAAATTAATGTGCTAAAAGCTCTTAAATGTAACTGTTTCAAAAAATGCCTTAGTAAGAATAAATTTAAGAAATTGTTTAAGTTAAATAAATTAATTAAGAAACTTAGATCTGGTCCTAAGTGGTCTAACAAATTGAGTCAGTATGCACAAGATAACTGTAAATTAAATAAAGAGTGTGAGTCTCTTTTATTAAAGCTTGAGGAAACAAATGAAGAATTAGTTTCTGGTAGGTTGTTATATGAACAACACACAAGTGAGTTGCAAGCACAAATATCAAATCTACAAGCTCAACTCACTAGAACTATAATGGAACACCAGAATGAGACTCATGAATACATTTTAAAATATGAAGAAATTTCAAGAGTTGGTCGAGAAAATTTAAAACAACTTATCTCATTATCCAACTCTAATAATTACTGTTCCAGTTGTACAACTAAGTGTGCGACTACACCTGCTGAATCAATAGAATTGAATGCACATGGATGTCAGTATAATACACAAAACAAACTGCATCCAGTAAAGACTGACAGTAAGAATGTAATAATTTTTTCAGACCAACTGGGAGTGGGTTTAAGGAGCTTAATTGATCATTACACTGAGCAACCAGTACAGAACTTTTGTTCACCTGGAGCTCAGTCTTGTACCCTAGTTGATAAAATTAAAAATGCCGACTTGAATGCACAAACTACCGTCATCATATTGTATGGTGACAGCTCGTTAGTCTCCAAAAACAGTCTCATAGAATTAACAGACTTAATGATAGATGTTAGCACGAAAATAGGATGTAGTTTTATTATTTGTGCATTGCCTTATTCATATGCTCTCACAGATGACCAAAACAGGCAGATAGGCAAATTAAATCTATTATTGTACAATAGGACATGTCATAGTGACAGTATTTTATTTTTTGACACTAATATTTTTATTAGTAATTTCTTTTTAACAAAAGATACTATGTATCTTTCTTATGTACATAGGCGACAACTTGCTAAATTATTAGCATTTAATTTATATACTGACAGGAGTACTACTAGAGTACTTAGGAATTTGGTAGATAATAGTTATACCAATAGTAGTATTGACACATCTATTAGTTTAAACTATTAGATGAGACAACAGATAGGCATTCATGTGTTTTAAACTTAGTTCATCAAAACATACAAGGCCTATCTGGCAAAGTATTAGAAATAGATTTATTTTTAAATAAACATAAGATTGATATCTTATGTATTACAGAACATTGGTTGCGAGGTGACCAATTAATATTTAACAATCAACATTACTCAGTTATAAGTACATTCGTAAGAAAGAAGGCTATTCGTGGTGGCTCTCTAATATATGTATGTAATAGTTTGAAATGTAAAGAACGTAAGGATATAGCTAAACTTTCTATCGAGCGCACTGCTGAGATTTCTTGTGTTGAGCTTGAACAACATATTATAGTGTGTGTGTATCGACCACCACAAAGCGACTTTACTCAGTTTGAAAGCATTTTTGAGCATGTCTTAAAACACATAATTTCTAGTAGGAAGTCTATAATCGTATGCGGCGATTTTAATGTCAATTTGTTAGAAAAATCACCAATTTGTACTAGGTTAGTTAGCTTATTTAGGTCATTTAATTTAAATGTTTTGTTCTCTGAACCAACTAGAATAACCTCACATTCGTCTACATGCTTAGATAATGTTTTTTGCAATTGTCTTTATTTAAGTAAGGCTGTTTTAACTGACTTGACATCGGATCACTGCGGGCAAAAGGTTGTAATTCCAACTAATACAACCCCTAAAGTACAAGAAATTACATGTAGACCAATGACCTCTGCTCGCCTAAAACACTTTAGTAATGATGTTGCTGCCAAGATCGCCAGTATTGACTTAACCGTTGATGATCCTGATGAATTTTATAAATGCTAATTTAAAATTGTTAATGATGAGTACAATAAAATTTTTAAACTGAAGACGTTTGCAAGGAGCATTAAAGTAAATTTTTGTGATTGGGCAACAGTAGGTATATACAAAAATAGAGCTAGGTTGTATGATCTATATGGTATGAAGAAATACAATTTTGATCCTGAATTTATTCAATATGTTAGAAATTATTCAAAGGTTTTTAAGAGGACATGTGCTTTAGCCAAATCCTTATATTTAAGCAATAAAATCAAAGAATCCAAGAACAAAATTAAAACTACTTGGAGCATTATTAACAATGAGACTGATCGAGCTAAATTGGTAGATAACAATTATGAATTAAAATTTAATGGTGAAATTATTACTAGGAAAACTGATGTTGCTCAGACATTTAACAATTTCTTCATAAACATACCAGTGAACACAACCAGCTGTCTAGATTCATGTCCAAACAAAGCAGAAATGTTGGTTAGGGGCAATGTGAATGAGTGTGATGTGCTTTTTAATTTTAAATATATTGACACCAATGACATACTGAAGGTATTCAAGACGCTCAATAATAAAAAATCTGTTGACTTATGGGGCATTTCTGTTAAACTTGTGCGACAAATTATTTCTAGCTTAGCTCCATATTTAGCTGCAATATTCAACAGATGCGTAGATACAGGAGTATTTCCTGATCTAATGAAACACAGTAAAGTAATACCATTATTCAAAAAGGGATCAAAGAGCGACCCTAGTAATTTTCGGCCAATTTCTATCTTGCCTGCTATTAGTAAAATTTTTGAAAAGATTATTTTGCATCAACTAGAGAGCCACTTTCACACAAATAATTTATTTCACAGTGAACAGTATGGCTTTACTAAGGGTCGCTCCACCGTTGATGCCGGTGTGACTTTGTTAAAGCATATTTTTAATGCTTGGGAAAACTCAAAGGATGCCATTGGTGTTTTTTGTGACCTATCAAAGGCCTTTGACTGTGTGGAACATAATACGCTTTTACTTAAATTGAAACTTTATGGTATTAGAGATACCGCACTCAATCTTGTTGCCAGCTACCTTAGTGATAGAATTCAGTATGTAGATGTTAATGGGAGTAGGTCTCTAGGTTTGCCAGTAGGAATAGGCGTTCCACAGGGCTCTATTCTCGGTCCATTTCTTTTTTTAATATATATTAATGATTTGCCGTTTTTTGTACAAAATGTATGTGATATTGTTTTGTTTGCCGACGATACGTCACTAATTTTTAAAGTAGATCGTAATTTAAGTAACTTTGATACCGTCAATAACACTCTTGCATAAGTATTAGATTGGTTTTCGACAAATAATTTGGTACTCAACTCAAGCAAAACCAAATGTGTTAAATTCTCTTTGCCTAATGTCAAAAGTGTTCCTACTGATATAATTTTAAATAAGGAAACAATTCAACTAGTCGAATCAACCGTATTCTTAGGTGTAACTTTAAATTGTAAGCTTCAGTGGGGCGCCCAAATATCCTGTCTCGCAGTAAAACTTAGTTCTGCAGCGTTTGCAGTTAGAAAAGTTAGGGAATTCACAGATATAGATACTGCTAGACTAGTTTACTTTAGTTATTTTCACAGCGTAATGTCTTACGGAATAATGTTATGGGGTACAGCTGCTGATATACAGACAAATAGTCTGTCATTCATTCTGTCATTCAAAAAAGGGCCATACGTGCAATTTATAAGTTAGGTGCTAGAGATTCTTTACGTGATAAATTTAAAGAAGTAGACACATTGACAGTTGCATCGCAATATATATATGCTAACTTAATGTACATTAAGGAAAACTTAATTCTATACCGCAAAAATAGTGATTTGCACAACGTGAACACAAGGAATAAGCATAAACTGGTGGGAACTAACTACCGTCTACATAAAGTTCAGAACTCATTTGCGGGGATTGGTATACGATTTTTCAACAAATTGCCTCTTGAAATAATGAATTTACCCATGCACAAATACAGACGGACAATTAGGAACTTTCTTTTACAAAGGGGTTATTACACTATTACGGAATTTTTAAATGATAAGACACCGTGGGGATAGGCTAAGGCTTGTTTAACTCACGATTATTTTATTTACATGTTAAGTGGAGGTGCCTCGTGAACACATGATTTTTGCAGGATTTGGATATTTTTATGATTTGTTGAATGTAGTTTAACATTATTTATTTCTGATCATATCATTGTTCACTTGTCACCTTCACAAAATTCTTTCTACATTTGCATTCCTTCACGTGTTCCCCTAACTTATGTTAATAATAACGATCTGGAAAATGGAGGTAATTGGCGGTCATGGTTAGTATACCAATAGATTGTTTCTTACTGCTGGTTCGTATACCGTTGTCGTCATGCTCACTAAAATGTCATTTCTTGTGGTGGCGTCGTGTGTCGGGTCATCCCTGTCCCTCTAATATGGCGAGAGGGATGGTGGCTGGCACATGCGTCATACTCGTGAACGGGTGCTACTTGCGATGACTGGTCGATGACGGTCTTGCGGGCTGGTATTAGATTTTAATATTTAACTGCATCCTTTCCATCATGGTTCTGATCACTTTCGCGGATTGCCTGCATTATTAGGTATATATAATGTAAGTGGATGCTCCTGTTTCACCATGTCTATTCTGAGGAGGCTAACCAAAAGTATTATGCTTGAGTATTATGATGTACAGTAAATATATACAAGTGATATAGAAGGTGTAACGGCCCTGTCACGACCTTGCCGCTCTGAGCGGCGGCTTAGCGCGGGGCGGCGAGCGTTAAGATCAAATGTATGAAGACGTTCGAAGCACGCCACGAGCCGCCGCGCACAGCGATAACGCGCGCGTTTTTTTTGGCGCGAATGGCTGCGCGGCGTGCGGCGCGGCGGGCGGTGCGGCGAGCGGCGGGAACAAATGTACTGCAACCGAGTCCGACGCCACGACTCCGAGCGGCACGGGCAGCGTTTCGCGAGGGACGAACTAGGCGGTTAAACTATTTGTTAAATATTTTGTGGCGGTAATGAATACGGAGACATTTAAAGTCGAAATTTTAAAACGGTCGCGTGTATGGATAGCAACACATCCGCTGTATAAATACAAAAATGTTAATAAAACGTTGCGAGATGTAATGAAACAATGTTTTACAGAATGTAATGGTAGGTTTTAATATAAATCGCAAACATTAAAACATTGTGTAATGTACATATGTAGGTACCTATTTAGGTACAGACACAGCTACTATGAAAGTTAAAAGGTGATTTATCTACCTACTTAACGTAATCTACGTTGTGTAGGTACCTATTCAACGCCTCATTAATTGCGAATACCTATGTATTATTCCTTTGATATAAAATACTTGTAAGAAATGAAGATCCAATGTCGACAATTTTGTAGGTATACCGTATAGTTACACAAAGATAGTTTGGTTATCGCCATATTTTTAAAATTTTTACATCGTTTTCGTTTCTTGATAGAGTATCGGTGAAAGAATTTAGTTTTTAAAGATTAATTATTTTGAATAAGCTATGGTAATAGCGGATGAACGTCTTATGTTGCCAGCATTAAAAATTAAATGAAGTATGATGGTAGGCAGAAATTATTTTAAGGAAATAATATTTTTATTACTATATTAGAAAACAATATATTTTATTTACTTTATAAGTATATTTGTAAAAATAATCAAGAAATATATAATTTATTATACATTCCATAACTATTAATCGGTAAAAATCGTTTTGTTTTTTAATCGATAGTAGAAATATTTTTTCAAACCATTTGCAACACTTTTTTTATCTGTTATGTTGCTACTGTGTATCGTAAATATTTTGCTCTGATTTATTGGTGTTTTCGTACGGTTTTAATGTAATGTAATTGAATATAAATTCAATAATAATGATCAGTACCTTCTACCCATGCTAAGAATATGCAGCGGTGTTTGTGATTGTGGTTAGCTTTTTTGGACGAGTATACATAGTACGAGGTTCCCTAGTACACAGGTGATTATTCATTATTATTGGCCACTCTTTATGTAGTTTTTGTTCTTTAAGACGCAAATACATACTTTTATTTACATCTAGGTATTATATTTATGTTAAAATTCAATTTTGAGGTATATTTAGTTGCGGAATAATTTCCATTTCAAATATCTCGTATCTTATTTCCACCAAAAGTTATTTAAAAAGAAATTATACAGGTTAATAGAGTAGTCATTTATCTTCAAAACACACATGGTGTTGTGTTTGGCCGTGCCAGGCCCATAATGTATGGCCAAATGGTACATCTCCTTTGAGTATAAGTAATTATTTTATAAATTTATTATTTTGACGATTTTGAATTTGAATTTGAATTTGAATGGAGAAGAGTTGGATCTTATAGATAACACCGTATTCTTTACACAGTACAGTGGGCCCACATATAGGTCAGTTGTCGAATAGACTTAGCTCTGCAGCATACGCGGTTTACAAAATTCGTCAGTTAATTGATATAGATACGGCCAGATTAGTATATTTTAGTTATTTCCACAGCATAATGTCATATGGTATTTTATTATGGGGCAACGCAGCTGACATTCAAACTGTGTTTGTACTGCAGAAGCGGGCTATTCGTGCAATCTACAGTCTTGGTTCAAGGCATTCACTGAGGGAAAAATTTAAAGAAATTAAGATAATGACTGTCGCATCTCAATACATTTATGAGAACTTGTTATATGCAAGGAAAAATATAAATATGTTTTCTAAATTAAGCGACATTCATAATTTAAAACACGAAATAAAAACAAAATTGTTCTACCTTCAACTAGACTACAAAAAATAAGTAACTCATACAAGTGTCAAAGCATACGTTTTTACAACAAAATTCCAGGCAATATTCAGGAACTAAGTATTAATAAATTCAAGGTATTTATTAAACAGAGCTTGTGTTCAAAAGCTTATTACACAGTTAAAGATTATTTAGCAGACAAAAATGCCTGGAATTGAGTTTAAAAATTATGAATTTTGACATTTTGAAATTAGTGACATGATATTTTTATTTACATTTGTAATACTTATATTTTTACATTTTAACATTATTAATTTGACATTTGTAATTTTATTTATTTTGTTTTGACATTGTTTGATTTGACATTGTTATTTTATTTATTTTCTTTTGACATTTAAAATACACATTGACATTCAATAATATTTTCTGACATTTTAAATATATGACATTTTATTGTTTAAATTTTTATTATTTTTTCTTATTGTTTGCAACATGTATTTTACTGTGTATTAGCATGTAAAGTTGTGAGTACGATGTGGGCATTCTTAAACATATAAACAAATAGTTGTGGCAACCTGTCTGATGGCTTAAGCTGACATGCTTATGCATACACCTTCTGATGGCGTGGAGGCATAGTGATACAGATCGTGCTGTCTCCCTCAATTAAGGTTGAGCCGTACGATTGCTGTTGAATGCGGGCCATCAGTGGGCCGAGTCAGTCAAAAGCGTCAGATAATTTCCTGCATTGTACTTGCATACTAAACCCTTTTCTTAGTCTGGACTTTAAAAGATGAAGAAAAGACTAAAGAAATTGAAGTGACAAAAAAACAATGACTCTGAGTTTGTTTCGGCCTTTCTTCTCAAGAAGTCATTTAGCTAGGAAAAGCCGGCATCATCTAGAATAGGGTTTTGACATGTATAAGTGTTGTAAACAACCAAAATGCAGAAATAAATATGTCTTTATGTCTTTAAACATCGTCCGGTCAAACGACCAAAGTGATAGGACGCATACGAAATACCGCATTTCGCCTTTTCAATTTTCGGCTCTTCAATTGACTTTTTGCAGATTTTCTTTTTCAACAACATCAATATTGGGGTCAAAACACGATGAAAGAACAATGCCCATTTCTGGCCCAGTTTGGAACTCATGAACAGCACAATAAAGTTTCAATTAGTTGTTGAATAATCCTTTTTATTTGTAACTTAATTTATAGGCATTACTAAAGGTGTGCCGAGTAACTTATTCAATAAATAGGTTTAAAAAGATATGTTAACGTCTAAATAACCAACACGTAATAGATCAGAAATTGCCAGTAAAGAAATCATAATATTAAATCGATTATCACTTCTTCTTTATCGATTGTACGTTTTCTCTACTCAAAATGATTTGAGTTAATAGCAAATCTCTACTTGGTCCTTAAACATTTAAAATGTGTGTATTTTTAAGGTATATATGCGATTAACTACAAATAAGTTCGATTTTGAACCAAATATATAGATTATAACCTATGTCCGAAATCCATATCGATTAATCAATATCATTTAAAACTGTAAAATGGCAACACTTTTTTGACTCTTAAGTAAATGTCAATAATGTCATATTCAGTTTATTTTGTTTGTTACCGATTTGTTTTGCTCGTGCATATTGTGAATGCTTTTTATGTTTTTGGATCTTTTACGACTTCTGGCTTTTTCTTTCGGATTTCTTACTTACCAAATGATTAACTCATTCCTTTCTACGCAAAACTACGAAATACTTTAACTATCCTAATAAAAGTGGGTACACACCTTATGTTTTGTGAGCATATAAAAGTACTTCTTGTAATAAATCTATGAATGTGATGGACCTCTAATCAATCTCAAAATTCTAGTTTAACACTCTTTTATCGAATGCAATAACAACTACTACGATTTTTGACTGTTCACATCTGGGCCGGCGGCGTCTCTAAGAAAAATGGGCATTGTTCTTTGTGTTTTTGCGAGACTAACGAAATAAATTATTTGTTAATTAATAATAATTACGTCAGAAATCAAAAATGTCTGGATAAACCAGATAAGATCAAAAAGTAAAGATAATGTTAAGTTTTCAGAAAAAAAGTATGTATAAGTAATAAATATTCATAACTTATTAACCATATTCTGACGCCGATGATTAATTCTATCCAAAGTGCTATTTTGCTTGATAGATTTTATAAATGAAAATATAGCTGCCTACATAAGTAGCTTAAGGAGTCACCAGTGTCTAGCTTAAAGCAAAACGTAATGTGCAACCTAACTCAAAAACATTGTCAGCGATAAAAGCCTTAGAAAGTAGTTTAAGTTAAAGAAGTTTCGATTTTAATGTCGCAGAATCCTAAGTGTTACAGCTACGCTTGTTACAACCAGTAGTACCTACCTCACTCTTACAGAAGACTGTTCCGTTTCTTGCAAAAAAACAGTAATTATGTCGACTGAGGCGTTTTGCTTGGTCTGTCAGGACGTCGGTTATCCGAAAACTGTAATTACTGCAATAATTAATCATGTAATTTAAATAAGCGGTGGTAGCCGAGTGGTGTACGTAACGGACTGCCAAGACGTTGGTCTCGGGTTCGAGCCCCAGGGACCTCGGGCACACACCTCTGACTTTTCGAAGTTATGTGTGTATTAAAAATGTTAATTATCGCTCGCTTAATAATGTGCCCGGTAGATGGCAATAGGCTCGCCCCCTATTACATTGGGACCGAAACATATCTGGCGAAGTGTGGGTGTGTAATACACCTCTGCCTACCCCTTCGGGGATAAAAGGCGTGAAGATATGTTATGTTATGTGTGTTATGTAATCTAATTCTTCGTAATGAATTCGTGTTTTATCAGTCTTTGGTTTTATTATTTTTCATCTAATAACTAAGTAGTTATTTATTCTCAACCACCTATGGTTTAAAATATAACGAAAGAAACAAACGCATTTGTCTATCAAAATGGAATGCACAGAGTGAATCGATTATACCAATCGTAACAGCTATCCCACTTGACATTTTTATTAAATTGGCAGCCCCGATGAAAGTGATCGGGCCCGGTATTCCCAGATCAATATGGAAGTTAATTGGAGCGAATAGGACTTGAGTTTGTAATTGAAATGTTACAGGTTCGCTTCCTCGTTATAAGTAGAGCAGCATAGCCAAGATTCTGAGAAATCGCTGAAAAAAATAAGGATATTTTATGAGAATTACAAATGAGAAGAATCTCATTAATGAATTTACTTGTATACTGGTGGAATTTTAATTAAATACTTAATGCCAGTGTTTACCTGGAAGCTGTGGCGAGAAATCTTTAACTAGTTTGGGTGCTTTTTGGCAATGCTATGTAACTTAAAACAATAGTTAATTTGCATGAAGAGCAACTTTCTGTCACAAAAATCCTCAATGGAATGGGGATGTGAAAGCGCCCCGACAGCAACAAGAATCAGGAGATAAGACAATCTTCTTAGTGTTGATTCGTGTTACCGTCGGCGCATCATGACTGATGACGAGTAGATATTTAAGGGTGTCTCAGTGATTAACATGACTGTATAATAGCGGAAGTAATATCTTGACTTGTCCAAGGCGCCCTAAATAGAAACTTGGAGTTTGAGTGGAGCCATATTATTTGGTCTGCTCTTCATCCTACTATGACCGAAGTGGGATATGTTGCCTCCAACTGGAATCGGAAAATAGATTCGCTGCACTAGAAATCCCGCCAGATATATGTAGATGTGGACTTGACATAGTCGATGCTCTACGTCAACAGTACTGTTGAGATATCTAAACTTTCAAATTATACTTTTGAACTGATGCCACTTCGACGGGAAACACCAGAGGAAGCCTTGCGTAAAAAGATTTGGAGCTGGGCGAAGCTGGATCACTCGTCTCATATAGGATAGGTGATTGAGCAAAGTCCGGGTTCGAAAGTCTTCGCGAAATTACTGGGAAAGAGTCACCTGACAAAGCCACCAGAACCAGAATATCTCAAATAGCGATACCACAGCAGTCCCAGAGACACTTGTTGATAATTAAAACTTCTGCGAATACCTGTATGCCTCGCATGCACCGACGCCTACACCAGACAGACCAGCGACCCTAGTGCCCACTTTTTTACCTTTTAACATAAAAGTTTCCGTACGTAGATGTCGACGAAATTAGTTTCTCCCGCCCTCAGGCAGGTTAGTAAAGACTCCCGGGGAAGACGGGGTAGCCGTCTTGTCTGGCCTATATAGACTACGCGAAGCCTTGATTCCATGAAACCTGGGCTCTTGAGTCTCTAAAGCGCTGCCAAGTGGATGTAGAGGTATTGAGAGGCCGCTGGCAAGTGGCGACGATGTCAAAATCTTAACCACCAAACCAGACGTACCCCTTTTCATCGAGGTGTAAGAAGAGCTTGGGTGTTTTTTATAATTTAACATTTATCTAATGAATTAAGCACCTCCATTTTCTACTACTTATAATATTATTTAAGCGTGTGTGTTTAGTTTTAAACTATCATTTGTTTAATTTTCAGTGTTATTTTTTATTTAATATGCGATCCCGACTATTTAAAGTCACTTTTAACGATGTTGACAAGTACACATACCAATATATCAAGTATGAATCGAATTCGGCCAGAAGGGTTCCCGTACTGGTATCCACTTAACATACATTTAAAGTAACCAAATACCACTATAACTTTTTCGCAACTGTAACGGGTTCTGGTAGTAAAAACGCAGTAGAGGTTTTAGATGCGTTTATTGCAGAGTATTGTCTCACTTCCCTTGCCACGAGTATGACCGACCAACAACACGACACTGGCCTGAACACTAAGGGCTGCAGTCTCCCACGCTGTTCCCTCCGGTAGTGTGTAGGCAGGCTGCTCGAAGGCTACGCGTAGCGGTAGATCCTCGCAGGCTGTTGGTTCAGCGGGCAGACGCCGGCGGTGCGAGTACGAGGAGCAGGGCAGGCCAGACTCTTCGGCAGAAGTGACGCCGAAGGCGATGCAGGAAGTGTAGCGGTCTAGGAGCGTAGCCGAAGTCTTAAGGTGAACCTGGAACCTGAAGGAAAGCAGCATTAGGAGAGCCACAACCAATAGAGTCAGGCAGGCGGCGTCAGCCGGCCTCAGCTAGCAGGTAGAGAGATGGGCAGTACGCTAACGCAGTAAATGTAGTGCTTACCCGTAGCTGGGACCAGGATACACGTAAATACGACGTAGGGTCAGTAGGTACGCTTAGTTATAGTAGAAGCGACGTTAGAGTAGCGGTGCCGGCCTCTCTGTCGGCCCCTTTATATACCGGGCCCTCCATCAGGCTGAGAGTCCGTTTATGACCATATTTGGTCAGGCTTTGCGAGTGCGGACGATGGCTTTCTCTGATTGGCCGAGCGTATGGGCGGTACTGTGACGCAACGCGGTAAGTACCGGACATACGTTACACAACCAAAAATAACTTTTTATAGCATAGTGTTCTTCTTGTTCTATCTGCGATATATAAGTCTTACTACATCTTGTTCAAAATAAAGGTAAAGGTCGTTTAAAGGTTTCATTACGATCTATAGCATAATCATATATTTTCCCTAATTTCATTTTTTTATTTCAAAAGTTATAGAGGTTGAAGTGGGGGGGGCATAAAACTGGGCAAGGGGGCACCAAATGAGTGATTCGCCCGGGGCGCCTGGATGGCTAAGGCCGGCCCTGTTCATAATCACTTAGGAGAAGCCACTCACGTCATCTGAACTGATCTCAAAATAGGCAGAGTCTGTACCAAAACAATTAGAGAACTCATAAACTCATAAACATAGGTATAAACTTATTCTCAAATAATTCATTATTTCTAACTTGAAATTACACCCACGCCACTGACGTTGCAGTTTTGATCACTAGTCCGGTCAATATAACCTGTTTTATTTAATATGCATTTTATAGTAAAAGCACTTGCCGTATATTTCACAAAACTACCTTCCTATAAGCGAGTATCAAAAGCAAGTGTTACTGAGAAACAGATGCACTCGCGAGTCAAAGCAAAAACCGCCTCAGATGTTAAAAACGTCATTTGAATGGTGTCTCATGGCGCACAATGCGATATAGCGCCGACACACGGCTTTGCCTGCTTCGTATCGCCGCCACAACTAGGTTAAGTACCCATTTTGTACTCACCGGGATTTTTAGTTCCTATATTTCGGATTGTTCTCTGTTGAATAGCCTTTGTTATATTGCTGTTAGAAAGGAAAGACGGTTGAGTTGTTCTATATATTTAGCCTAGATAAAAATATTCGTTGCACTTTAGAATAACTAACGATACACCCAGTACTAAGTAGAAAAATTGTTCTATTTAAATTTGTCTTTATATATAGGTACCCTATATGAATTGCGTACTTTTGTTTGTTTCAAATATTTAGCAAGTAAAATTCTTCTTTTATTCAATTTCCATCATGGTTCTGATAATTTAAATTTTTAATGTAAGTGGATTCTCCTGTTTCACCATGTCTATTTTCAGGAGTCTAACTAAACGAACATCAGAATTAAAATTAAGTATTATGCTTGAGTATTCATATGTAAAGTAAATATTTAGAAGGTGTACCGTACAAAATATAAATTATGTGTATTATGCAAAACCTGGTGATGAACAAGATTGACCGGGATTTTTATTGCTCGTTCGTTCTCATGCTTTTACGCCCATGCTTTGCGAACGTGGCAGTAAATTTAAACGTAGAATCTTTATGTAATTATTTTATAAATTTATCATTTTGACGTTCATAAGCGTCACTTTGTGTCCCAAATGAATAAAAGATTTTGACTTTGACTTTGTCTTAATGCTCTATCTGCTTTCATTCTTGTTATTGCGTACAAGACCACTACCATTGAAAAATGATCTAGAAGATTATGGATAATATGGTTGAAGCGAGATATAGCATGTTTTAGATCTAACATTACTATGTGATGTTGCTGTTGAAACTGTAAGGAATTCCTAGTACCTATTATACTTACTAGGCTTTTAATTTTTAGCTCAAACGATGAATTTCAAACTATGTGATTAGGCATGCTATAATAACGCTAAAAGCATGCCATGCTGCGCTTTCCTGTCGCAATATGCTGTGTTTGTGTCCTGTGCTTAAGTCCAGTTGCTATACGCCTGTAAGACATAAAATAAGTTATACTTGACTTAGTTTCAAAGATAGATTAATGTTTACCGTAGGTGCGGCACTAATCCATCTTGAAAAATGCCGTGTACTGTTTGTTTTAACTTCCCCATCTGAAGTTAGCGAACTAAGTTCCACATAATTTGATTGTAAAATGACATGAGAAATTCTTTGAGCAAACTGGAAAAAATGCCCAAGACAAATCACTGTTGTAATATACAGAGTGGAAATTATAATATACAGCCAGCAGACTATATATAAGTCGCATATACCGATCAGACTTTCTAGATATTAAATTTTGCTAATGCATTGTATTTCTTGACAACAAAACGAAAAATATGTAGACAGTTGATACGACAAAAAGGATTTTAAACTAGTTATTGTTCACGGCTTCGCACGCGCATGTAAAGTAATACTGAAATTATCAACGTATTTCTTTTTCATCATACATCTATAGAGACTGCACGGTTGGCGTAGCGCCTTAAGGCGCTGTTATACCTCAGAAGCCGTGAAACACCAAATTTTTCGTCGCGCATCTAGCCATAACGGTACATATAACAAACTAGCAAAAAATAGAGCTTAAAGTCAAAAATCTGAACAAAAGACTTTTGAAAGAATTTTTCATGTAAGTAAAATAGAATCACGGTAAAAAAATCACAAAATCGAGGCAGAAAATAATCTTTCGTCTCACTGTTTGCAATATTTTGATCGTAAGCTGTCATATTTTATTTGATAATATTGTAGGAAATCTAATTAACTAAAGAATTACCCTATTTATTTTCATATTATACGTGTATATTTTGTAAAATTAAATAAAATCTACCAAACGTCTATGATTTTGACGCTCGGTAGATCCCATCAATATCAAACGCTTCAGCAATTTAAACCTTATTAGCATAAGCGGTGTACTGAGTGTCAGTTGCTAGTTTACGCCCCGCCCAGACCTCATCATTCGGCTATGAGCTCTGTGAGAGATAGGTCATGTCGCTTGCGTCTCCGCTGCACGAAATTTTACGTAAACCTGTTTGTTATTTTAATACGCCGATTTGAGTTCGTAATTTCATGTTTTATGTTATAGACTGAATACTTTGAATCAAATAAGCTTTTCATGTAACTATGGGCACATAATTAGGACCTAAGTTTATACTCTTGTTGCGTTTAATGTGTTATTGTTTCTGTGCTTATAAATATATAATTAGAAGAATAAAATATGGACAATTAGAGAAATGAAGTTGTACGAAGGATTTGTACAAGAAAGCGTCGTAATAAAATAGAAATTCATCCATGACCAAGTGATTATGAAATAAGTAACCTTTTTTACACAAATTATTTTCATAATAGTCTTTTATGACTAACTATGTAATAGATTATCGATTATGCATAATATAATTATATAAATTATTCTCACAATACATAACTGCCACAGTTTTCAATTTTTGAAAGAGTAATAACATAAAATCGAATAATTTTATGTACCTATATTGCAAATTCATTAGCTTGTCAGAGCGCCTGGAGCGCTAAGATGCCGCCACGGCGAACAAGAAACAGCGCTAATATGGCGCTCCGCAATCCGCACACAAGCGGTAACGAATGTTGTATTCTTGTGTTGTGAACATAAACCTATTTAGGTACATCGGGTAAAACTTTGATTATTCATAAACTATTAGGTATGTCTCAGTACATCTAATATCTTTTTAATTTCTAAAATCAATCATTTATACGTAAGAAGGTGACTTCTCTGTTTGCTATAACACAAGATATAGTATTTTTTTAATAATAAAGTACGTAACTAATTATCTTTATTGTAATTACAGTGAAGTTAAAGATAACAGTTCTGCAACGTCTTACACACATTTGACTGAAGATGATTTGACAAGAAATGCCAAACAATTTTTTTAACAAATTTGACTCAAATTCCGTAGTGATAAGCAAAAATTACAAGAGGGATAGCAGTGACTGGTTCGAATTGCGTAAGAATATATTGACAGAATGAAATTTAGGTATAGTGGTAAAAAGAAGAGATAACAGCAGTAAAGCCAACTTAGTAAAAAATATTTTGTACAATTAAAATATTTGCAATGTAAAATTAGTTGCGCATGAAACCTAAAATGAACAACTGGCGAAGCAAGACAATGTAACAATCGAGCCTTGTGGATTATCCGTTTATTGGTGCCACGCCAGATGAATTAATAGGTCCAAACACGTTTGTTGAAATTTAATGTTCTATAGTTGCCTATAAGAATGGCCTGGAGAATAGTATAAGAGCAAATAAAAAACAAATATGGAAATATGATAAAAAAGTGAACTGACTAGTCTAAACAAATATTGTAATTGTTATTACCAAATTCAGGGGCAACGCCACGTTACACGCAAACAAAAGTGTTTATTTGCTGTGTAGAGTGGCGAAAGTATACCACTAAAAATAGAAATTATAGAAAGAGATTATGTTTTCTGGGAGAAGAAAAGCTTATGGCGTTTTATATGAATTGGCAGTTGCCTGAAATTGTTGATTCTCGTCAAGCTCAAGGGATGGCGTTGTGAGATCACGGAGAGGAAAATGTTTCATCAGTGCTTGAAATTTCTACAATACCAAGCCTTAAAAGGAAAGTAAATGAAACTGTGCCTCGTGAACAAAAGCAAATAATAAGTATTGAAGCCTTATCACCTCACACACTGCCTTTAACATTCGATGAGAATGAAGAAAACCTGCCGGGTTGTAGCAGACAGCTAACTTTTAATGAGCTGTAAACTCTGTATTTCGTTAATAAATGATAAATGAATATAAATAAATATCTTTTAATATTTATTTTCTTTGAAACAACACATATTTGAAGCGAAAGAAAATTTTTCTATTTTTCCATACAAACATGTATGAGGAGAGCTAACGAAAAAGCAGTCACTCAAATTCTAATTCTATAATTTTCTAAGCGACATATGTAGTAGTATCTCATGAATAAGGTATATCCACATATATTTTTGAGGTTTCATCTATTTTGAAAAATAATAATGGGTTGGGTTTCGAAGTGAGTCGCCTAAATTTTAAGGTATTGGTAGTGTAGGCTGCTTAAGGGAGTTCGTTTTAATCCCCTAAAAGTAATTTTGGCTGCCAGAGTTGGGTCTAAATATTTTTAAACAATTTCCAAAATTGCATAAATACTTCGGCAATTATGCAAAACGGAACGTAGTTTTTATACTTTAGTACAGTTTTACAAATGCCATTTTTAGGTTTTATGTGAAAAACGTGAAACGAAACGCAAAACTGCCATCTTGGAATGATCATATTGACAGCTAATGTCAAATGTGTGCGTCATTGCTTTCGAGTGCCTAGGGTTAGGTGCGACTGTAATAAGTAACTAAATAGGTTATGTTAGGTTCTCTTTTGACCCTTAATACGAAAATAGGAGCCCTTCGCAGGGCTCCGTCAACCTTAGTTTATTAAACTAGTGTGATGAACGTGGAAGTTGGCAGTGCCATACACACCGATGTTTGGAGTTTTTTTTTTCAGACGAAACCAAGTATTTCCGGCAAGTGAAAATGGTGAGGGGGGTTTCAAGACCTCCCCTCCTCCCTCTCCAATCACTCACAACCCCTAAAAACGGCGACGTATTTCGAAACCTTTACGGCAATAATTATGCCTATAATAATAAAAGAAATCAACTTTTACTAAACTTCAATTATCTCGTATCTCGCTTTAGTTGAGATACGGCTTTTGCGCTTAGTAGAGCAGTATTGTGTTTTTTAGAGTACCGTAGCCAAAAATTGTAAAAAATGAACCCGTATAGATTCGCAATGTCTGTCTGTCTGTCCGCCCGTATGTCACAGCCAAATTATTGCAAAACAGATTTGAAAACTGGCAGGAATGGAATTAGATGTAGGTATTGTATGAACTGCTTCACTATTTTTATACAAAAACAAAACAAACATAATTATGGCCTCACCATACATGGCACTGACTTAATTATTTTTATCATCTTACGGCACGTAGGTATTTACCTACTTTCGTCAACTATTAATACCTATAACGTCTAATGTAAACCAGTTATGCTCATGGCTGCACTGAGAACAAAAAATGCGCTATGCCTATATTGTACAAACAGATTGATGTATGTAATATAAATTTTAATATCAGTATCTCAATTCAATATGCTAAAACATTTTGCTTGCGATTTTGAAATATTGGAATACGGATGTCGCCAGAATACGGCCGCACGCGACGAGAATGAAGGGGGGCGCCCCGCAGTAGACGGAGCTAAGCTCCCTTCACCTCCCCTGCTTCACCCCCTCATTTACCAAAACAGTCGCTTAGGACAGCGCCTTAAGCGGGCGCCTCAGCGCTTGCCACAATGTCGAATGTTGTGGGTTCGATTTCCACACGAGACAACACTTTGTGTGATTCGTAAATTGTTGTTTCGAGTCTGGGTGTGCATTGTGTCCATTATTATATGTTTGTAAAGTCCCCGCTACATAGGATTTAGTCATAATGTGGGAGTTATATAAAGTGTAAAAAATAATATTTGTGTTCCTTACTAAAAACTTACACCGTGGTAACATTTTAAATTTATATTCCTTTAAGTTTTTTCCTTCTCCTTTTTGTTTACGTAGCAATAGGTATGTATGACACATGACCGTCTCGAAATTCTAATGTATTCGTGTTCCGAAATTCGTCAAATTTGGTTCAGCTACTTTGACCACAAAAAGGGAATAGGTATACAAATATGTACTATAGTCCATTGCTAATAATATTAATAGGCATTTTCGGAGTTTTCAAACACTGTTAGAAAATACTAAAGAAAAATCAATTCAGCGATATTTGTTATACCTAACTAAAGTAGCATGTGTGGACACAGTACAAACAAAAAAGCGTGGATTATGTTACAAAACACTTGGCGTATGTCATACAATTTATAACAGTAATATGTCGAGGATTCTTTATACTTTTTATCGCTCAGCTATTTTTCTGCACTAACCACAGATATAGATCTACATAGATAACGCAACTATCACGATTTGTATAACCAAGCGTGCCGACTTTTTAATACCTACTGTGACGTTGCCTGTATCACGAAGTCGAAGCGATGCGCGACAGTATCGCTTGTGCGATATTCATCGTCTCCTAATACACAACGTCAGATCAAACGTCCGAAGCAAACGCGGCAACGTAATGTGAATAAAGTTTACTTAACGGTAAAACGGACGCGCGGGGACTGAAGTTAGTGGCGACCAAGCTCGACGCTTGGTCGGAGTTCAGACACGCGAAGTGCATGCATTTGCGTTATCCATGTAGATCTATGTCTGTGGCACTAACGTAAATATTTTCTAGCACAAGAGCTATGAAAGAGGTAATGGAAGATGTTAGTCTTCACTTATAATGTTAAACTTTAACTTTACATGTGGGTAGTCAGAGCAATAACACCAAAATTTTTTGATCACTGTATTTTAATTATTTAAAAATAGTAATTTTAAGATTTTTTAATAATAAATGTTGTTATATTTATGATAACATAAGTACCTACCAGTTAAGTGTTAATTCCTGCTTCATAATCTAGTTGTACAATTTTGCACTATCACATAATTGTCATGGACAGCGTTGAGGCAATAAAATCTACATTTTCCACCACTATGGCTGGCATTGAGGAGCGTATGGCCAACTTTGAGGCTGAACTACAAAAAACAGCCAAACACACCAGTGCACCCAGTTTATCAAGTCTGGCAGCTGATTTTTTAACCTTCCGGACATTCGTGATGGAGACCATTGGAGCTTTTCAGCGACAGATGGAACTGCTTGCGCGCGAAGTGGACAAAATGGAGATGCGCAGCCGCCGTAAAATGCTCCTAATTCATGGTGTCGCTGAACATAAAAATGAAGATCCAGTTCAGACAGTCATGGATGTCATAGGAGATCTCCATCTAACTGAGATCATTAAGGATGACATCAAGCGGAGTCACCGGATGGGTCGTCCGTCTGGTTCAAACAAGCCGAGACCCATTTTAGTAAAGTTCCAGCAGACAGCGATCCGTGACAAGGTTTGGTTCTCCAAGACCAAACTGAAAGGTAGCGGCAAAACTATGTCTGAATTTCTCACTAAGGCACGGCACGACATATTCATGTCAGCAAGGCACCGATTCGGAGTCACCAAGAGTTGGACACGAGAAGGTCATATTTTTGTGTTGGACGCCGACGGGTCACAGCACCGTATTTCTTCACTCGGTGAACTCAACCGGATCAAGACGGGCTCTCAAAAGACACCGGTTGCTGAGAAACCAGTGGCTACGAAAAACAAAAGAGCAGCAGCCACGAAGAAATAGGTAGCATACATCGGTAGTTGCAGCATCCGTGGTTTGTTTACGTTTTATGTACTTATATATCTTACACTTTTACCCTATCGTTTTAATAGCTCTAATTCTTAATAATACCTTCTACTTCGTTACTTTTGTTCCAAATTCCTAACTAATCAACTTTTCATTTACCTATATATTATTCCACCTTCTTTATTGTAATATGTAACTATTCACTATTTATTTGTTTATTGACATTTGACAGTTGATTGACAATGTCAAACTGCGTTTCGTTTTCTTAATCGGAAACGTTTAGAAACAGAGCTGTGAATTATAAAGTTAATCAGTACCCGTATTAAAATATTATTTCATTAATATATTATTATTTATAAAATATATATTATTTATGCAACATATAAATATTTAGTCACTCTTAATTTATATATACCATTTCCCGTACTTTTTAACTTTTTTTTTTTTATTTTTTCATGGTTCTATGTACTTTACTCCGTACCTACCAAAGACTATACCCGGATGTCGCAAGTATTTTCTGATTATTCAGACCTTTTAATTTAAAACTTTATTTGTGTCTTTTTGTCTTAAACCAGTGCAATTTGTACGTTTATCTTTTTTTTTAATTTTGTAATATGTGAGCACTCAACTGGCAGGTGGATAATACACATTAACAAACTTAGATAGTACTTTAATTTTATTATATTATTTATATATTTAGTATATTTATTTATATATTATGTTAGATGAGTTACAGAGTAGTGATAACGATAGTTTCTTTTCTGTGAGTAGTCATGACCACAGTTTTGAAAGCATTCCTTGTCTTGCCGAAACTTTGCAATGCGAGTTTGCCGATGTACCCGGGAACTTTAATGTCGTTCATATAAATGCTCAGAGTATTCCGGCCCATTTCCAGGATATGCTGACCACTTTTGACTCTAAGAATATTCACGCTATTCTTGTTTCCGAATCTTGGTTTAAACCTTGCCTATCGTCTGTGTCTTACTCTCTTCCTAACTTCCGACTCATTAGAAATGATCGTACCGACAGTGGTGGTGGTGGTGTTGCCATTTATCTCCGTTCACACATTCCTTTTAATGTTGTTAGTATGTCAGCACAACCTCCACCGCTTAATGCCGGCGAGCATCTCTTTGTGGAATTAGATCTGGCTTATACCAAAGTTCTGCTTGGTGTTTTTTATTCCCCTAACTGTCGTATAAATTACTTCTCTTCTTTCGAACGTATCTTAGAAATTCTATCTCCTGCTTACAGTCATACCATAGTCATGGGTGATTTCAACACTTGTTTGTTGAAAAAGGATTCACGCTCATCTTCCTTGTGTAGTATTGTCGAATCTTGTAATCTGTCCATCCTCCCTTTAAATGCTACACATAATTTTCCAAATTCTACTCCTTATCTTCTTGATCTCATGTTTGTCTCCTCACCTTCTCTTGTCGTCAAGCATGGCCAGCTTCCAGCTGATGCTTTTTCATACCATGACCTAATCTTTCTCTCCTATAAACTTCGTCTTACTAAGACAAAAACAAAAATTCTTCTGCAACGTAATTTTGGTGGCATGAATCTAGAAAATCTTCGTACAGATGCTAGTAGGATCGACTGGAGTCCTTTACAGAACGCAGAGACCATTGACGAGAAAGTTGAGCTTTTCACTAATTCTATTATTCGTCTATACGATGTCCATGCAGCAGTCCGTGCGATTAGAGTTAGACAGTTACCATCACCCTGGCTAACCACGGAAATTAAAGATCTGTTGTCCAAGAAAGCTATAGCCAAAACAAAATATAAATGTCGACCTACTTCTCGCAACTGGGACAACTACATTGCTATCAGAAATCACTGTAAAAAGGTGTGTAGGAAAGCACAACGCCAATACATCCATAGCTCTGTTGAGAACGAAGATCCAGCTAAGGTCTGGAAATTTCTAAAAACTTTGGGAGTTGGAAAATCATCACATGATCTTGTTTCTGATAAAATAGATATTAATTCACTAAATCGTCATTTCACTACTTCGTCTAAATTTGATCAGACAACCAAAGCTAACACTTTGCATGATCTTTCATTGCTTCCAACCCCCAATTATCCATCTTTCATTTTTAATCAGCTATCTGAGTGTGATGTTAAAAGGAGCGTATTATCCATTGCCTCTAACGCAGTCGGTAATGATTGTATCAGTCGCAAAATGATCCTTCCCATATTAGAACAAATCCTTCCCATCCTCTGTCATATTTTTAATTTTTTCTTATCTAGCGGCGTTTTTCCCAGCGTGTGGAAAGACGCCCAAATTATTCTTTTACCTAAAAAACTTAATCCGTCTTCCTTTTCTGAATACCGCCCAATCTCCATCCTACCATTCCTTTCTAAAGTGCTCGAGCGCCTTGTCCATGCTCAACTTAGCACATTCCTCAATAAAAACCTTCTGTTCAATCCACTCCAATCCGGTTTCCGACCAGGTCACAGCACGGTTACGGCACTGATCAACATTACCGACGACATCAGGCTCGGTATGGAAAATGGCAACGTGACTGTCCTTTGCTTACTTGATTTTAGTAATGCCTTCAATACTATTGATTTCCATATTCTGCTTGGCATATTGCGCTCTATTAACATATCTCCACCAGTTATTGATTGGTTTCACAGTTACCTGTTTGGGCGCCGACAACGTATACGGATTGAAGACTCTTTGTCTTCTTGGTGTACATCTACAGTCGGTGTTCCACAGGGTGGCGTTCTATCTCCCTTGCTTTTCTCAATTTTTATAAATTCTATCTCTTATCAACTTCAGTCATCCTACCACCTTTATGCAGATGATCTCCAAATTTACACTCATGCTCCTGTCCAGGAGTTGTCTGAAGCAATTCGTATAATAAATTCAGATTTAGATCGCATAGCTGCGTGGAGCTTCAGATTTGGTCTCCAAATCAACCCTACGAAAACTCAAATTATTGTTGTTGGTAGCCCCAGATTGATTGCGCGTATTGACTGGACTTGTTTACCCCAAGTTAACTTTAATGGTACTCCTTTACCCATAAGTGATTGCGTGAAGGATTTAGGAGTTTATATTGATAAAACTTTATCTTGGGGCCCTCAAATTAGGGAAGTAAGTAGAAAATTGTTTTCTGCGGCTGGAACTTTACGAAGATTACGAAACTTTCTGCCGACTGCCACTAAGATTGCGCTTGCAAATTCTCTTCTTCTTCCTATCCTTGACTATGCCGATGTCAGCTATCTAGATCTCACGGAAGAGCAACTTGATAAGCTTGAGCGACTTCAAAATTTATGCATTAGATTCATATTTGGATTGCGCAAATATGATCACGTTTCTCAATTCCGCAATTTACTCAAGTGGCTCCCAATTCGCCTTCGACGGAATACTCACATACTTTCTTTACTGTATAACATTCTCTTCAACCCTTCTACTCCCCATTACTTAAAGGATCGCTTCGAGTTCCTTTCTGATACGCATTCTAGATCTCTGAGGTCATCGGTGAATTTGAGACTGGCAATACCAATGCATTCCAGTAGTTTTTACGATAAATCATTTACTGTTCAAGCTGCACGCTTGTGGAATGCATTGCCGATGTCAATTAAACAAGCTCAATCACTAACATCATTCAAGAAACTACTCAAAGAACATTACATGTCCCTTTAACCCTATTTCTCTTGTAATTATCATTTTTGCTAATTCATTTAGCTTATTTAGCACTAATTTATGTATCATTAATATTAATATCTATGTATTTTATAATTATATATTTATGTATATATATATAGTTATTTATGTATATATATAGTTATTTATGTAAGTATATCGTAATTTAAGTATGTATACGTACGGTTCATTATCTACGTATATATTTGGATTATTAATATTCATCAATAAAGATTGCCAAACTACCCTCTTTCTGAATCCGTATATAGTTCTTATCCATCCAAAGGTTGCCTGTAAGAGATTACTAAATAGTGATAAGGCCGCCAATTGTACTATCTGTTATTTTTGTTAAGATTTCATTTTTGTAAATTTCTTTGGTGCAATAAAGATGATTATTATTATTATTATTTACTATAGTAAAGTGTTTGATGTTGGCCACAGACAAAATTAATTAATTCAAACATACTGTATATGACATGTATAATCAATTCTCAGGTATATTTAGTGGTAAGTAAATCTGATTGCTAAGCTTGAGGTCTTGGGCTTAGTTTCTATTTAGAATTAATCTTATGTGATGAGAACGAATTATTACTAGAAAACCTATTTTGATCATCATTTAAAGTGAATTTTAAAGTTTTTATAATTATTTGTTTTTGTTATTCGTGTGTGCGTGTGGCCAGCTCTGGTGTCGGAGTTTCCAGACCACCTGAAGGCCTCCGACATGGCCTAACGATCCTTATCCTGAGACAAGAACCGAGACCGACAGCTTTACGTGCCCTCCGAAGCACGGTAGCGCTCAGATGTAAGTGCCACACACGGTCACCCATCCAAGTGGCGACCTGTGCAAGCGTTGCTTAACTTTGCCGATCTGTTACGATCGGCAAACCAAGTCTCGCTATGAGAGTTTGTATAATGAAAAGGTGATAGTTGTATTCTCAGAAAACTCTTTAAAAAGCGGGATGTAAAAGCAGATACGTATCAGGTATGGTAAATGAATACCTTGTATATAGGTAATGATGCTGCCGATGCTGGTCTAAGCTATGGACTATCATAACCCTATTAGATTGCGGAGGTCAGACGTGTGAAAAGGTGATATTCGTTCACATCTGGTTGGACTAGAAACTAGATCTGTGCTCCAAGGCAATAGTCTTGAATACAACCGAAGACACAACACACTGGTACGATGATATAATAGGGAAGTTTCCTGCAAGTGAAATAAATTATACAAGTATTTTTATGTAATTAAACATGTCAAAATAATAATAGTTTCATTCATCAATTAATGTTAAAACTTTATTTAACATTTTTTATCTTCAATTTATTGATAATAAGTATTAAACTTGACAGCAAAACACTATGACGTCACTACGTCATATTTCATACAAACCCTTGGCAAAGTTCGTTGTTGACATTTCATTAAAAGTGCTTGATTTGACTAGTTGGAAACAACCCTATTATATGCTGGTCGTGTAATTCATAACTGTTACCAAATTAGCACTAAATGTGTCTATACATTTTAATGTACCTACCTACTAAGTCAGTAAAAAATTCCTGTCAAAATGTTTTCTTTAATAGTAAAAGGAATAAAATTGCGAGCACACTTATTTCTGTAGCATTTTTAACAAGAAGTTTGCAGCGTAAACGGAATAGAGAATATTGAATATTATACAATATAGGTCAAGTACTTTTATTTGAAATCTTTATAACATTACTGCATCAATAACTTTATCTTTGCTTTGCATCTACGAGTCCAATGAATAAAAAGTGTAGAGAAAAGGTATGAATAAAGTTAAGCGCGCTATTGGCTATATTACAGAGTATAAAATGGAGTTCCAGCTTTTGATTTATCGACATAATCTTGGTCACAGAATGTCTTCATATTGCATGTGATTCTGATGGACAAATACTGCATGATAATAGTAGATATACAAATTCATAATGTTGAAGGTAGAGTTCTTTAAATCGTAAAATTAATCGAAGTTCCTGAAAGACAGTCAGATAATCTCCTTAAAATATTTCTGTCGTGTAGGTTATATTGAGCTACGCAAGTAACCTATTTTGAACTCTTATAATTAACTAGAGGATGTCCGCAGCTACGCCCACACTAAGTTTTTTAATTTAACCGTTTCTGCCCGAGGCCATGGGAATTTCGGGCAATGCCTTCTTAGTGCACCCCTACGGTTCCCAAGAACATACATGACAAATTTTAGCTTTTCTATCCCAATAGTTTTGGATGCAGCTTGTTTGTCAGTGAGTCAGTAATGTAATCATTTTGTATGTGTAGATTTTTATTCAGGTCATGTTTAAAGTTATTCGGATTAAGCAACTCAAATGTTAAATTACATATTTTCTAAAACTTTCATTACAATTGTACTGTTAACTTGGTTAAACACGAGGCAAACTTATAACAAGTGATTGTTCAAAGAGCCTCAATCTTCATTCAATCAAAATCAGAGTATCTCTCGCAAATTTAACATAATACAACTACAAGGTCGGCGAACATTTCAACAAGGGCACAACTTAATAAATGATATCGTTAACCTAGTAGAATCTAATCACAGACTGTAATTAAGGAATACCGATAACTAATCCCTGGGAAAGCTCGGTCATTTGGTACTCTGCTCCAATTTGTGTCCCATGAATATTAATAAGAACTACCCTCGGCCCGCGGAAATGTCTAAGTGCTTTTTATTAATTTTATTTTACATACAATTCGCAAAATGTAAAATAAAATTGTGTCTAAAAATACCTAACAACTCAATTCACAAGCGGCTTAAAATAAACAAACGTAGTTTTGTGTGTGTCTCACTTATTTTAGGTGCAAAATAAAGGCCAAGATGTAATTAATATGTATTTATACTACGTATAAAAGTAATAAATCGTTACAAACGCACTTACAATCTATAGTGCCGAATTAGTAGAATTTTGTACTACGGTAAATGAGTAAGTCGTACCCATACATCACGATAAACATTTCAACTATAGTGTAAAATACTACTAAGATGCTTAACGTATAAATAATGTCAATACGTTAAGTCTTCTTAGTTCGACATTGATTCAAAAAAATACATTACAACTACGCAAATATCTTTAAATATAATTTTGAGTACTAGGCATTTGTTTTGTGATAGATAAGTGTTAACTGCTTGTTGGTTGTAGCTTGCGTGCCATTAAATACGCTTTTATCGAGCAATGCACTATGGAAGGCTGGAGATGATGATGAGGAACCTTGGCTGACATGTCAATCACACTTTGCACGATATATCTGAAACATAAACTAAAATAATTGTACATACATTTTCAAGGAAACGTTTTGTCAGGTATTAATTAAACTTAATCTGAAATGGAAAACTACTACGTTTATATATTGAACAGTAATATAGCCTGCGTGAATTATATGCTCGTATTTTACCTGTGTGCCAAATTTCGTCAAAATTATGTTAGTAGTACCTAGATGATATTTGATTACCTATTTATATAAAATAAAATATTTTACATTCATAATTATCTGAAATATTTTATGAAAAATGTTTACCGTGATCAGAAATTTATATGGTTAAGTTGACTATAGATATATTATATATGTAGCAACACTAGTAACCAAGTAGGTCCAAGCAAGCATTACGCATGGCGGTTCGCTTATGCCATACTCCACTGTGACACATACATATGGTAGAAACGTGACCCCGCCACTTAGAGAAGTCGAGGACACCTCGGTTTTTAATGCATAGACCCAACTAATTTGCAGAGTCCCTATGTCAAGCTCCAATCTCAACTTTAAATAAGAGGGAGACACTGTAAGCGTTTCTAATACGTATATAAAAAGAAAAACGAAAAGGAAAAGCTAGACGTCATTGTATGGTGGTGATAGGTTATCGGCTGCCAGAAACTATCAATTGTTCCTCGCCAAATAGATGGAGCCAGCGTTCCCACAAAGTTGCAAACAGTGCTTTGGCTGCAACAACAGTTTTAGAATTAACTGTGACACTGGTATGACAAACTGACATTTTGTTGGAAATAAGTTTTGAACTTTAGAAAATCGACGTTGTTTGCTATAAAATCGGCACAATATCTGAAATATGTTTATGATGCTGTTTGGTTAGGTCGTTGACCCCTAGACAAATCGGAATATTTTTGTGACCTCACGTACTACAGGGAATGTTCTCTGATGGAACATATCTTTTTAAGATATTCGAGTGGGAATCGCTTTCAACCTTCTTCTAATATCAAAATTTTGAACCTTTTGAAGACAACTTCTTTGGTTTGGGCATAGCAATTTAATTGCTGACTTAATTTTTAATTTCTTAATAAGTATTGGTTGGCCCGTCATTAGCGATTATCCTCTCGACTGTGTCGTCTGTGTCGCGTCCGCTCAGCGGATTTGGCACTTCAGTGCGCTTCTGTGTCAAGTCCGCTACGGGGATCTGCCGTAGACTTGTTTTTATGGGCTGTTTTATCGATTGCTACAGTTCTCGCTATATGATACTTATTAAAAATCTACTAAAAATGAACAGGTTCTCCCTATCACATAAAATTTGTTTGGTCTGTGGTACAATTTTTTTTAACGATAGTCGATTTAATCAGTGACCAGTATTTTTTTATTAATTGAAAAATAAAATATAAGTTTTAAGTACCTAAACCATTTTATTTCTCATAGAACAGTCGCAACGCAATTCAAAGTCAAGTGTAGCGTGAGAATATACAAAAATAAACCTAATTGGAATATCAATCTAACTGGAATTTAAATACTGGAATTCAAATAGATTTAGAGAAAATCAGGTTTTCTAAACCTATACCCTAAAAATACCTTGTCTGTGTAAAGTCCGCTCACGAGACTCCGCAGACATGAATATTTGGCATTTTGACATATCACTGACGAGGGGGTAAATAAGTCTAACGATGTTTCTGATATAGAGGACCGTAGATGCATTCTATAATTGAACTGCTAAAACAGATAGATAAATAGGTAAATACAATGTCATTTTTGTGAAGCTAAGATCAAACAAAACAAATTTACTTGAAACTTGCTGTTACTCCATTTAGCCGCTGGAATGTAATATTACAAAGTCAAATATCAGAATTACATCAATTTAGACCCCATGGAAACGACAAAAGACCACTAGGAAACCGTTCAAAGCGCATTAAGGCGCTGTTATACCTCAGAAGCCGTGAAACACCTAATTTTTCGTCGCGGATACAGCCATAACGGTACATATTACAACCTAGCCAAAAATAGAGCTTAAAGTCAAAAGTCTGAACAAAATACTTTTGAAATAATTTTTCATTTATGTAAAATAGAATCACGGTAAAAAAACACAAAATCGAGGCAGAAAATAATCTTTCGTCTCACTGTTTGCAATATTTTGATCGTAAGCTGTCATATTTTATTTGATAATATTGTAGGAAATCTAATTAACTAAAGAATTACCCTATTTATTTTCATATTATACGTGTATATTTTGTAAAATTAAATAAAATCTACCAAACGTCTATGATTTTGACGCTCGGTAGATCCCATCAATATCAAACGCTTCAGCAATTTAAACCTTATTAGCATAAGCGGTGTACTGAGTGTCAGTTGCTAGTTTACGCCCCGCCCAGACCTCATCATTCGGCTATGAGCCCTGTGACAGATAGGTCATGTCGCTTGCGTCTCCGCTGCACGAAATTTTACGTAAACCTGTTTGTTATTGTTAACCGACTTCAAAAAAAGGAGGAGGTTTACAATTCGTCGGAATCTTTGTTTTTTTATGTATGTTCCCCGATTTCTCTAAGACGCCTGGACCGATTTCGAAAATTCTTATTTTGATTGAAAGAGTATACCTTCTAGTAGGTCCCATGATCATTAGGTCAGGATCTGATCATGGAATCCTGAAAAATCGAAGGAACTCTTCAAATTTTATAAGCACACTTGAAGCGATTTGACGGTAACAACCCAATGCCGTCGAGTTTCGGCTCGTTTAAGTCGTCTTTACATGGACTTTGATGCTGGATGATTTCCATGGTCTGATGATAGACTTGGAAGGTAACAATGAGATCTTTGTGATACAATAATCCAATCTCATCGAGTTTAGGGTCATTTGATTCGTCTTTACATGAACTTTAGTACTAGATGTTTTGCAGGGTCTGATGATGGAGCAGGAAGGTGGCCATGGGATCTTTGTAATACAAAGACGCAATCCCATTGAGTTTGGGCTCGTTTGATTCGTCTTTACATGGACTTTAGTGCTGAATGTTTACTAAACTCTGATGATGGAGCAGGAAGGTAGCCATGGGATATTTGTAATACAATTACGCAATCCCATCGAGTTTGAGCTCGTTTGAGTCGTCTTTACAAAGACTTTGATGCTGGATGATTTCCATGGTCTAATCATAGAGCTGGAAGGTAACCCAATCTCATCGAGTTTAGGGTCATTTGATTGGTCTTTACATGGACTTTGCTACTGGATGTTTCCAGGGTCTGATGATGGAGCAGGAAGGTGGCCATGGCATCTTTGTAATACAAAGACGCAATCCCATTGAGTTTGGGCTCGTTAGATTCGCCTTTATATGGACTTTAGTGCTGAATGTTTACCAAACTCTGATGATGGAGCAGGAAGGTGGCCATGGGATGTTTGTAATACAATAACACAATATCATCGTGTTTAGGCTCGTTTGTTTTGTCTTTGGTATTGGATGATTTCCAGGATCTGATGATGGAACTGAAACGAACGGGTTTAGGCTAGTTAGTTGAAAACAAAAAAATACTTGAAATTGCCAGAAAGGTACAGGTCTATATTTCAGAATTGAGGCACGTAAGGAAAGCCTCCCCATCATGTACCAACTATACTATCCTATGTACCTACTTACCACCTATCTTACCACTAAGAAGCAAAAAATAAAAATTCTTTTTAAATAAAAAAAAACCAACTTCAAAAAAGACTAAGGAACTAAAAAACAAAAAATAATTGGTTTTGGGGCAAACATTTTTGAAGTCGGTGCCAAGCCCTTACGCAAAAAGTTACTAAATTAGAAACTACCTATTCTATCAACAACGAAAGTTATATAAAAATTTGTAGAGGTTTTATAGTCAGATCAGAAATACTTGGCTTGACACCGACTCCAAAAATGTTTGCCCCAAAACCAATTATTTTTTGTTTTTTAGTTCCTTAGTCTTTTTTGAAGTTGGTTTTTTTTTATTTAAAAATAATTTTTAATACGCCGATTTGAGTTCGTAATTTCATGTTTTATGTTATAGACTGAATACTTTGAATCAAATAGGCTTTTCATGTAACTATGGGCACATATAATTAGGACCTAAGTTTATACTCTTGTTGCAGTTAATGTGTTATTGTTTCTGTGCTTATAAATATATAATTAGAAGAATAAAATATGGACAATTACAGAAATAAAGTTCTACGAAGGATTTATACAAGAAAGCTTCGTAATAAAATAGAAATTCATCCATGTCTAAGTGATTATGAAATACGTAACATTTTTACACAAATTATTTTCATAAGAGTCTTATATGACTGACTATGTTATAGATTATCGATTATGCATAAAATAATTATATAAATTATTCTCACAATACATAGCTGCCACAGTTTTCAATTTTTGAAAGAGTAATAACATAAAATCGAATCATTTTATGTACTTATATTTCAAATTCATTAGCTTGTCAGAGCGCCTGGAGCGCTAAGATGCTGCCACGGCGAACAATAAACAGCGCTAATATAGCGCTCCGCAATCCGCACACAAGCGGTAACGAATGTTGTATTATTGTGTTGTGAACATAAACCTATTCAGGTACATCGGGTAAAACTTTGATTATTCATAAACTATTAGGTATGTATCAGTACATCTAATATCTTTTTAATTTCTAAAATCAATCATTTATAAGTAAGAAAGTGACTTCTCTGTTTGGTATAACACAAGATATAGTAATTTTTTTAATAATAAAGTACCTAACTAATTATCTGTATTATAATTACAGTGAAGTTAAAGATAACAGTTCTGCAACGTCTTACACACATTTGACTGCAGTCAATCCTAACACGATTTGTTCAAGAGCTCGCCGAGAAATGCCAAAAAAATGTTTAACAAATTTGACTCAAATTCCGTAGTGATAAGCAAAAATTACAAGAGGGATAACAGTGACTGGTTCGAATTGCGTAAGAATATGTTGACAGGTTGAAATTTTGGTATAGTGGTAAAAAGAAGACATAACAGCAGTAAAGCCAACTTAGTAAAAATTATTTTGTACAAATAAAATATTTGCAATGTAAAAGCAGTTGCGCATGGAGTCTTAAATGAACAACTGGCTTTGCGAGAACTGGCGAAGCAAGAAAATGTAACAATCGAGCCTTGTGGATTATCCGTTTATTGGTGCCACGCCAGATGGATTAATAGGTCTAAACACGATTGTGGAAATGTAATGTTGTATAGTTCCCTATAAGAATGGCCTGGAGAATAGTATAAGAGCAAATAAAAGAAGAAAATAAAGAAAAAATGGAAAAATGATACAAAAGTGAACTGACTAGTCTAAACAAATATTGTAATTGTTATTACCAAATTCAGGGGCAACGCTACCTTACACGCAAACAAAAGTGTTTAATTGCTAAGTGGAGTGACGAAAGTATACTACTAAAAATAGAAATTATAGAAAGAGATAACGTTTTCTGGGAGAAGAAAATGAAAGAAAAGCTTGTGGCGTTTTGAAATTGTTGAATCTCGTCAAGCTCAAGGGATAGCATTGCGAGATCACGGAGAGGAAAATGTTTCATCAGTGCTTGAAATTTCTACAATACCAAGCCATAAAAGGAAAGTAAATGAAACAGTGCCTTGTGAACAACAGCAAATAATAAGTATTGAAGCCTTATCACCTCACACACTGCCTTTAACTTTCGATGAGAATAAAGAAAACCTGCCGGGTTGTAGCAGATTTTAACTTTTGATGAGCTTTAAACTCTGTATTTCGTTCATAAATGATAAATGAATATAGATAAATATCTTTTAATATTTATTTTCTTTGAAATAACACATATTTGATGCGAAATAATTTTTTTATATTTTTCCATACAAACATGTATGAGGAGAGCTAACGAAAAAGCAGTAACTCAACTAATTCTATAATTTTCTAAGCGACATAGCAGTATCTCATGAATAAGGTGTATCCACATATATTTTTGGTATTTCATCTATTTTGAAAAATAATAATGGGTTGGGTTTCGAAACGAGTCGCCTGAATTTGAGGGTGTTGGTAGTGTAGGGGGCTTAAGGGAGTTCGTTTTAATCCCCTAAAAGTAATTTTGGCTGCCGGAGTTGCGTCTAAATATTTTTAAACAATTTCCAAAATTTCATAAATACTTCGGCAATTATGTAAAACGGAACGTAGTTTTTATACTTTAGTACAGTTTTACAAATGTAATTTTTAGGTTTTATGTGAAAAACGTGAAACGAAACGCAAAACCACCATTTTGGAATGATCATATTGACATCTAATGTCAAATTTGTGCGTCATTGCTTTCGTGTGCCTAGGGTTAGGTGCGACTGTAATAAGTAACTAAATAGGTTATGTAAGGTTTTCTTTTGACCCTTAATCCGAAAATAGGAGCCCTTCGCAGAGCTCTGTCAACCTTAGTTTATTAAACTAGTGTGATGAATGTGGAAGTTGGCAGTGCCGTACACACCGATGTTTGGAGATAATTTTTTTCAGAGGAAACCAAGTATTTCCGGCAAGTGAAAATGGTGAGGAGACCTCTCCTCCTCCCCCCAATCACTCACAACCCCTCAAAACGGCGACGTATTTCAAAACTTTTACCATAATAATTATACCTATAATAACAATAAACATCCATAAATTAATAAAATAAATCAACTTTCACTAAACTTCAATTATCTCGTAACTCGCTTTAGTTGAGATACGGCTTTTGCGCTTAGTAGGGCAGTATTGTGGTTTTTAGGGTACCGTAGCCAAAAATTTAAAAAACGGAACCCTATAAGGGTTCCGTTTTTTTTTAATTTTTTTAATTCACCAAGTCTGTCTGTCTGTCCGCCCGTATGTCACAGCCAATTTATTGCAAAACAGATTTGAAAACTGGCAGGAATGGAATTAGATGTAGTTATTCTATGAACTGCTTCACTATTTTTATACAAAAACAAAAATAATAATGGCCTCTCCATACATGGAACTGACTTAATTACTTTTATCATCTTACGGCACGTAGGTATTTACCTACTTTCGTCAACTATTAATACCTATAACGTCTAATGTAAACCAGTTTTGCTCATGGCTGCACTGAACAAAAATTGCGCTATGCCTATATTGTACAAACAGATTGATGTAAGTATGTAATATAAATTTTCATATCAGTATCTCAATTCAATATGCTAAAACGTTTTGCTTGCGATTTTGAAATATTGGAATACGGATGTCGCCAGAATACGGCCGCACGTGACGAGAATGAAGGGGGGCGCCCCGCAGTAGACGGAGCTAAGCTCCCTTCACCTCCTTTGCTTCACCCCCTCATTTACCAAAACAGTCGCTTAGGACAGCGCCTTAAGGCACGGGTCTTCTAATAAAATTTGATTAATAAAATTATGTTAAGGTATTAACGAATAATCTTCTCAAGACTTTCTTTGAACTTGTCGTACTGGTATAACATTTTAACTGCGTTTTAAGCGAAATTCATTTATGTTATATAACTGACTTTTCAGTTGGAGGTGGTTTCTCCAAAATACATTAGGCATGTGATTGAGTTTTTTAAATATCTTTTGATGTACAACACGAACAAAAATTGCAGTGTTGTTTATATGTCGACAAACTTACAAATGCTGCTTCATATCATATAATTTGCAAAGATGTCTCCAAGGTCACCGACCCGTCGCCGAATATTGTAGATTCCCATATACCTACACAAAAGTTTATTACCAATCAAATGTCGCCGCGGTTCCAATCGCGTTATTAATGGCTTCTGTGCCGAACCCACGACTTAAAAAGTGATGTTATGTAGCCTATAGCTATCCTCGATAAATGCTATCCATAACAAACATATTGTTCAAATGGAATCAGTAGTTTTTGAAATTAGCGCCTTCAACTACCCAATCAAACTCTTCAGCTTTATAATATAAGTATACATGTAACAGATTGTGACACGTTAAAAAGAAAATGTCTATTATGAATTTTGTTTTTAATTCGTTTGTGTCAGATCAAATTGTGAATTAATAAAGTAAGTATCAACATGGAATTTGGCAATTATATGCAGTTGGGTGACAATACAATAATGTAGTATGTACTGAGTTTATCTGATTCTGATACTGTGTCGAAAGTTAGAGACGAAACCTTGTAATGTCTACTAGTAGATCTATCTAGTTTGGGCTCATTAGATTTACATCATGATGAGGATGAAAATAATAGAAGGCGATTGATTAAGATCTGGATTACTAAGAAAAGCATCAAGTTTGTCCGAAGAGCGAGACACACCCTTTGCATTATCTTTATGAATATACAGCTCTATAATTTATTGAAAAAAATTGGTTGCCTGTAAAGTCGGTATACGGGCGAAAGTTTTACGTGACAACGACTTTGAGTGGTAAAATAATTTTAATGTGAATATTCATTCGTATAGTAGGAAGAAGGATGAAAGACGCGTGCCTTTCACTTTTTATGTCTGTCTCTCTCGCTCTTAGGCGGGACGCGTGCCTCTCACTCGCTCTCATTGTGAGCGCATAACGTGAGCGGAGCGTAACGCAGTTTCTTGAAGTGTCACCCGGCAAACCAATTTATAAGACGTTGTCACGTCAAAAGGTAAATATACTTTTTATTATTACAGACTGAACAAAACAGGTAGTCTTATTGCTTAATTATATTACTTTTCTCATAGTCAGAAGAGGCTCGTGTCCAGCAGTGGGCAGCGACAGTTTACAGGTATATAGGACTGATGATGATGATAATGTACAAATCGTGCAAGATTAAATATATTTATTAATTTATTTACTCTCAATAGACTCTAAACAACTACGCTGTTTAGTAATAAAAATCACTCTATATTGTTTCCCCCACATATTAATTATCTCGTTAGTCTCGTGACATAAGTTAGAGCTTATATATTATGCGACCGATCCTGAGCCGTGGAGTTCAATAAGGGGCTTAAGAGATGAAGCTAGTGTGTTGATAACGAACGTTACATGTTTCACTCGAGATTGTGTAATCTGTTGATGGCTGTTGTGGGACCTTCATTTAGATTATAGTGGCTGTTGCCTAGATTTTCATAGGGCTAGCTTACATATAAGCGGGATTTTGAACAAATTTTCCATCACTATTTTACCCTCTTTTCATTATGCAGCTTTAACACGTTCATTGCCCAGCCAAAATGCTGAACTTACATAAATGGCCAAATTATAAAATCCGTTGAATGTGGTTTTTATGTGCCAGTAATACTTTTTTAAAAGGAATCTACCATTATATAATATATAAATTCATAAATATATGTGTATATTTTTACCACGCGAGGACGTGTGATCGGCCAAACGAGACACATTTATATTTTTGATACATATTGCCCACATGGCCGGTAACGCGAATTCGCGTAATTTGTATTTATTGGCTCTGATGACCTTTTTGTCGATTTCGGATTATTACTCATTATAAATACAGAAATGAGAAGATCCGCAGTAGAACCAAAGTCGCCGACATAGTTCTCCGGATAGCCAAGCTGAAGTGGCAGTGGGCAGGGCACATAGCTCGAAGAACCGATGGCCGTTGGGGCAGAAAGGTTCTGGAGTGGCGGCCACGTACCGGACGACGCAGCAGAGGTGGACCGACGACCTCGTCAAGATCGCGGTTGGCGGTTGGATGCGGGCGGCTCAAGACCGGTCTGTGTGGAGAACCTTGGGGGAGGCCTATATCCAGCAGTGGACGTCGTTTGGCTGATATGATGATGATGATGATGATAAATACAAACTTTAATGTAAGCAAAACGTAAACAGCCGAGAAAAAACAAAAAAAAAAACTCCTAGACCACGGTGCTGCACAGAGCAAACCATAGACTAATATATTATACAGCAAACTAGTGCGCGGCTGGCTGCACGCGAAACAAAAAAAAAACAAGATAGCTACCCGCAGGCCACGCCCACAAATAGATAGGTAATTTCCTTCCCTAGTGGCCAAAATAAATACCAGAATCCAATACGCTGTGGCCGCTATTTTGTGGTTCATATATAATAGTAAGGCACCATCACGTGACGTCGCGTGAACAGCCACAGGGTAATAGGCCGGTTCAAGCGTCATCGCGTGACGTGGCAATGATCGTGTTAAGCAGTTCACTGGTGGATATAGGTCTCTCCTCATATTTATTGACAACTGCTGACCACACTTACAGTTGCCCAACACAGGTAGTGAGCCATTAAATACACAATACAATTTACAAAAAATTGAGAGAGTTGGTATAGGGTTTGGGGGGATTTTCTAGTTCATCCTCAAGTCTATATAAATAAATATAAACGTTATTAGAAGGAGAAGGTTGGTATAAAAATATTAAAAAAAAATGCTAGTATTAAAAATATGTATCGTGGTATGAAGTTCGCTGAGTCAGCTAGTTTCTAATGAAACAAGGACAACTAAACTAGTAGCAAGTAATACTATCTATGATTTATTGGTACTTGTAAATCGATGTAAACAGTAAACACTGTATGCGTGTCAAAGGATATCGTAACCGATTGTATTTCGTTTGTATGGGCTTCCGAGAGAGTATGAGACCAATTACGCACTTACCCAGAACTGTGGGCAATTCATGACGTTCCCAGTAAATTATTTCATCTGTTTGAAATATAAACCAAAACACTATTAATTTTGGTGCATATTTATAGTACAATAATAATATAAAATACTGATACATTCCACCAACACATACAAAACGAAATAAAAAATGTAATACTTTTATTGCTTTTCACAATGTAACAATTATGGACCTTGTCGAGCACAGCATAGTAGGCATTATTGGGAGACGGGAAGTAAGATTATTTAAATACTATGGAATTAAATTGTAATTTACATTTATTTTTACAAATGCAATCGAAACCATGTAATTGAATGTAACGAGTTATCACTTATGGTTATAGTTACATCGTATCATTAGTGTGCAGCGCTGACAGATGACTTGACCTGCCGTTCACAATAGGCAGTTCGTCAAAGTTAAGCACCGGTTGCACAGGTCACCACTTGGATAAGTGACCGGACTGTTGGTTGTGGCCTCTACAACAGCGCTACCGTACTTCGGAGGGACAATAATTGTTAGGCCAAATTGGAAGTATGCTATGTAGGTATGTTTGGAGGATGTTATAAGCACGACTTCAGAGGCTTTATAACAAAATGTTAACTTACAAGTTATAACACAGACATTTAGTTTGAACCGCCCTAAATTCCCCTAATTTGCTAGTAAAATATTTTACAATTCCAAAAATCCTTTAAAAGCACATGTCGTTAGGGATCGATCGCTGCCACGACCTATATAGAAAGTGACCCTGTTTATCTTGAATACGAATACGGCTATTCTCAAAAGCTAATGAGCGAGAAAAACGCAATAAAGCATCAATAGTGTATGAAGGGTTGGCTGACGTAGCACTTTCCGACACTAAACCCATAACCCTGGACCTCAGATATGAGATTACTCAGACAGAAGAGTAAAAAAATTTGTGAAGGGTAGCATGCTCTCCCTTTGAATACAATTTGGTATAAATGCCAAGTTTTTGTATAAAGAGTGATTATATTAAATGGGTATCTAGTGGAGCCTAGAAAGATAAACTCTAATATAAAATGAAATTTGATACAATTGATAAAACTATTTTTTATGTTTGATTCGTTTTATGATATGAATCATTCGTCAGCACATCTTTCCTATGTACAAAGAAATGATTATCACTATCTCAGCCGAAAGGTGCTGCTGGACAAACGCTGCCCCCAAGGCATTGATCGATCTTGAGCCGGTCGCATTCATTTGCAGCCCGCGATGCTAATATTGTCGGTCCTATAGTACAAAAAACGACTTGCGAGAGGCCTACCTCTGCACCGATAAGCTGATACCCGCGAATAAGAAAATAATGCTGAAATATCGAAACATTGATACAGTAGTATGTACTTGCTACATACCTCGATATGCCAAGTCTTACATTACAAGTACAATGTAAACGACGAGTTTCAATACTTAAACTTCTATAAAATAGTCATAATACCTATCGATATTCTCCTATCAGACTGCAAAACATTTAACAAAATTTGTCTAAGTCGACATGTACTCATACAACCTACAACATACAAGTATTAACAAGGAAATTTCCCACAAGGAAGGTGTCGCTCATACTTATCTCCTAAAATTGCTTTCAACATAACACATAGTTGTTTGGTACTTGACTGATGACGCGTCACACAGCAAACCTATGGCAGCGCGTAACATTCTATTCGCCAATTTGTTATTTTCACTTTGGGCCGTGTTTGAGGGGGTGGGGCGAAGTGTACAGTATGA